>JAPDVR010000015.1:39877590-40477590 GCA_026230005.1 Gila orcuttii | reverse complement strand
CCATCAAAATGTTTGCGCTCAGAGTAAGATGATTGAGTTAGCAGCAGGCTTTAGCTTTACCAACACATCCATCCAGTCATGCTTTTGGAAGGCAAATTGTATTTTCACCAAATTGATTTTCTTATGTTACAAAGTAAAATCTGTTGCACTAATATCGGTCATCTATGCACTATAACCAAATCTGTGCAGGTATCACATTAGATGCACTGAAACCTGACAGATAATGGGTGAAGTGAACAATTCTGTGATGCGCCGCTGTGCGTCAACAAAACTACACTTACATTCTTAGGCCAAGTGCACACAAGAATCAAGCTCATCGCCCTTTGATATGTTGTCTGTGATTAAAAGCCCTGCATCACAGCCATTGTAATTTGATTTGTAGCAATGACATAGAGTAATAGCTAAACACAACATGAGAGAGCAAATACTTTTTCACTATTTATTTGATAATATTATGCCTTATTCAAGAAAGATGAGCAGAACAAATTGTGCAAGTTGTTCATAAAACCATTCTTACAAAAACTGTTGCATGCAATTCAGTGTGACAATTTAGTTCAGCCAAATATGAAAATTGTGCCATTTATCCATTCTCATGTCGTTCCAAACCTGTATAACTTTATTTTCGTCTGTGGGACACAAAAGATAATTAATTTGAGCATGCAATTAAAGTTAATGGGGTCCCGCACAACACTGGAAATGAGGGTGGGTAAATCATGACAATTTTGGGGTGAAACATCCCTTTAAAGTTTTGAAAACAATTTACATGAATTCACTTTGCTTGTGTTTGATGAATGAAACACAATGTGCAATGAGTTCACTTCACACGGTAGTATACAAACCGTCTCAAACAGTACACATTCTCATGCAAAACCAGTTATATTTACATGTTTGAGTAAAATGAACATTTTTGTTTTACTCTATAAACTAAAGACAATATTACTTCCAAATTGCAAGTAAAACAATGTCATTTAGAGCATTTTTTTTGCAGAAAATGACAATTAGTCAATAACAAAAAAAAGATGCCATGGTTTCAGACCATTTCAGACAAAACAGTTTTATATTAATTTTAAACACACAACACTAATGTTTTACCTTCAGAAATTAATATTTGGTGGAATAACCCTGATTTCCAATCACAGCTTTCATGAGTATTGACATGCTCTCTATCAGTTTTTCACATTGCTCTTGGGTGACTGTCACTCCTGGCACAAAAATTCAAGCAGCTTGGCTTTGTTTGATGACTTGTGAATTTCCATCTTCCTCTTGATCACATTCCAGAGGTTTTCAGTGGGGTTCGGGTCTGGAGTTTGGGCTGGCCATGTCAGGGTCATACATCCTTCACAAAGACAGATCTGCCTAATTCCAGCCTTACTGAAGAACCCCCAGATCATCACGATCATCACTGTGGGATGTAAGCTTCTCCAGGTCTCTGTGAACATTAGAGGACCAAGTGTTGACTCATCAGAGAAGATCAGAATCAGGAAGATTCGTCTTTGTGAAGGACGTGTGACTCAAACCATGTGCAAGGTTATCCTGGAAGAAAACATGCTTCCTTCTGCTCTGACAATGTTCCCCAACTCGAAGGATTGGTTTTTCCTGGAGGACAATGACACGTGCCACACGCCACACAGCCAGGCCAATAAATGTGTGGATGTAGGACCACCAGATCAAGAGCCTGACATGGAGATCCCAATCTCCAGACCCGAACCCCACTGAAAACCTCTGGAATCCGATGAAGAGGAAGATGGAAGGTCACAAGCCATCAAACTAATTTGAGCTGCTTGAATGTTTTCGCTAGGACTGGCATAAAGTTGCCCAACAGCAACGTGAAAGACTGATAGAGAGCATGCCAAGATGCATGAAAGCTGTGATTGGAAATCAGGGTTATTCCACCAAATATTGCTTTCTGACCTCTTCAGTTAAAATATTATATCGTATCGTTTAAGAATGAATTTAGTTTTCTATGTCGAGGTCTGAAAACGTGGCATCTTTTTTGTAATTTTGACCAGTAGTCAATTTCTGCAAACAAATGCTCTAAATAAAAATATTTCTATTTAGAAATGGGAAGAAATGTTTTCAGTAATTTATAGAATAAAACAAAAATGTCCATTTTACTCAAATACGTACATATAAATAGTAAATCCAGAGAAACTGCTTATTTTGCAGAAAGTAAAAAAAATATATTTGTAGTTTTTTTTCTATCTTTCTAAGATTGCCAATCTTTCTTTGGCTTTCAGGTTTTACCAGTTATTATAAGACTTGAATTGCAATGACTACTATAACTGTATGTATGCATATGACGCTAATATTATGCATTTTAATGAATAAAGAGAAAATTTCTAATTTAATTATAAATATTGTGTTATATTGTATGTTGTTTAATGAAAATAAAAAAAGTGTTAAAAATGAAGTGTTCTTTCAATCATTGCCAGGTTAGTCTCGTATTGTAATGATTTATGACTGCTGTGTGCCTAATGATGATAATATAACGCTTTTTAATGAATGATGGTTAAAAAATGCATTTAATTTTAATGAATTAAATATGTATTAAATTACAATTACGTTTTTAGTGGACTCTTAAATGTAGTTTTATGCGCCCTGCAGTGATGAGTAATTTGCAGCTAATAGAGATTTTTTTTCCCACAGTAAAGCACATTCCACAAACAATGCAATCCTACAGTACATTTACTAGCGATATAACACCACATATTCACAAGACCAACGTGCTAATCCACAAGAAACTGATTAATGTAAATTGTAACTGACTGTCATGAAACTTTGAACAACGGGCACTGACGTCACTACCATTACACGATAGGCTGAGGTTTGTCACGTGATCAAAGTTAGCGGTTACACTTTCTCCAATGGTAAGAGATACAGACCCTCTCATCTCCCTATAATAAGACAATCTCTGGTTTAACTTCAAAAGCCTGACTTTGTTTGGCTACTGAAATCAAGTAGGAATACCTACAAGAGAGAGACCTTTAAAGGGAACATTGGACGGATCAGAGCCGTTTCTGGAGAGCAAGAACCCGTCATAACGACCCTCATCTCACATTTACACCCTTCGGTGCGGCCCGAGGGAAAGCGGTTGCCTCATGCCCTCTCCAGCAAGGCCTGCAGCAGCATTTAGCAAAACCTGCTGCTCTCGATAGGGGCACGGAGACGGAGAACGGAGAGAGAGAGAGAGAGAGAGAGAGAGAAAGAAGAGAAAGAGAGAGGGTCCCTAGAGGGCTGAACAATCAGACAATTTCAAGATCACGAAGCATTAAACCAATCCCGGCAGGGTACACTAATTAAACAGCCGGGCCCAGCACCGCCAACCAATCCCCACAGAGCAATTAAATCCATCCCCTCTAAAACACTGTGGAACCTGTCTGGGGAAAACCACGGAGAGAAAGCGAGAAGAAAAAACATAAAATTCATCTGGAGAGGGGGATAGAGGGGGAATGCAGTAAGCTACTAACAAGGGGAATTGAACGGGAACGATTCAATTCGATGCTTTGTTCTTTTTGTCTTTATTTTTTAATTACTACATTCAAGAAATGCCCCAAAAACAGTCTTTACATGGGGGCCCCGGGACCACTGTTGTCATGACCCCCGCGTAAATTCATATTAAAGAGTTCAGGAAATGCTTCCAGATTGGAAAGGAAGAACAACTGCCTGGAGCTCCTTAATAAACCGGCGGAGATGATCACGGTGTCATCCAGCACAATCTATTCACCGGCGCACTGATCAAAATCATCCCGGAATGAAAAACGACTCCATCATCCGTCAAACAGCTCCTGGGCGACTCCGGATAACTTCCCAAATCCAAATTACATTGGAAAAGTGCGCATAATAACGTCACTATCATCAAAGATCACATTTGTAATCCATATCAACTTTCTGTTTCTTGCAATATGCTTCACGAAACTGTGCTGAAGAAGCTGTGTAGAACACCACAAAAAAAAGACAATATTTGGTGGTTAGTTTGTTAAACCTGCATTCATACAAGTTTTGAAACATTCAAACTAATTACTCAATAAGAGAACTGAAAGCAGGGTTTGGTGTGCAGTATGTACACGTGTGTGTGGCCCTGTGTGACTATCTAAACTGCCCTTTGGCGTGTTGAGACGTCCCACTGGTTCCAGTCAGAGCTGATTTTCTCCATTTCTCTCTGAGGCCGTTATGTAAACACTAGAAGTGACAATTCAAAATAGGCAACAGACTGCGGAAAAACTGCATTTAGATTTGCTTAGCATGGAAGCACACGCATTGCATGCAAATTTAATGTGCACACCGAGCATGCAAGAAATTTGATTTTCTTTATAAAAATGACTTTAGCACAGTAATGCCATGGTGCTTTGATTTATACTGTGATATTGAATATTTACTATTTAAACTACCGTTCAAAAGTTGTTAAATTTTTTAATGTTACATTTTTTTTATTATTTTGAAAGATGTTTCTTCAGCTCACTAAGGCTGCATTTATTTAAACAAGCATACAGTAAAATAGTAATATTGTGAAATATTACAATAGAAAAAAAACTGTTTTTTTATTTTAATATATTTTAAAATGTAATTTATTTGTGGGATCAAAGACGAATTTTCAGCATTATTCCTCAAGTCTTTAGTTTCTTCTAATTTGCGGAAACAATGATACATTGGTGAAATAATTCAATAATCAAGACTTAAGTGTCTTTATAATAGATTCAGGTGTGCGAGGTTAATTGATAATGAAAATCAGCACAATACTACAAGAGTATTGGCCCATGATTTTAGGGCCAGATTTACTAACAGCTTGCTCCAGCGCAATCCCTCTATTGGCGTTAAAAAACTATTGTCAGGATTTACTAAAGACACAGACACACAGTGAAAAATTAGCGCTGAAAAGACGTGGACAGGGTTATTTTTGCGGCTGACCTTATTGCATATGTGGGAGTTACCCTTTTTTTAGATGCAAAATTTATGAGAGGAGAGTATTTCAATGAATCATGCAAGGTGATTTACTAAGGTTTGGGCTAGTCAAGTTATTGGTATTTGCGTCATTATTTACCACCCAAAAAAAAGCATGTCATAAACCAGACGCTATGCGCTGATCTTGGTAGATTGTGTTGGTCATTAATAATCCGGCTGTGTCTGTGTTCTTTAAAATTTGCGCGTCGTCAGTAGATCACATGCAGAACTTTCCACTCCCATCTGCGCTTTTTTGGAATTGCGCTCTCACATTAATTTGCCCTGTTTAGTAAATCTGGCCCATTGACTCTTCTGGGACATTGCCAAGGCGTTGCTATGCGGTTACCAAGGTATTCAGGGTGGTTGCTAGGTGATTTCTTATTGGTCTGGTGTGAAAACAGTCCTGCAACCTCAAATCTGTGATATTCTGATTTCTAGATATGGATCGGGTCCTTCAATGTGCATCTGAGGGGTTTTATTCACTGGATTTCTCATCCAGCAGGTGAAATTCGTAAGACTGATCACAAAGTACACCAAAACCTTAACCCCATGTATGAACACTAGTGTTTAGCAAGGAAATCATCACTATTAGAGGTCATTTTTATACCTGATTAGTGCTGTTGTGAACTGTATTGTGTTTGCATGATACAGGGATTTTTATTCTAGTACACTTCACTGGGTGGGAAGGGTGAAAAAACACATTACACGTGCAGGCGCTTACACACAAACACACACACACACACACACACAATCATGGGGTCTCCTTTATCCCTGAAGGGCAGAATGGACAATAGAGAGCTGAATTATGGTGACTGAAGAACTGGCTGATATAAAAGCGGCACAGAGAGAGAGCAGAAGAAGAAGAATGGAGGGATTCAATAAGGCCTCTGTAAAATGAACAAGAAAGGCCGTTGCTCAATACATCTGCCATCAGACAGTCAAAACAAATAAAGAGGGCCGCCGTACAGGTACACAGCTCAATATGGCCTCACTCGCTCTGGCTTGGGCTGCCAGCAGGGAGAAGAAGACACAGCTATATACTCCAACAGATGAGCCATTAGCTCTCTCTCTCTCACAGTCTGGTTTATAGGGCCGCTATCGGGTTAAGCCGGACTTTACCTCGCTGGTGCGGTAGACTAATGTCTCCCCGAAGTTTTGTTAAAACCTCATTATTTACTGAAGTGCCGAGACCATCGCCGTCCCCGAGAGTGAGCGCAACGGGTATTAATATGAAAATGCAGAGATTCATTGCCATGACGAACTATCAGACTCCAGCACGGATCGATGGAGGAAAAATTGAGGATCGGTGCTTTTGGGACGTCGTTAAGGATTTAGAGGAGGAACCTGCTTGAACAGGAAGTGTCTGTCACAGTTTAGCCGTGTGTGTGTGTGTGTGTGTGTGTGTGTGTGTGTGTGTGTGGCGCGCACCTCAAACACATGCGTGAGGGTCACGTCAATGCAAATCTCCTTATGTGTGGCGCTTATGATTAATTCATGCAGCTTTGAGTGATGGCCAATTCACAAATAAATCTTTCTGCTGAGCTGATTCTTTTTAATGATCCAGTTCAACTGATTTGCAAAACATTCTGAAGTTTAATACTTAGGATTAGGGGTTTCGAAAATATTGTTAACAAGAACAACAACATTATTAAGAATATTATGTTAATAATTATGAATTATGTTTAGTAATACAACAATAAAAATAACAGAATATGACAATCTATTACCTAAATAAAAAAGATAACCTAAAATAAACAGGAATAATCAGTAATTTTATTAAAAAATTAAATGTAAACTCACACTGAAATTTAAAAGGACCGATTCATTGAAACAAAGGCTGAATCCAAAATCGCCTCCTTAACCCTCAATCCCTATTCCCTACGTTAGTCCACTTGTTATCAATATCAGTTGTACACTCGTTATTGCGGTGCAATTTGGGATTGAATGAGTGCACTCGATAACGTCCACTATTGTTTTGGACACCACTGCTAATGGCTGTCCCCTCAAATAATGCCCTATTTGAGGGTATAGGGGGCGATTTCAGATTCAGCCAAAGTGTTCAAATGAACCAATTCGACAAAACAAATCAGACTGATCAATGCAAAACCTGCAGAAATGATTTAAGCTATTATGGGCACTGCTATGCGGTTACTAAGGTATAGTGGGAGGTTGCTAGGTAGAGCCTTACTTGTCCAAAGAGTAAACAAACTGGCCAAATGTTAATAACTTCAGTTTAAGACACACCCATGCGACACAGTACTAGTGAGACATTGGCTTTGTGTAGTTAAAGATTTAAGCCACCAATGTAGCAACTATCAAAGGGTTAATCCAGGGAGCAGTGGAGGAGAATGGGGAAAATAAGTGTGGACAGACAGGTATGAAAATTGAGCCCTAGGAGGGTCACAGCGATTAAGGGGCTGTTTTATGACAGACCGGCTCTCTCGCTCTGTGAATAGGCACTCGGCGTCGAGCAAAAAACGGTTTATCATTCCTCTCCGCACGCTAAAGTATCCGCTTTGAAGTCTCGAGCGCTAATTCTACAGAGGAAGGTTAAACTGCTTAAATCTTGAGTCAGTTTCACTTCTCCTCTAATGTTGTCGGCTGAGCGGGAGGGGAACGTGACTCTGAGATCTTCACAACTCAATTTGCAGACACGTAAAAGCCTTTTCTCGACGCTTTTCTCTCCTCTTTGTTTCCTCTGCCAAAGGTTCACAGAGAGAGATGGAATTTCCATTCTGCCGGTCTGATGGATAAGAGATTGTTCTAGGCAGCTTTTTTTGTGAAAGGTGAGCCATTATGGTGCACAGTTTTGAAATGTTTGTTTCTCAGCACAGACGGAAGCTCTCTGTGGTTAATATGAGTTCATAATTGCCTAATTCGACACAGACTAGCTTTTCGAAACAATCTAATGACGGTCAGCACAAACACGCACACATACGAGTCGATTTCATTACTTTACGATTCACATGCCTAATGGCCTCGTACATGCACAAGCACATGCACCCTCATGATTAATATGCGTCGGGACTCCAAACTGTGAGCAAAATGTCACAAAGAACATTAAACCATATAAATCCGTTATGATGTTTTTTGCATTGTTATGAAGCACAAATGAGTAAGTTCTCATCTAAATGATCGATGAAAAAATCAGTCCTGACCTTAAGCCCTGTTTACAGCTGGTATTAAGATGTCTTTTGGTCGATCGGATCACAAGTGGACGACGCTAAATACAGGTGTAAACGGGGTCTACTCTCTGCCTTCTGACCTAATGCCTAAACATTATGGGAAGTGCACTAGAAAGACGTGATTCAAACTTTGTCGGCTACATACGAAAAACTTACCAAGTAGGGGTTTAACAGACAAATCGACTAGTCAACTTTAATGCTCTGCCATGATGCTTTAAAGGGGTGGTTTAGGATTTTGGACGTTATCTGGATGTTATTTATCAGTGGAGACAGTTTTCAAAAATTTTCATCCAGTCCTTCCAGTTGCATAGTTCGCCGGTGCTAGGCTAGCGCGAGTCAACGGTATCTGCTAGCCTGCCATTAAAAACAGTTTTACCCACTCCACAGTACACCAAAAGCAAATAAATTATAACGCCAGACTATCGATGTAAATGTCTGTTGAGAGAATAATGTTAGAAATCAAACTACTCTTGCATCTCAATGATCGCATTACATTTACAGGAACTAGTTTCTCAGCAGCGGCGGAAGTTTACTTTGCTCCGGTTAGTAGTACTGCGCCGAAAAGTAAACACCGAACAGAAGCGCACTACAGTCGGGACGTCTAGCTAGCTAGTAGTAGTCTTGGACAACGATATTGAAACATTCGATTGTAAATCAAGGAATTGGCAGCATGTCGATATACTCTGCTTATGTAGTGATGAGTGCCAGCGGCAGGGAACTACACTTGCGTGATCGTCATGTGGACCGGCTCTCTCGGTTGCCTAGGTAACTTAATATCACTCCGGCGCTGCTGTAGACTGTGCTAATAAATACAGGTAACAAAGTATAACTATTGCAATGCGATGAAAGGGTAGTTTGATTTTAACATTATTCTCTCAACAGACATTTACATCGATAGTCTGGCGTTATAATTTATTTGCTTTTGGTGAACTGTGGAGTGGGTAAAACTGTTTTTAGTGGCAGGCTAGCTGATACCGTTGACTCGCGCTAGCCTAGCACCGGCGAACTATGCAACTGGAAGGACTGGATGAAAATTTGTAAAACTGTCTCGACTGATAAATAACACCCAGGCTAACTTGGAAATGAGGTCCGATGTCCAAAATCCTGAACCACCCCTTTAAGCTTGACGTCGACTAGTCGCTGATTATTCATGGCCTGTAGAAAGGCACAACAGGATAAGAAATCTTTGAAGTCCAAATTTACGTTTCAGTTAAAATGACAAATAAATGCATACTCAGAGAGCGCTGCACAAGATATGTTTGATTATAGCATCTAGATGCTCAAAATTGATGGAACTGAGGTGGTACTATTTAAGTGAGGCGTAACGAACCGTACCATGCAGTGGAAAAGCACCATAACACACACTCACAGTGTTCGGCATGGTGTTGTGGCTGTCAGAGCAGAGAAACCTCTGTATGTTTTTCTGTTTTCTCCAGGCACGTTCATATGTAAATTGCGGAAATTTTGTCCAATAGATCAAAAGATCTGAAAAAACCCATACATTTACCTGCTCATAGACCCTCCCCTCGAAGAAATCAGGACAGAAGTGGTTGAACATGACGAAGAAAGATAAATTAAAACACCAGGTGTAAACAGGAGTCTCCCTCGTCTACTTCTGATCCGATCGACCAAAACGCATCTTAATATCAGGTGTGAACAGGGCCTTACAATGTACATAGATCTTCTAACAATGGGAAAGATTAACTTTAAAGAGTTTGATGCATTTTACTGTGGAGCTACAGAAGATCACAACAGAACATGGGAGTTTCTGAACAAAGCAATTCTATCATTTAATTCACGTGTATAGTATCTATTAAACCATCATATTTTATTGTCATGTGTAAGTGCAGCATAAACTGTCTGTAGTTTTGTTGTCCTGCCAGCTAGTAAACGTTGCTGAGTTTTCCTCTCGACAACAGCGTTTTATCCCTGCAAATCCATGCGCCTTGCAGAATATCTCTAAACCATTTCCAGATCAAGCGCATTTGACAGCAACAATAACAGCAATAAACACTGATCCCCCCCCACACACACACATGAATGAGTACAGAGTTGAAATGAGTCTTTTTCACGGCCAATTGGTGATGGTTGGGGAAAAGCTCTGAGCAAACTACAACAGAAGGAGGCCACACACGCACAAAGGAGTGATGGCACTGTTTGACAATATTACGGTCGTGTTTTGTGCAGTAAAGATGACATGCAAACACCTGAGTCATGCAAAATACAGCCCTTGGGAAACTGGACCCAAATTAAATGAGCAAAACAACCACAAGACCGATACTACACTAGAAGGTGACGTGTGTCATTTTTGCACCACAATAGACCCTTCAGTTCACGTTTATTTGAATAGCGCTTTTCACAATACATCTCGTTTTAAAGCAGATTTCCAGAAAATGCATGTGTCTACATTACAATACAAGAGTGATCTGTTATTAGAGGTGACTGTCCAAGTAAAGTATTTCAGCAATGCACATTAGCTAACATCCTGGATACATTTTAGGCAGAAACAATAAGTTCATTCAAGCTATTATTACAAGTTGTGAGCCTAATGATTAAAATATATAGAAAATTTTGCATCGGTGCATGTAGATTCAGAGTTTGCATCATCAAGTCCTCGTTTACACATTTTCAGGGTTCTCAGAAACTGAAGTCGTCATAGTTGGGTAAACTTCTATAGTGGTGAACGCTCAGACACTACAACACATATAATATTTGCGATGATTCCAATCTCCCCAATAGCAAAAGACAAAATCCACAATAGCATTTCTATGACTTTCCAAAAGAGGAAAGAATATTGAGAGATTGATTACATTGGTCAGAAGAGAGAAAGATGCCAACTTTGCATCAATCTTATGAATGTACATTAAATTGTTGCCTGATTTACAATCTGTGAAGCATCATAACAGTCTGTAAAAAGTGTCCAAGGTTTCCAAACAAGATTACCAAACACTCCTTCTGCCCCAAACCTGCCATGACTATCTATTTTTGTATGAACTAACAAACAGAGGAAATCTTCAGGAAGTCAACCTATGCTTTGTTGCATTATGAATTAAGTGCGTGCGCATTGCATCGCAAGTGCTTATCCACAGTCAGTTTTCTCTTTCAGGTCAACTAGGGTCATGACAGAGCAACTATTTGAAGAGAATTTTAAAATTCTGTCATTATTTACTCAACTATCCCTTATATACAACAGGACTGCACTCTTAAAATGCATTAGGGATGTACGTATGTGTGTCCATTTGCATAGTTGTATAGATGCCTTATAGCCTCTGCACATTAAACTGGGAAAGGAGAAAGTTTTTAAACAATGCACTTCAGCTGAAATATGACATAAAAAGACAAACTAGAACAAATATACAGAAATAAACAGTCCTTGTTTTATATTTTTAGTTTTTGTTAAAAATGTTAAAAATCGCATATTTCATCAGCTTCCATATTGGTCACCAATGCTCTGCACTCTGGGACAAAAGAGGACAGTCTGTTTGCACAGGGATCTTGTTAGCCTACTCCCCATTGGTCAGATCTGTCCTAAAAGAGACTAGCAGGGACCTTTTGGCCTGTCCTTTCCGTGAGCGCCCATGGAAATGCCATCTGGCTGGTGTGAATTATTACTACGGCAACGGCCATGTGACCTGAGACCAGTGGAAACCAAGGTCACCAAAACCTGTAGCCCATCTATTTCTGTCATCTCTTTTATATGAGGTTAGAAGAACCCGGCGTTCGTTCTTGCGAGGACATGTCTGATCACTTAAGAGACAGATTTAATGAGAGACATTATTCGGTGTCGTTCTCTTCTTCAGTTCAAAATAAGGTCATTATCATTAACAAAAGACAGAACTAGCAGAAACTAATTATTTTCTAGGAAGTTCAAAGAAATAAAAATGAGAGTTGGCAAATATATATACACATATATAAATAAAAAATATTAAAATAAATGTAAACTATGAATGTGCATCAAAAAGTCACTTTAATTGTGGATTTTTCTATTTTATTATTATCTACTAAATCTAGTCATTCTCCAACCATATACAAATAATGGAAAGAAAATTAAAAAATAAGGTGTGTGTATATATATATATATATATATATGTATATGTGTGTGTGTGTGTGTGTGTGTGTGTGTGTGTGTACTGTCAAATCGATTAATCATGATTTATCACTTCTAACAAACATATTACTATACATACACTGTGTATATATATTATATATATATATATATATATATATATATAGTTTTTTTTGTTTTTTTAACTATCAAAACCCTGTTGCAAAACAATTTCTCACATCAACACATGCATGATGTTCATCCATTCATTTTAACTTTTAGTGAGAGAATATCACCACAAAACACTGAGACACTTATCGGTATGACTTATATCAAGAGTCAAGACAAGACGATGCCAAATATTCCCTCTTATGAACAATTCCCAACGAGACCCAAATGCAAGGCTTGTTCATGAGGGAACATCACCGAAACACCTCTGAGGATTAATGGCAATACAGGAACTGCTGTATGAAATGATGTAATTTGAGAGCAACCAAAGCGACAGCCATAAGCCACAGACCCCAGCGAAAACATCATCTGACACGGCCAGATGCTCCGCTACAGACCAACACAGACAAAGAGGGTCATAAATCAACTGTCAGCCGCAGATACCCCCCTCTCCTAAACTTATTCGTCCGCTGGTCAATACAAGCAGTCGTGCTTCATTCAGGGGGGTCTCGGGTTAGAGGAATAAAAAATCATTTTCCAGAAAGAAGCGTTTGAACTTGAAGCTTTAATGCACATGAAGTTTTGGACATGTTAAAGGTGCTGCAGACCTCATTTTTCACCCGTCCTAGTCTAGGGATCTCGCTGGAGTCCAAGTTCAAGAGTGGGTGAGGGGCCCTCGGGGGACGCCACAGACACGACGTCCCGCAGGGGCCACAAGGGAGAATAACAAAGACCATCACAGCATGCAATAAACAGCGTCTGACTAGATTCATAAATGAGTTAACAGTGATGTCTTGTAAATATTTAAAATGTTAACATGTCCAGAGTATGCATCCGCACCAGATAACAGCAAACTTAACAAAAGACTATAGACTTTAGTGTAATCTGACAATTCTCTGGATTTCATATTTATAGCTTTGCTTCTGTTAACTTTTTATGAGACAGATGCATAAGTGCACTTATGCGCATTTCATAATTATTCTTGCAACTCATTAATCAATGCATTTTTAAATTCAATCAGTGCAAAATGCAAGAGACCCATATAGAACGATAAACAAATGACTATTGCAACTGTTAAACGACAGAGTACCATACAAAATGTTGGGGTCGGTAAGATTTTTTTATGTTTTTGAGTGAAGTCTCCTCTGCTTACCAGCCATTTATTTGATCAAAAACACAGCAAAAACAGTAATATTGTGAAAAAATATTACAATTTCAAATAACTGTTTTCTACGTGAATATATTTTAAAATGTAATTTATTCCTGTGATCAAAGCTGAATTTTCAGCATCATTACTCCAGTCTTCAGTGTCACATGATCCTTCAGAAATCATTCTAATATGATGATTAGCTGCTCAAGAAACATTTCTGATTATCAATATTGAAAACAGTTGTGCTGCTTGTGGAAACCGCGACGCATTTTTTTCAGGATTCTTTGATGAACAGGAAGTAAGCAAAAGCATTTATTTGAAATAGAAATATTTTGCAACTGTCACTTTTGATCAATGTAATGCACACTTGCTGAATAAAAAAGTATTAATTTAAAAAAACATGCTGACCCTAAACTTGAACAAATATTTTCACATAAAATCAAAGCATCCACAAATATTTTTGCTTCCTCGCATGCATTAAGTTTCAATAAATTGCTTTTCTACAAACTAAAATCGTGTACTAGATGTGGAATGGTTCCACAAAAGACTCAATAACACAATATACTTGAGCTACCCCCCACATGAGCCCGTTATAAAAAACAAGATGCTGTGGAAGCATTTGGTGGCTGCATTCATGTGGCATTAAATATGACTCGAACTGTCACAGGCTGCAGGTGAGAACATCAATAACCTGAACCAGGTGTGACCTAGACTAACTCCAGAAACAAAGAAAAACTCTGATGTGCAAATGTGTGTGATTCATGTATTGGTGGGAAATAACACGAGGCTGTGCGCTCACTGCTGGTGTAGTTGTCAAAGACACTTTTACCAGCTGATTCATAATGACAGATGAATTTAGACTCTTTAACTCAAAGCAGATTAAACAATGTCAATAGTTGAATGCATGCACACTGAATGAAATCTGACAACTTGTTCAGTATTTAAAACAAAAAGATCAGCTAATTCACAGACACCTTTTGTCCTTCCTCTTATAGGGCCACCGTATAGACAATATGAGAAACATGACTCCTCCCCATCAAAACGTTCAATATTCAGATCAATCAATGTGTTTCTCAGTGACTGATTCTTACACTTTAACATTTCATCTCCTCAATCTGGTTACTCTTATGAACAGCGTTTTGATTCATCACCCTAGTAAACATATTCTGAGCACAATCCAGACAATAACCATCTGATATTTGTCCAGATGAGCTCTCCGTGAAAACATGTTTGCTCTCCCTGTCCATGAACAGGTTCAGGGTTTGGATAACCTCAATATGGATGCGTTACCCGGAGCGTTCTGTCCATCTGTATTCAAAATAATAAAGAATGAGAGAGACCCTCCAACAACAGCTATGGAGCCCTTCTTTGGATAGGCTTGAATAACAATCGGCCACACACACACACACACACACACACACAAACACACACACACACACACACACACAGACAGATCTGATTCCTCTCCGGCTTGGCTTGGCATGCTCTTGTCATTTCTTATGTTACAGAACATCAATCATAGGGCTGAGTCTCTGCCCTTGCGCTGGCCGAGGCTGATTTACAAACATTAGCAGGGAATGCAATTACACAGTCCGAGAAGCGCGAACAGTCAGCGAGCGTTCTGGTTTTGAAGCGTCACAAGCGGTGTGGATGGAGCGTTCACACTGTGGTTGGAACGAAACCGGAGTGCACTGTTAAACACGACAGGCTGATACATTGTATCTTGCAAAAATGCACACAAAAATACTAACAATAGCAAAGGGTCAATTATTTTTCTCAATTATTTTTATTAAAACATGACTATCTCTTCTATTGAAAAGTCTAATTAAAAGGATTTATATACATTCATATATGTATATATATATGTATATATATATATATATATATATATATATATATATATATATATATATATATATATATATATGCAAAACTTTGAAAAATGTATGAAGAATATAGAAAACATAAATTGAAATCAAATTTATATTAGAATATGGGGGGGTTTTTTTTTAAGTTTTTCAAATACATATGAACCCCAACATGAAAACAAAGATTGCATTTCTAATAGAATGACCCATATGTTTGAAACTAGATTTTTCAAAGATTTCTTAATTTTAATAATCTAGAACAATATTATTTGACATTGACCCTGAATCATAAGTCAATTTGCAGGCAATGCATATCGTTAATGAATTAGGTTATACCCACACCATCACATGCAAGGTTAAACCTTGAAATGTTTGGATACATATGTTGTAAATGTTCTTAACTAACATTGTTCAAGTCAATTTAAAGCCATTGTAAATACATAGGCTACATCTTTAAAATAAAACTAGTTTTTTCTACTTTTAATGAATTCTACTGTTAACAGCTAGCGAAGAATACATACAAGGCATAACACATGAGCACATTGAAGTAAATATGCATTTTATAACAGGAATACTTACTATTAAGTCGTGTCATGATACATAAAGACGTCAATAATAAACTTTGCTATAACAGAAACTCTGATGGTGCGACGTTCATTACGCTCCATATGATCATTACTGAAGCACACTAATAAAGTCAATACGCGAGTGATAGATACATACAATCAACATTAAAGGTCTAAAATATATTAGCTGTTTATTTCAAAAAGTCTGAGGTGAATCACAAACCGGCACTTGACAGAACGAGCCGCGCGCGCGCGCGTCACCGTTCCGTATTTCTATTAGAATAAAACACATTAGGCTGATAAAAAGTTAAAGTCCACAACTCGGAAAGGCATTAAAAGTTTCTGTTTCCAACAAAGTTCGTGTATGAAGCGTTAAAATAGCGTTAAATGTGGTGTTAAAGCGCGTTGGTGTGCGCGAGGCTGCAGCCGCTGCTCTTGCGCGCTCCTGATCAATGATTGAACCGAACAAAAGGCAGAAGAGGATCAATTACTAATAACTATCAATGCAACACCACCATCCCGTCCCTCTAAAGTCCCCAAAAGAGAAAATGCATGAAATGCAAGGTGCATTAGCGCGTATAGGATCGTGTCGTGTAAAAAAGGTGAGAAATAAGACCAACCTGAAGCCGCCGGAGATCAAATTTCTTCCAATATTGAAACATCGATCCCACATCGGCGGCCATCTTGAGCACAATATTCAAGAGCGGCTACAATAAATATATGGGCTGGATTCCCCCCGTTAAACAGCGTTGACGATTACACTCCACATGGAAAAAAAAATGTTAGGAAAATAACAGTTGTGGAAAACTAGACGGGACGCGCAGCGCGCGAGAGCCGGTGGATGCGATATGAACAGAATATAGATGCATATAGATGCATTAGTGCAGCTCCCGGGATTGCACTTGATTTTGGGTTTGGTAAAGTTATCAATACTGACGTAACGGGTTGATCAATAACGTCTGGGAAGTGGAAGGAGAACAACGAGCAACCAATGCGCATCGCCAGATGTTTGATGCGTAAAACGGTGAAATCATTACATATCATTAATGAGCCCCATATAATGAGATTTGCAACTTTAGGTCAATAATGCGTAATGCATGCTATAATTGCAATGAAAGAGTCGCATGAATAGAATAAACACTGAATGGATGAAAGCTTTTGTGTTTGGAGTGAATATGTATTTTAATAATGTCCTTGTGAATAATGAAGTGCTGAATAGTGCCATTTATGGCACGAAGATCAGCGTGATGAAATAGTGCTGTCGCTTATTAAAAACTCTTATGGGGCTTTTTAACATATTTTTAGTAGATGATGTAAACTGCAAAAAAATAATCAAAACAAGTTAGATGTGGTAAATATTAGTAAAGCAGCATAAAATGCACAAGCTTGAACAAAAAGTGCAAGTTCTGTCTATGCAGTTAGTTTATGAGACAGAGATCCATAAAGCTGCAATGTGTGGAATTTCAATAAATACCAGAAATATTTGTTAGTGACTTATCTAGAACATTCAGATTTTGTTAACGAGTGCAAATGCAAATGTGTTTTCTCTTACATTTGCTCTTCTGTGTGATTGAATACGGTTGAAAAAAAAAAAATGCATTCCTGGACGGGAAAAAGCATAAATGTTATTGTGGGATTGTGCGATCAATGCATGATTTGAAATTTTGAATGGACAGTTCTGTTCAAACGTTAACACGAGCTCCCTCTTGTGGAACAGGACCATGTAGCCCTTACAATGAGGACTAAATGTAGCACATTTTGTCCAAATCACATCTTTATCATTATAATATTGGTGTAATATAAAGACGAGCATCCAGAGCTAAGATTTCCCCTAAAAATAATTCATCAGACCACCCTGTGGCCTTTCCCTGTAATGAAGTTTCATTAACACATTGTGCATAATGACTATAACTGCAGTTCTTTTTTTTTTTCTTCTTTTTTTTTTTACTGTAATTCCGTTTTAAATGAAAAAAAAATTAAATAGCCAACCTTTTGGTAAACCTTGTTCAGATGATTACAAAAAGTATATGGATTTATGTTGGTGTTTAGAAAAGGCCGTTTGACATGTGTATCTGAAAGGCTCTGGATTACAGATATCAGTATAATAATGTCTTGAAATGAAACTGTTTAAGAGGTTAACTGCTCCGGTGGCTTGTGGACTGCGAGCAATTACTAGTGAGCACATCTGTCATTCTCCTCTTCGCTATTAAAACCAAACGCAAGTCTATTTTTAAGTAGAAATGTATTTGCACTTTGTAAGCCACCTACGGGGAATATAAAAGGTGCTTATTAAAAGTTTCTGTTTTATTGCTTTTTATTTATTGCTTTAGGGGGGGGAAATAACTGCGTCGGTTTTATAAGAAAGGAATAATATATCTTGTTTTGATATGGCTCACTGTTAAATTTGAAATTTAAATCAGTTCTGATATACAAGCCTGATGCACCAACACTTATTACTTTTGTTCAAATCTAAATATGCGGACATTTTGAGGGTGCGAAGACTGTTAGATTATTGAGAACAGAACAGTGGGAGATTTTTACGAACCTTTGTAGGCAGCAGAGCAAGCTGTGAGGTTTTGTAAAAAAAATAAAAAAAATAAAAAAAGTTCCTGTTTAGCGTAATATCTGAGACGAATAAATGGCAAAAATGAACATTAAAAAAACTAAACTCAAAAGGTATCTGAATAAAAAGGTGAGACAGCCATTGGCCATCTAATGAGTGCATTCGTGTGTTTGGATTGACGAGCTTTCATATGCAGTGGCCTAGATACACATAAATGTTTGACTAAGCTTGGCAATAATATAATTCCAGGAATATCGGTGAGAGCTGCTGAACTCTGATATATTGATCCACTCTGGAGTGCAAAAGGCCTTGAAACAGAAGCTTGTTGAGATTGCCACCAGGTGGCTGGAATGATTTAGCATGAGATTATGCATCTCCAATTTAGCATAATCCATCTCTTTACTGCTCACGACCGAAAAACTAGAAATTAGAAAGGTTTTAATGAGGACCTATTATGCCCTTTTCAAAGTCTTGCTTTTGTTTTGGGGCTAGAATAGGTGTTCATGTTTGAATGTTCAAAATACACATTACATTTCATACTGTATTTGACTGTTGCAGCTTCTCTCTTCCCAGGCAGCGTTTAAGTAAAAAAAAAAAAAAAATTCTCACTAACTTCTCTCTGTCTCTTAGGCTGCATTCGATATCGCATACTTCCCTACTATATAGTAGGCAAAAAAACAGTATGTGAAAAAACTAAAGAAGTATGTCCGAATTCACAGAAAACTGCCTAATTCTTAAGGCGAGATTCTGAAGTGTGCATACGATGGACACTTTACTATCCCATGAGGCCACAGGAGAGGTTTTATGAATGGCAGTGAAGCAATGCAACTGATGCTGGTAGGTCACATGATAATGACAACATGGCGTATGTAGTACGTCCAGATTACATTCATACTACACACTCATACTATATAGAACATAATTTTAAAGCGGTCGTGAAGTAAATACTTTTTCAATAAGTACGAACTCATGAGAGTTTGCGATTTCCGGCGCAGCCCTTTCCTCAGATTTACATCGTTGCTTACGAGTGTCCACTACTGGCAGAACCCTTGAAATGTGTTTAAATGAAACACCCTAAGCCTTTGATCACTTAGAATCCGCAATGGAGCTGATTTAGTAGTTACAGTTTTTTTTTCTTATGAATTTGTTTTGCACACCATTTTATAGGCCTGTATGTATGCTTGGGCTGTTAAAAATTAAATATAAACAAATATTATGAATAATATTAATATGTTACATTAATTATTAAAAAACAAAAGAAAATGCTAACAAAATAAACTATAACTGTGTTAAAAAAAAAACAGTCAAAGGTATTGACAATTTCTGCTGTGATACAATCATGTGCATTGTGGTCTATAAATCTGCCTGAAGTGTACATGTTGAGTAGACTTGCTCCCTCTGTCAAAATCGGGGGGTCGAGGGTCTATCCAAATAATACATTTCCCTCGTCCATTTGGTCTCGTTGCACTTCAAAATGACGGTGGGGATTCCCTCGAGGCGAAGAGCTTAGGGGAGTTCGCGAGTGTATGTCTAGAAGTGGAGTTAAACGCAGCCCCAGTCTGTCAGAAATGCTCTGTTTAGTTCCGGTCTCTATGAAGCCCCTCCTTCTGAAAACCATAATGTGCTCTGATTGGTCAGCTGGATCAGTGTGTTATATTAGTCCACCGCTTCCAGTGAGTTTGGGGAAATGTCACACCCCTTACCATAACCACGCGTTTCAACACAATAGGGGTGTTCAACTTGAAGCGACACTGTGCGGACCGATCAGTGTATGACATCAAAGTACCGCAAGAGCGATTTGAGAGATGGTTCTGTATGCTTTCAAATCTCTCTCATGGTACTTTGATGTCATAAACCAATCTGTCTGCACAGTGCCGCTTCAAGTCGAAGAGTGCATCTTAATCAGCTCCCTATTCAGTAGTCAGAGCACTGATCACTGATCAGGGAGTCGGCCATTTTAAGGATGAAATACTTCCAGGGCAGCGTTCCAGTCCAAAACTGTCATGCCCTTCACTTGCTAACTTCCCTCCACCTCGTTCACTCGGACGTACGCATAGACAGTAAAAGAAATGGACACAGCGACCCCCTTGATTTCTACGGAGAAACGTGAAGCCATTAGAAGCACTCACTTCCTGATGTCTGAACGACTGCGCAGGCTCAAACTGAGCTTGACGACGTAGATGTGACGTGAGCAACCTGTCTGACAGTTGTAAATCTTCTAGTAGCTGTGCCAAGACAAATCGGAATCACCTAATCTTGCAGAGACGGCGAGCGTGACCTGGAGCAACTTTTGGTAAGTATTCGGATTAATTATTTTGTCATTTTGTCTTTATTTCTCCATGTTCCCCCGATTGCCTCATAGACAGTAAAAGATTGCCTGTGAGCTTCTACTCCTGTCTATACGGTAATTTCTCTACTGTGCGACAGAGAGTCGCGTGGTTATGATGCAATCGTTAGCCTATTTTTACAAAAACAGCTTCTACGGGGCAATAACATAAGATACAAAGTAATGGAGCCTTTTATACATTCTCGTGTTTCTTTAGAAATAAATAATGGGCAAATAAAGTCTTTGGACGCCTCAGATGTAAAGTTATTCGCTGTCAAAGTGACGCCAAAATGAATGGGAGTCAATGGAATGCTAACAGCAGGTGATGGTCTGCTACAATGGCGGCTCCCGCGAGGCTTCAGTTTCCGGCTGATGGATTACAACCTTGGATGTACGTCATTGCTTACGTTGCATGAGTGCCGACTACTGGGGGAACCTTTGCAATAGGCTGAATTGGAACGTGCTAAGCCCTTGATCACTTAGAATCCACTATGGGGTTGATTTATTATTTATTTTTTTCCCTTACGAAATTGTTTAATGCAGCATTCTATATGTACTGTATATACGTGTGTTTGAGTTGTTTACCATTTTTTTTATTCTTAATAATTCATATATCATAGGGTTGTTTGTGGAGGGGTAAATTAAACGCAATATGCGTTGAAGTCACAATCTTGTTGCATTGTGATATGGAGCTGCCTGAAGTGTACATATGAAGTAGACTCGCTCCCTTGGTCAAAATCGAGGGAGCGAGGGTCTGTCCATATAAACTTCCCTCGTTCACTTCAAGAAGTGGAACGCACTTCAAAATGGAGGCAGGGATTCCCGTGAGGGGAAGTGCTTAGGGAAGTTCGCAAGTGCGTGCCTAAAACTGGACTGGAACGCAACCCAGTACGCAATCATAATGTACTTTAAATAACAAATTATGTCAGAAAGATATCACTGCTGCTGTTGTTCATAAAAACCAATGGTGATGTTGTGCAATGAGGACTATGTCATGTCTAATAAATAGTGTCGTCAGTGTCCCAATGTGAAGTGAGCTAGAGTCCTTAGTGCCCTTACTAGTGCCTGAACTCGTGTACACGATATCCTGATAGGGAGCTGATAGAGACGCACCCGAAAACATCCACTAATAACTAACTCAACCAGGCCACACCCCTATTATTCAGCGTATGCCTTGAGCGGGAATCATCTAAATGATGAATATTGTGACGTTTTCATTCCCAGAAGAAAACTCAAGACTAGACTGGTGGAGTTTCAGTTCAGAAACAGTGACACTGATATAGAGAATGACTTTTCATGCTCAAACAGCAACATTACACACTAAAGAAAATATATTTAAAAAAGCATTATGGTCCCTTTTTAAAGCCATTCTATGTAATTGTAAATGACCACATGATCATCTTTGGAAGGGTTATCAGTTTTTCTGGTGTGAAAACGGTGTAGTAATCTACTTTTAGTGCACACTGCAGGGTTTCAGTGAGAAGTCAAGCAGAGGTCACCTTTCTTCCTCCTGACATCAACCAGACTAAAGCTTCTTTTCTGCATGTTTTATTATTCGTGTTACACGCCGTTAGTAGAACAGTTTGATAGTGGATGTGATTCTCTACACCTGTGGTTCCTCTGACTTCATACATCCACTAAAATCACCTAAAGACATCGAAACTTCACTTTTCTTCATCATTTGTTTAAGTTAGTGACACTTGCACATCTAAATATCCAAAAGCTGAGCTACTAGCCTGCTTGTATCCTAAATAGTATGAAATGAACCTACAGAGACTAAGAAACTGTCTTACAGAGAAATGCCACTGTCAATCACACATTCTATAGGTTTAGGAAAGTTCTAGCTGTTTTCCAACAACTGTCATCCGTTCTGTGTGGAAACCCATTGGCTGCTGGATTAAATCCCTTAAATCAGAATTCTTATAATAACTTCTGAAGTCTATTGGCAACCTGGTTAAGCCCCATGGAGGATGTATTTATAGACAGTCAGAGGTGGGGAATGGGCTTATATAAAATCAGCATTTGCACCCAGTCTGAAATCACTTGTGCTTTGTTTCCCGAATTCAAGGCTTACGATTATGGTGAGTTTGCTTTGCCATACACTTATTCATAATTTCTTCTGTCTTAGACATGTAACTCACTATTCTCTTGATGCGTCCAAATGAAGATCTAATTTCTGTCTGTCTGTGTTTGAAACTAAAGTTTAAGTCTGACTCATCCACCGCCTCTGATGTTTTATTCAATTCACTTTCAACATAAATAAGTGAAAAGTAAACTGTTTCTGTTCTCAAAGATAGATATAAATATTTTCATTACTCAAATCGAAAACAGGAGGAGACAAGTGTCTGATCTATCTATCGCAAAAATATTGAAACAATTCATTTGCTTTAGATCACAAATGAGATCTCTTTAATGTTTCAGTTGTTTCTTCTAGACATGAGATTAAAATGTGAGCAAATGGAGACTTCCTCTCAATGTTTTTCTCTTATGAAAAAGACCCAAATATCTCCTCTAAAGTTTTAGAAGAAATCTAAACAATGGCTGCAACTGTGACCAGGTTTTGCACAAATGTTATATATATATATATATATATATATATATATATATATATATATATATATATATATATACATAAAACATGAAGTTTATATTAATGTATTTTCAACGTTTTTTTGCGATAAACACCATAAATCAATCCTAAGCAAAATATTACTATAAAAATATTATTAATATAAATATTACTAAATATTACTATAATAGATTGTTAGGTTAGGGTTCGGGTTAGTAGAATAAGTTGGCATATAGTTGCAAAGTGAATTATTGTTAGTATGTCTAAAGTGGACTATCCAAATATAAAGTGTAAACATTTACGTTTGGAAACATTACTATTTTCAATGTTTTAACGTCTCTTCTGCTCATCAAGCCTGAATTTATTTGATCAAAAATACAGAAAAACAGTAATATTGTGAAATATTATTACAATGTAAAATTATGGTTTTCTATTTGAGTATACTTTAAAATATAATTTATTTCTGTGATGCAAAGCTGCATTTTCAGCATTCCGAAAAAAAATATTAAGCATGAGCACAACTGTTTACAACATTTACAATAACTGAGTATCAAGAGTAAAAATTTATTATCAAATCATCATATTAGAATGATTTCTAAAGGATCATGTGACACTGAAGACTGGAGTAATGATGCATGAAAATTCAGCTTTGATCACAGGAATAAATTACAGTTTAAAGTAAATTAAAATAGAAAACCATTAATTTAAACTGTAATAATATACCAATATAAATTGTGTTTATTCCTCTTATTTTTGAGACAGTTAGATACATAAATGAAACATAAGAGCTCTCTTGAGTTATGGACCCTTAAGTAAGCTCTGGATTGATTTATGCTTTTATCACAAAAACCTTTGAAAATAGTTCAGTATAAAACTACATGATGTTTCATGCTTCAGCTCTGACCTCGTGTACAGCACAACTGTTGAGATGTAATCCAGACAAGGCCGATGAGCAGCTGTCGGGCTGCGATGTCATCGAGCAGAAACGCATCTCACAATGTTTCCCAAACTCTGTGGCAGGAATGTAAATAGTTGTGATTAATCCCTGTCTTGGTGGGATTACCTATCAACAGGCTAAAAAATGAGGCTGTCAACAGTCAGCGCCAGTGTGTAATCCCACATCTGATCCACTGGCTGACTTCTCTCTCTCTCTCTCTCTCTCTCTCTCTCTCTCTCTCTCTCTCTCTCTCTCTCTCTCTCTCTCTCTCTCTCTCTCTCTCTCTCTCTCTCTCTCTCTCTCTCTCTCTCTCTCTCTCTCTCTCTCTCTCTCTCTCTCTCTCTCTCTCTCTCTCTCTCTCTCTCTCTCTCTCTCTCTCTCTCTCTCTCTCTCTCTCTCAAACTCACAGAGAGGAACACATCATTACTCAGATTTAGCTCTATCATTGCTCAGGAGAAGTTTCAATTTAACATCAACTCACCTAAAACTCAACAAACCAGACACGCATTGACTGCTATAAAATGAATGTGAACATCAGCTCAGTTCATTTGAGTTAGTAGCAGACAATGTTGAGAGGAGAAACATCAGAGAAGTGAGAGACTTCAGCAAAAGTCTCGATTTACACAGATTGCTGTCTAGGAGAAATAATTGTGATACTGAAGTCAACATGACAAACCCACTTTACTGGCATGATGAGACATACCATTTGAAAGTTAGTCTCTTCTGCTCATTTATTTGTTCAAAAACATCGTAAAAAATAATATTGTGAAATATTATTACAATTTTAAATAACTGTTTATATGTGAATATATTTTAAAATGTCATTTATGTGATCAAAGCAAAAAAAAATTCAGCATCATTACTCCAGCCTTCAGTGTCACATGATCCTTCAGAAATCATTCTAATATGCAGATTTGCTGCTTTTATTATAATCAATGTTGAAAACAGTTGTGCTGCTTAATATTTTTTTATAGAAATCGTGATTTCTTTCAGGATTCTTAGAATAGAAAATTCATAAGAACAGCATTTATTTGAAACAGAAATCTTTCATAACTTATCACCTTTATCACTTTTGATCAATTTAATGCATCCTTTCTGAATTAAAGTATTAATTTCTTTCCAAAATAAGAAAAGAATTGGGTCCCACTTTAGATTAGGGACCAATTCTCACTATTAACAAACTATTAACTATGACTTTTGACCCAATAAACTCTGAATTACTGCTTATTAATAGTTAGTAAGGTAGTTGTTAAGTTTAGGTATTGAGGGATGTAGGACATGGTCATGTAGAATAAAGCATTAAAATATGCTTTATAAGTTCTAATAAACAGCCAATATACTAGTAATATGCATGCTAATAAGCAAGTTAATAGTGAGAATTGGACCCTAAACTAAAGTGTTACCAAAAATAGTAGGGACCCCAAACTTTTGATTGGTAGAGTTTCAGTGAAACAGGAAAAGGGATGTCTGCCAAGAAGGAACATCAATTCACTGGGTTTTTTCTCCAGAAAAAAAAGGGTTATTTCTCTTATTTCCAGTGTGTACTTCTATTTAACCAGTCACTTCTGTGTAATATTGTTGCAGGCACCCAAAAAGGCAAAGAAGCGGGCTGAAGGAGCCAATTCAAATGTCTTCTCCATGTTTGAACAAGCACAGATCCAGGAGTTCAAAGAGGTAAACCGAGTGCTCGTTTGACTCAGATTGATATGACAATTGTCTTTATCCCGACTCTTTCACTGTCATATTGAGCGGCGAGATTCCCGTATGTGACTTCAATATGTCAGTGTTCATCATCGCTAGTGAATAATTCAGAATGTGTCAGTAACGATTAGCACAGTGGAGTGATTTACACCCTGAACACACACACTCCAACCTGCTGTCAAGCCCACGAAATTTGCGTGGAAAATGCAGCAGGACAGACGTTCTCTCTGGTCTCAAAGCGGCTGTGAAAAGATCAGGACAAACAGGATAAGCATGACGCTGATCCGAGATGGCAGTGATGAAAACGTGCAGACAATCGCGACCAGTCTCTCTCTCTTTCAGTCTGTCTCTCTCGCACATATCACAAACAGACACAAAGTAAAGCGGAATTACAGGACCTATAAATATATATGTTGCAAAACAAGATACATTACAAATAAAGCACCATGACAAGGGGTTTGGGGGGATCTGACCTCTAATTAAAGAATTAGTTCACCAAACATATATTATATGTTATTATTTTCTCCCCCTCACGTCATTCAAAACTTGTATCATATTTTTCCTGTGGAACACAAAATTTCGAATTTAAGAACCTTTCACGCTCCACAAAAAAACCCCATAAAATTATCCTTGAAATATCATAACAGTAATCCACATGATAGCTTTGTGTGAGAAACAGGAAGCTGTTTTTCATCTTTCTCCTCCACCAAAGCTCTGAAAACTAGTTCAGATTCAGAACTTTGTTGAGTTGCAAGTCAATGTGATGCACAAGTTTATTTTGCTTTAGACAACCCCCCCCCCCCCCCAAAAAAAAATTCAGAAAGAGGTTTACAATGACATGAGGGCAAGTAAATTTAAATTTTTAGGTGGATTTACAGTAGAAAAAAAATTGTCAAAACAAGTGAATTAAAAAGGTTTCATTTTACACATTACATGAGAAACATTTCAACATGTTTTTTCTCACATCTGCAAAACACAAAAGTTAAAGTAGAAGTTTGTCAAATTGTCAAACATTATCAATATTACGATATAAATTAACATTTAAAAATGTTAAGACGGCACTATATGAGTACTAATTCACCAATGAGTTTGGTGGACAGATTTTTTTTTGTACTTCTATTACTTGAGCTACAGAAATTACACCCTTCACCTTTAATGAAATCAAAATCAACAATTCTTTTTTGTTTATAGAATATTATGTTTTTTACTATAAATTATTTTTACTTGTATTATTTATACAAAATAACTATTAATCATAAACAAACTAACCTTGTAATCTCAGAATAATCCCTCTTGCAGTGACATCTCTTCTCTTCGCTGATGACGAGGGCGGGGCAACCTGTCACTCACATGAGATCCACCAATAGCAAACGACAACCATCCAATCAATTCCCCACGAACAAACACAAGCCCCGCCCTACATTTGTTCTTGTTCCAGAAGCCGTTTCAATCTGATATACGTCACAATAGGGAAGAAAAGACTAACTCAACTTCTGTTTCATGTTGAATTTAACAAACACCAGACTATATTCTGCATCGCACTCACTCTCTATATTCTCTCTCTTTCATCTGCCTCAGGCTTTCACAATCATGGACCAGAACAGAGACGGCTTTATCGACAAGAATGACCTGAGGGATACGTTCGCAGCTTTAGGTGGACTGTAATAATCTCTGCTATACGTCAGTGTCGTTCTGCATTGTTGGTTGAAGAGTGTCTCTGACAGCAGTTCTGACCTCTGACCTTTCTGCCTCCGCAGGCCGTCTGAACGTCAAACAAGAGGAGCTGGAACAGATGCTGAAGGAGGCTCCAGGACCCGTTAACTTCACCGTCTTCCTCACTATGTTTGGGGAGAAGCTAAAAGGTAATGGTAGGGTGAATTGTAAAACCAGGGTTTGCTATAATAAGGCAAGAATCTTTATGTTGCCTTGGCAAAGATCAGATTTTTCTAAACCACTAACTCAAAACCAACATTTCTGACTATCTGACTATCTATCTATCTATCTATCTATCTATCTATCTATCTATCTATCTATCTATCTATCTATCTATCTTCTATCTATCTATCTATCTTCTATCTATCTATCTATCTATCTATCTATCTTCAATCTATCTATCTTCAATCTATCTATCTTCAATCTATCTATCTTCAATCTATCTATCTATCTATCTATCTATCTATCTATCTATCTATCTATCTATCTATCTATCTATCTATCTATCTATCTATCTATCTATCTATCTATCTTCAATCTATCTATCTTCAACCTATCTATCTTCAATCTATCTATCTTCAATCTATCTATCTATCTATCTATCATCTATCTATCTAAAATCTATCTATCTATCTATCTATCTATCTAAAATCTATCTTTCTATATCTATCTATCTATCTTCTATCTATCTTCTATCTATCTTCAATCTATCTATCTATCTTCAATCTATCTATCTTCTATCTATCTATCTATCTATTATCTATCTATCTATCTATCTATCTATCTATCTATCTATCTATCTATCTATCTATCTATCTATCTATCTATCTATCTATCTATCTATCTATCTATCATCCATCTATCCGTTCAAAACATTGATGTCATTAAGATTTTTAATAAGAAATCAATATTTTATTCATGATATTATGCATGATATTATGCATGATACTGGTCAAAAGTGACCGTAAAGACATTAATAATGTTACAAAATATTCCTTTTTCAGAAACATTTCTATTCATCAAACAATCCTGAAAAATCTATAATGGTTTCCATAAGAATATGAAGCAGCACAACTGTTTTCAACAATAAGAAATGTTTCTTGAGCA
Organism: Gila orcuttii; assembly: GCA_026230005.1. Lineage (NCBI taxonomy): Eukaryota > Metazoa > Chordata > Actinopteri > Cypriniformes > Leuciscidae > Gila > Gila orcuttii. The sequence goes on along the minus strand of JAPDVR010000015.1, from coordinate 40,448,754 downwards.
TCAAATAATCATATTAGAATGATTTGAAGGATCATGTGACACTGAAGACTGGAGTAATGATGCTGAAAATTCAGCTTTGATCACAGAAATAAATTACAATTTGACATATATTTACATAGAAAACAGTTATTTTAAATTGTAATAATATTTCACAATATTACTGTTTCAACCACCAACATCACCATAGCATCACAACATTTTATTCAGAATATGTTTTAATTCTTAAAATCTTACTGTATAAATTGTATATTATTTAAACAGAACTCTGGTTGTTTTGGAATAAGTCTACAAATGGACAAAAAAATCATACAGGGATTTTCTTTCCTATTAAAGTCCTACAGAATCACGTGATCCAACTGAGAATCATAATGGGCCAATAAGGAACTTTATGTTCTGGAAGCTCTTCTATATGAAGATTCCCATGTCAGCTTCAAACTATGGTAGAGATTCCACTAGTCATGTACAAAGTATGTCTTTTTGCATTCCTGGAGGATTTTAAGGACAGTCATCCCTCTCACCAGTTTTCCATTGCTCCCTTAAAACAACAAACAGGTGCCGATGCGGAGGAGACTATCCTGAACGCCTTTAAAGTGTTCGACCCCGAAGGAAAGGGGACTTTGAGGAAGGATTTGTGAGTACCATTTAAGCTACACATGCTCAAAACTCACTTATTTTCTGAATGTCATAATTCTTAAATTTTATTGCATTATATATATATATATATATATATATATATATATATATATATATATATATATATATATATGATTGTATTCTGCTGGGTGCCGCCCCATCTACCTAATTTCTCATTTACTGTACTTACACTTTCATCTACCTACTGTTTTGTCTGCTGTCTTTGTCCATTGTTGCTTGTTTATTGTAAAGCGTCCTTGAGCCCTGGAAAGGCGCTATATAAATAAAACTTATTATTATTATCATTATTATTAATACTATAAAAAGATTTCCCTGCTTCTCTGTAAATCCATTTCTCCAAAGATTCTGCTTTGTTTTGCAACTTTGTGACAAGCGACTGAAGAGATGATGTACATACAAGACTGTTCAAACCCTGCAAGCATGTGTGAAGTGTTTGCCAGATGTAATTCGATTATTTCAAAAGGTTAAACCGAAGTTGGTCTCTCCTCACAGTTTGTCAGGGATGTTGACAACGCAAGCGGACAGATTTTCTCCAGAAGAGGTTTGACATCTTGAGATTATTTGTTTTATGTCACACTTCAGCTCTCGGTGTCTCTCTGTGCAGCACTGTGATATGTCACAATGACATTCGGTTACACTTTATTTTAAGGTGTCATTGTTACAGTGTAATTAAATATTTAAGTACAGTGTAATATGAATTAACTACATGTACTTACTATAGGGTTAGGGTAGGATTAGGATTTGGTTGAGGGTTAATTGCATGTAATTAGGCATAATTTACTGTTATTACTATGGTAATTACATGTAACATATGTAACAAGGACACTGTAAAATAAAGTGTTACCTGACATTCGTATTAAATACAAATCTGTCTATAGGTGTTTATCTATAGATTATGAACACAAATTGTGAATTTATAATATGTAAAAAATACAACCGCCCATCAAAACACCATAATAGTATTTTTGACCCACCTTTCCTCAGATGGAGCAGATGTTTAGTGCTTTTCCTCCAGACGCTGCCGGGAATCTGGACTACAAGAATCTGGTCTACATCATCACACATGGGGAGGAGAAGGACCGAGAGTGAAAGATCTCACTTTCAACAGCTCTCAAATAAACATCATGACTTTCTCAGATGTAGTTATGCATATATACAGTCCTGTGCTATATAATCGTACATTTCCAGCACTGAATTGAACTATTAAACCAAATGAGAATGCATTTAATATTAGAGTTGGTTTTGTGATTTTTATAGGTTATGATGATACACAGTGCCTAATAAAACATGTGCAGCAAAATTATTCATTAGCCTATATACATTTGCATAATGTTGATTTCTGATCATTTTGATTTACAGCAGCCCCAAACAATATTTGGAAAGTTAAATCAATTTATAATCTTATGAATGCCATTGTATAAGGTAGCAAAATAGCAAAGCAAGTGTTATTTACTATAAAAAAAGAAAATATAAAGATACACTCAAATAAAAATATTTCATTATATACAGGTCCTTCTCAAAAAATTAGCATATTGTGATAAAGTTCATTATTTTCCATAATGTAATGATAAAAATTAAACTTTCATATATTTTAGATTCATTGCACACCAACTGAAATATTTCAGGTCTTTTATTGTTTTAATACTGATGATTTTGGCATATAGCTCATGAAAACCCAAAATTCCTATCTCAAAAAATTAGCATATCATGAAAAGGTTCTCTAAACGAGCTATTAACCTAATCATCTGAATCAACTAATTAACTCTAAACACCTGCAAAAGATTCCTGAGGCTTTTAAAAACTCCCAGCCTGTTTCATTACTCAAAACCGCAATCATGGGTAAGACTGCCGACCTGACTGCTGTCCAGAAGGCCATCATTGACACCCTCAAGCAAGAGGGTAAGACACAGAAAGAAATTTCTGAACAAATAGGCTGTTCCCAGAGTGCTGTATCAAGGCACCTCAGTGGGAAGTCTGTGGGAAGGAAAAAGTGCGGCAAAAAACGCTGCACAACGAGAAGAGGTGACCGGACCCTGAGGAAGATTGTGGAGAAGGACCGATTCCAGACCTTGGGGGACCTGCGGAAGCAGTGGACTGAGTCTGGAGTAGAAACATCCAGAGCCACCGTGCACAGGCGTGTGCAGGAAATGGGCTACAGGTGCCGCATTCCCCAGGTCAAGCCACTTTTGAACCAGAAACAGCGGCAGAAGCGCCTGACCTGGGCTACAGAGAAGCAGCACTGGACTGTTGCTCAGTTTTGCATGTCATTCGGAAATGGTGCCAGAGTCTGGAGGAAGACTGGGGAGAAGGAAATGCCAAAATGCCTGAAGTCCAGTGTCAAGTACCCACAGTCAGTGATGGTCTGGGGTGCCATGTCAGCTGCTGGTGTTGGTCCACTGTGTTTTATCAAGGGCAGGGTCAATGCAGCTAGCTATCAGGAGATTTTGGAGCACTTCATGCTTCCATCTGCTGAAAAGCTTTATAGAGATGAAGATTTCATTTTTCAATGGTTTACTGACCATGGTATTACTGTGCTCAATTGGCCTGCCAACTCTCCTGACCTGAACCCCATAGAGAATCTGTGGGATATTGTGAAGAGAAAGTTGAGAGACGCAAGACCCAACACTCTGGATGAGCTTAAGGCCGCTATCGAAGCATCCTGGGCCTCCATAACACCTCAGCAGTGCCACAGGCTGATTGCCTCCATGCCACGCCGCATTGAAGCAGTCATTTCTGCAAAAGGATTCCCGACCAAGTATTGAGTGCATAACTGAACATAATTATTTGAAGGTTGGCTTTTTTTGTATTAAAAACACTTCTTTTATTGGTCGGATGAAATATGCTATTTTTTTGAGATAGGAATTTGGGGTTTTCATGAGCTGTATGCCAAAATCATCAGTATTAAAACAATAAAAGACCTGAAATATTTCAGTTGGTGTGCAATGAATCTAAAATATATGAAAGTTGAATTTTTATCATTACATTATGGAAAATAATGAACTTTATCACAATATGCTAATTTTTTTAGAAGGACCTGTATATAGTGAAATGTTATTACATGTTAATTATTTTCTATTTTAATGATTTGATCTTTTCTAACAATATAAATCTTTACTATCACTTTTTATCCATTTAACACATCCTTGCTGAATAAAAGTATTAATTTCTTTAAAAAAAAGGATCATGTGACACTGAAGACTGTATTATAGGCTACTATATATTCGTAAATCGGACTGCATCTGTCAATCGAAGTAGCCCAACATTTCTTGCCATTACTTTAAGGTACACGGTTTTTATATTGCATCAACTTCAACACAGACAGCAAACTCACATTCAAGTTCCATATTATTACTTTTCAGTGACACTGAAGAAAAAGGGTGAAAAACACTGGTAAAGAGAGACCTCTAACATAAGCTCTTACTGCCACCTACTGTCTGAGTAGTGGACTTACAAGGCCTCTCATGTTCTTGTTATTTCACAACCCTAAACCTTTAAGAAGTCAAGGTACATTTTTACACAAAATTCTGCAGTGGTGAGTCATCTCAGGCTGAACAAACACAAACACAAATTACAATAACCTTACAGTCTCTTTCAAAGATTTGCAAGGTTAGGTGAATGAGTGTATTATAAGTAGTATACTGGGTGTTTTTTAACCTAGCTGAATAAAACCGTGAATTAAAACTTATGTATAAAGACTGGCGCTGAAACAAGCTTCAAATTATTTAGTCAAAAGAAACAACATATTAGACTTTCCAGGCATTTGCAGTGAAAATACCATACAGCGTTTGCAGGCCTACACTGCAGTATTAAATGTTATAGCACAAGTGATACAGAAAAAGAGAAGAGTATCTAAAATATTTAGTCACTGCTTGATATTTATATTAATTTTTTAATGCCATTTCAGCAGCATGGGAAAAAAATCGAGTACTTAACAAAAGTTGTATAATTAGGATTAATGCAAGACAAAAATAATCTAATAGACAATCAGATGACACTTTTTTAAATACATCAGTTATAAAAAAAAATTTAAAACATAAATAAAAGAAAACCGTTGACAACATAACCTTATAATCGGCGGATGACATTCTGGTTTGTGTCAGTTAATTAATCTGGTTTGTCTAAAGCTGTACTGCACCAGCACGACCACTAGATGGCGGCAAAGACATCATTAACAAAAAACATTACTGTTGTGCATCTTGAGACAAAACAGTGGCACTGCCATATTTTAAAGATGTCAGTGCAAGTTGCTTTCAGTTAAAACAGCTGAAATATGCATTTTAGTACTAGGCTTAAGCCGTGTCTGTGGAACCAGGGGACTATTTCTACCACATTACTAACATCATAATAAGACAGGTTTAATTGAAAGTACTGATGCTAGTTTGTCATATCAGCCAAGTTAAACACGTGCCAAGAGCCGCAGAAACAGAGGTCAGGAAGTCCATGTTCTCGTACTGACTGAAACCCCAAGCTGTTAACATGCACTATCCCTCCAAAATTGTCTATAACTCCTAAAATACTCTATCCTGAATCATAAATCCACATTAAACTATATAAAATAAGATTGTTTACAACCAGAATCTGAATATTTCAAGTGGAATCTTAAATAATGTCTTTGTATTTTACCAATTACTGGTATTTTACATGAAGCTCGTTTTTTTTAAATCTGCATCACCACAAAAACACACAGTAACCCATTTATTAATATTCATGAGTCAAAGTACATTATATTTGTAAAATATTCTTTACCTTAAAAATGTTTGAAAACCTGTGTGCACTCTAGTGCGAATATCCAAGGATTTTTTTTTTTTTACTTATGAGTGATTATCCTTATTCCATCTGACATTTTTAGTCATAAAATCAAAACTGTATAAAAAAAAAGTACTACCGGGTTAAATTTGTACGTCATATTTTATAAATGAAATCAAAGGCCTGTGTATTCACTGGTCCCCATTAAACTGTTATACTCCATTAAAGGTACACGGGTTGCGTAACGGCGTCTGACGTCACAGCAGTCACAAGACTTCAGTCGCGCGCCGCGGCCTTCAGTGCACGAGCAACAGACACGCGAGCGCGCAGCGATGGGGCTCAACGCGAGTAAAATGAGTTTTATAAAACCCGGTTCGACTTGGATGTTCTAAATCACATCGGATCGATCACCATGGAGAGCTGAATGCGACAGATCGGTGATTGAGTCGTAAAGGCAGCGAGATTTTGAATGTTGATGTGGTTGTAAGGTCGTTTAATAACATTGTGGATGCGATTGCAGCCTGTGTGTGAGTGACACCTCCAGACGTCATCAAGGGCCGTGGATCTGTTGTTAGTACTGAGTCTAACTAACGTTTACCGGGGGTGATGTTGTCCGTTCTCTCGTACGGGCGACTGGTGGCCCGAGCGGTCATCGGTGGACTCTCTCAAACCGACAGCCGGGACTACAGCCTTGTGTCCGCCAGCTTCGGCTTCGGGAAGGACTTTCGCAAGGGGATTTTGAAGAAAGGGATGTGTTATGGTGACGACGCGTGCTTTATAGCCCGACACAGATCTGCTGATGTGTTAGGTATGTAATTGCTAAAACCATTAAAGCATATTTGTGTTGTATGCAAAGATAATGTGCTTGGAAGAACTGGTTTAGGCAAGTATCATCGTGGTTAAATCGCTTCTGACGTCACAACTGTCGCACATCGGTGGCTTGTAGGTACAACAACGAAAACCTTCACAATGTGTATATTTATGTTTAAAAATAAATTAATGAAATTAACTTAAATAATGCTTTAAATAACATTTTATAAAGACAAATATTAAGGCAATTTTAATGACATGTTTCATAAAAGTAAACATTCAGTTTAATTGACTGCTTTAAAATATCTCCACTTCATTTGTTACTACGTATTTGAATATATTGGAAACTTGTGTTAATGCTTGTTGTACCACTGCATAAAAAATGAATTTAGAATTGCTTCACCTGTCACCAAACATTTAAAGAGTATAAAATGAGTGGGAGACCGTTTCTAATGTTGGTGCTCCACGTGACTGGAGGGTATAAACTGTTATATCGCGAGCATTTGCAGTGGTATAATATTTCATACCATTATTCCATAACCATATAGGTATGTATACCTGTTAGTAACATCAACATTGCTTCTAACCTTAGAATGGCAAATTTTGGGGGTTAACAAGAGTGCAGATTAGTTTTACTGTAACAGAAAATCCATTGTCTAGTTACAAGTACATCTGAAATGGAGATGTGGGTGCAAAACAATAGATGAACACTAAAGGCCACAGACCTGGCTTTCAGTCTTTGACAGTGTTTAACACTGCAGATCCTCACTGAAAGCAAATCTTTTACTTCATGCTCTCTTGGGAATAAAATTATTTTTTACAAGGAAATAATATTTTTAGATGGCTCTAAAGAGTTTTTTAGTAGTCCTTCAAAGTTCAGTTTTAAGATGACGCAGATTAGTCCTTGTACTGCATTAGTTTTCTCTGTCATTTAAGCCACTCGTAAGGAGTAAGCCTACAAATTCAAATGTCAGATGTTAGTAGACCTGCTAACATGTTTCTAAGACATACTTGGACAGCTATACGTCAAATTAACCTGCGATCTAAATCCTCTTCTACATCTCAATCACATGAGCAGGGTTCTGTGATTCTGTGATGGCCTAAGAAACAACAACCAAGACTTTTCAAGCTTCAAGCCAGCAAATCTATCTCTGGAAATCCCAGTGCTTTTAAGGCGAGATCACAAGAGGATGCAGGTCTGGAGGGGACTTGCCTTGTATGGTCAGGAACAAGGGTTCCTGCTCATTGTCAGATAGGAAGCTGGGAGGGCTTTGTAGGGAAATTCCCTGTCTGTTGGACTGATTTGGAAATGCATGTACATTATTACATCTTTGGGGTGTAGGCAGAAAACGTTTGCTTTCTTAATATTCGATCAAGACTGGTGCATCTTACAATTGGAAAATCACTTTATTTATTTGAGCATAATTAGTGGTTGACAGATGTGGGGTTTTCAATGGTAAATGTGCACAAAATTGCATATTAAAGTGAAATTAAATGAAACCTACTCTTTTAATTGTTGAAGCATAGTTTACGGGTGTCAACCGATAGACAACATAGTCTTTTTCCTAAGTTTTCCCACCAGATACGTTCACTTTACCTCTTGATCACCTCTAAATCCTACTAGATAATTCAGTTTGACCTTAGCTAATGAAATTCTGACATCGCAGTATGAATCATTTTATATTATGGTAACACAATATAGTTATCCTTTGATGGAAACTCGACTACGGTGTATTTAAGTACACTACCATTCAAAAGCTTGGGGTTTTTGATATTTTTATTTTCTTTATGCTCACCAAGGCTGCATATATTTGATGGAAAATACAGTAAAATCAATAATATTGTGAAATATTAGTACTACTACAAATAATTATTTTTGGTTTTATTTATTCCTGTGATGCAAAGCTAAATTTTCAGCATCATTACTCCAGTCTTCAGTGTCACATGATCCTTCAGACATCATTCTAACATGATGATTTGCTTTTCAAGAAACATTTCTTATTAGCAATGTTGAAAACATTTGTGCTGCTTCATATTTTTGTGTTAACCATGATACATTTATTTTCAGGATTCTTTGATGAATAGAAAGTTAAAAAGAACAGCATTTTTTGGAAATCAAAATCTTTGTAACATTATAAATGTCTTTACTGTCACTTTTGATCAATTTAATGCATCCTTGCTGAATGTAATTATGAATTTCTCTCTGTAGATGCAAAATAGCTTGTTAACCATTTATAAGATGCAGCTTTCTAATGGTGTTGTGTTTCTGTTATATCACCTATAGGTGTGGCTGATGGAGTGGGTGGCTGGCGGGACTATGGGGTCGACCCCTCTCAGTTCTCTGGGACGCTCATGAGGACGTGTGAGCGGCTCGTCAAAGAAGGGAGATTTGTGCCAAGCAACCCAGTGGGAATCCTCACCACCAGCTACTATGAGCTACTTCAGAACAAAGTACCGCTATTAGGTGAGCATATTCAGCTTTAGATTATGGATTATGAAGTGAATTCATTTCACAAGCAGAAACAGAAGTGTTCAGTGTGCTGTACATTGGAAATCTCCCTTCACATGAAAGTGTCAAAATGAGAGCGCTGCACAGAAAAAGCATTCGCATTGAACTGTCTTTTTGAAAATATATTTTCAAATTTTTAGTTTTCAAATGAAAACTGTAGAGACGTTAGATCATAATGTGTTTTGGAGGCTTCGACGTTATGCTCTGGCTTCAATTAAAGTGCGGTCGCTCAATTTTGTGTTCTGTTCACTCCCATTCATATGCTTCTGTAAACAGGAGAATGCGTCATATTTTCATCTTTTGCTACATACTAAAGATCAGGTTTTCCACAAAGTAACTTTAAGCATCAGACTAACATTCATAGCCTAAGGTGTTCATGTGCAATGGCATGTTAACTATGCATGCACTGACATGTGAGACAGTACACACAGATATATGTTATCAAATTGAGGACTGGATGTTCTGGGACAGTCAAGAGTAAAGTTTTATTTTTCCTGACTTGGGAATGAAATGTTTTTGGGAAGGGCCTTGGCTCATTTTTCTCAGGATAAGATCAAAGCCGTAACTGAAATGTAATGGACTGAAATGAGTCACTTGTACAGTGTGCTGCCCTCAAAAACACACTGTGGGCTAGATGAGTCACGCACGGAGTGTATTGGGTCACAAGATTGGATTTTGTTATTAAATCTGCACAATTTCAAAGCTGGAACAAGAAACACTGAAAATAATGTTGATTTAATTTTCAATTAATCATTTATAAAAAAATTTTTTACTTGGATACAAACATTTAAATTTGCAGTGGCCGTTTTTATATCAACTTAATGTAATTGTTTCTACTCCAATTCATTGTTGAAATGTAAACATTAAAAAAAATAGTTGATGGCAGATTTATTCAGGCATAAACGTTAAATAATAAATGTCAAGTAAAAACAATGAATAGTAATATAGTGCATATATTTAGCAAATTGCTCTAAAAATATTTTGCTATAGACTATGAATGGCTTTCCTAAGGAAAATGTAACTCAATTTGCAACTCATATTGTTCTCAAGCTGTTTTATTGAAGTCTTTTTGCAGTTGAAACACGATGCGAAGTTGTTCTGGTTCTTCAACACTCCTTCTGATGTTCATTCATATTTATTTCATACAATGACTAGTAGTGAAGGGGAAGAGATGATCGGGTCACATGTCGCTTGAACTGAGGCACTACAGCGATCTGTCACACCACATTAAAGACTATCAAAACCACATTTATTTGAATTTCATTAGAAAATAGACGATTTGAAAGCTGAGACTTTATAAGCAAAAAGCTTATTGCGATTAATGGATGTTTTTATACAAATAATGTTTTGTTCATGCACTAACTGAAAACAGCATGGACAAAGATATCCGTTCATCAAAATGAAGATTAATTCGATTTTAAGCAGAATGTTTTTAATTAAATTTTGGTGCTTCGCTAACTTACAAAAAATTGTTATGCTTTAAACGACCTATCATGTAACTGATTAAGCATCTTTCTCTACTTCAGGAAGCAGTACAGCGTGTATCGTGGTACTAGATCGGCAGAGTCACCGGCTACACACGGCTAACCTGGGAGACTCAGGCTTTCTGGTGGTTCGAGGTGGAGAGGTGGTGCACAGGTCTGATGAACAGCAGCATTACTTCAACACCCCTTTCCAGCTCTCGATCGCCCCTCCTGAGGCAGAGGGCTCCGTTCTCAGTGACAGGTGAGACCCTCACTCCTCTAGCTTTCTGATTATGCAACAGCATCGTTGTCCCCAACCTAGATGCAAGCGAGATATTAGGTCCTCACTCTGAGAGCCTGGTTATTAACTCCACTGGATAATCAGTTCCTCCTGGAGAGAAATGTCACTCTGTGTGAACACTACAGCGTCTACTCTACTGTCTAGGATACGTAATCATCTCTATTCTCCTATTTCAGATTAGAACGGCTTTATTTGTCAAAAAAACAAAATTTGATAATTGTGCACCAAGCTTAATCTATCCTAAAAAATGGATAGGATTTTGAGCCGCAACTTTTAACTTTTACTCTAGCCTCCACATTAACACATCATGTTAAGGCTGGTTTTATTATTGATCATTAATAATATAATTTTATATTCATAATTCAGGGTTTGCATCACGCTTTGATTCACAGGGCTATGTTGACTGATTGCTGAAAGCACTGAAAAACAAGTGCCTCGTTGGTTATTTCAGCAAATTGAAAACAATGCAATTTGCATGACTGCAAAGATTACATCACTAAATTCAGAATTCAGCTCCTGGTTTAAACTTTAAAGTGCTTTTTTTTTTTTTTTTTTTTTTAATATTACCTTTCATGTTTGTGTATGTAAAAGGTCTCAGAGTCCACGATAAATGGAGTTGTCTCCCAAAAGAATCGATTCTGAACTGCCTGAAACGAGTCGTCAGCAATTCCAGTCTTTATTCCTGCACAAACCTATGTAGGTTTGTGACAAATTTGCATAATGCCAGCCTATGTTCTTCATTGGCTGCCCGCAAAATACCATTTTGACCCGCCCTCAAACTGTAGTTGTAGCTGAGACTGGAAGAGTTTGGTTCATGTGGTTGACATGTCAAGAAAACGCTGTTTTCTGCTCTGCAAAAGCAAATCTAGTTTTGCATGCACTTCCAAAGGATTAGACTCGCGCTCGAATTGATACGGTAAAACTGATGCCACCATTACTGTTTGTATCACTGTGTATACAAGCGCTGAGGAAGAGCTGAAACATAGCTTCGTTTTCAGACTTTGAGAAATTAGGTGATGTGCTATGGATACTATCAGAAAAGTGTTTTTGACCTTATTGTTATTGTCTAGCCATTTCAGTGGTATCCGACTCTTGGTGATTCTCTATGGGCCATCTCTCGCCATACGCAATACACTGTCAGATAATTTTCTTAGCGATGATTTTTTCAGAGTAGGTCGCCAGGTCTTTCTCCATTATATGACTTGGGACTCTAACTCGGTCTAGTAAACATGACCCTAAGTCAGTGATTTACAGTGAATTTATCACGGTTAAGCGGTGGTGTTGAGCTGTTTCTGCTCTGAGCTACATCCAGTTAATTTTAATCTTTCCAGACACATGACTTGGCCGCCAAGCTAATGGAGACAACCTTAGCATGGCGTCAGTAAACCCTGACATTAGCTGGATTCTCTTTGACAGATGAGCTAGTAGAAGTAGTTCTCTGAGGCCAGATATTCTTCAGTTTGCAGGTCTAAATCTTTAATACTGATCCATTTTTTAAAAACCGTTTCCACTTTTTAATTCTCTGAATTTTTGATTCAAACTAAGTATCATGTTTAAACCGCATGACCCGGGGCACGGCACAGACGGAGGGAATGACAGCCAGTGTATTCTAATGCCTGCTACTGACTTCCTGGAACCGAACACGACACTTCACAGCTGATCTGTATGTTCTGCGTGCTTTATACTGTAATGAGGATCAAGCTAAAAGCTTCTTAGACTGAAACTGCTTTTGTTCTTTTCAACTGTGCTTCTAAATATGGTCAGCAAACAGCAACGCTAGAGCTACAAACACATTTCAACCGGGACGGCACAGAATGTGCAGTTAGTTGGTTTTGATGGATTGTTGAGGTGACCTAAAGACATTGAGCTACATTGTGAGAAGTGAATATTTAATTTCTTTTAAATATGTCAATCTTCAGAATGGGAATATCACATTTCATAACTAAACTATTGAGTTTACTTGCATTCAGAGTAACAATTGTGTGTCCTCTTGTTTCCCACAGCCCTGATGCTGCTGATAGCTCATCCTTCGATGTCCAGTTGGGAGACATTATACTCACAGCTACAGATGGTCTCTTTGACAACATGCCAGACTACATGATTTTACAAGAACTCAAAAAACTCAAGGTACCGGAACATCTACGTACAACACTTCACTCAGTCCATTTTCTGTCTTCCAGTAACACTAATACGAATTGTGTGCTCTGCTTTCAGAATAGCAACTATGAAAGCATCCAGCAAACAGCCAAAAGTATTGCTGAACAGGCCCATGTTTTAGCATACGACCCCAATTACATGTCTCCTTTTGCACAGTTTGCCTGCGATAATGGCTTAAATGTCAGAGGTGAGATATACTCTTTTAAAAAAATGACTAAATTGATATTTCATTTCTTTTGAACAAGCTACAACTTTTACTTTTCCTGATTTACTTTCTCTTTACATTTTTCTGAGATAATGGTCATGCTTACGTGTATACACTTGCTCTGAAATCAATTACAATTCTTTATTTAAATTTATGCATTTAAAAAAGGTGGACATTTTACCAGTTCAATGCACTATAAAATTTGAACTTGTCACAATTATGTTTGGTTCACTTCAGTGTTGTTATAGTTACCTAAAACAAAAACCATTTGTTACTTAAAATTAAAAACATTTTTGTTACTTGAATAAAATAAACGAGAACTGAAATAAAATATTAAAAAATATATTTCAGCTAGTTGCCAAAGCTACATTTTAATTTAGTTTAATGAAAATGGAAAATACAAAAATATAAACTCAAAATATTTAATATATATAATGGCATATCAATGATAATAAAATAACACTTCAATTTGATTATTTTCGTATTATTCATAATTATTTTCAAAATTGTGACGACACAAATGTCTGAAGCAGAAAATGCATGAACTCATAACAAACAGCATACTTTAAATGCTAAAAATCTGCTTTGGATAAATGCAAACATTTAAAAAAAATAACTGGACAGATAATTGATGCATGATCAGTATTAGTTGGATTTTTCCACTGAAAATAGGCCAAGAATCGCATTTTGTATGAGAAATGGATGCAAAATAAATTGCATAATAATATGTTCATCTTTTTGATCCCTAATCAAGTCATTAAATTCTTTATCAGGTAACACTTTACAATAAGGTTCCATTTGTTAAAATAAACTATCATTTAAAAAGTACTTGTAAAGCATTTTTTAATCTTGGTTAATGTTCATTATAACATTTACTAAAACATTATTAAAATCAAAAGTTGCATCTGTTAATATTATTTAATGGACTTGTGCTAACATGAGCTAACAATGAACCTTTGTATTAACTAACATTAACAAATATTCAAAATAGTGTAACAAATGTATTGCTCATTGTTAGCAAACTAACATTGACTAATGAGACCTTATTGTAAAGTGTTACCCATTATCAGGTTGATGCATTTTTATTTTCCTAACTGGCATGTATTCAATGGCACGTGAACATTGTAGCCTAGATGTCGTGTAAATATGTAGTGTTGACATTTGCCTGAAAACATTCCCTCTTTCTCTTCTTTCCAAAGGAGGGAAGCCAGATGACATCACTGTTCTGCTGTCAATTGTAGCGGAGTACACAGACTAATGTTTGCAAGGGCTGGAAAATGCTTCTCTTGTTGTCTTCCTCTCAGTCACTGGACTGGCAGCTGTTTCCTGCTGGCAGGATTGAGGGCTGTGTGAGTTTTCTGTTTCTGGCAGGGACTTGAAGCCCACATCTGTTCCCTGGGTTCTTCAACCTTACTAGACTGTACTTCTAATGATGTTGCCTGCAGGCTCGAGTAAAAGATCACCTTGATACGGACTGCTAAAGCTGAGTTGTGCTTTGCAAGGGCTAAGGCTATGTTTACACGGAAACGATCTGAAGAGAAAACGCAAAAGTGGCGTTGCGTTATCACTTTTTATTCTGTGTTTAGACTAGCGTTATGGGGGGGGGGAATCTGGGTGCATATGGTGACACAAAAGTGTGTGAAATTCGATGTAGTATGCACTCCAGGCGGCAATGTGAAGCACTGCCACACAACAACAACAAGTCTGTGCGTCTGCGTACAACCTTCCTTCTACTTCTCTCCCTAGTAGCACGAAATCAAAACATGGTGAAGCGAACAGCAAAAAGACTCTTGTACGTTTATCAGAACTGCTAGGGCAACTTGAAGGTCTGACGTATGGAAAAATCTGACATGTTGGTTGTTATTTTCCTGTACTGGCGCATGCCTGTGACGTAAACGCGTACGCGACGAGAGCCACCGTGAGCAGATTTGCGTTTTTACCCTTTAGACGGGAACGTCACGTTTTTAAGATTTCCACTCTGGAGGGTGGTTTCACTTTTTTGCGTTTTTAAGCCCCAAAAATGCCGTGGCCGTGTAAACGAAAGGCACATCTGATCAAATATTTTTACGTTTCCACTCGCGAGCGTTCTCGTGTAAACGGGGCCTAAAACAGGTGTTGAACACTTTTCTAGTACGTCTGAAAGATTTCTGCCGTCCAGTGATGAATGAGTAGGTGGTAATGATATGGTTGAGAGTGGAAGGTTTAGAAGGTGAAAATGAAGAAAGAATGAGGGAAAAGCAAAGCAGAAAGAAATAATTTGATTAGGGTCAAGCGTCCAAAAAAAAGAAGAAAGTTTCCGTATCAAGAAGAAACATTAAGATGGAAGCGTTGTGCCATGGGATTCCTTGACTCTGCAAAAGCCTTAGGGAGATGCCCGTAAGTTACATGAGTCTTGAGATGGAAAACACGTTTTGCCTGTTTACTTTCCATTTTAAAAGACACCCGATCTGTATCCCCTGGACAGACGTCAGCTGAGATGTGAGGTTATTAAGCATCAATGACTACTACAAACTCTTCACTAGCAAATGGACAGTTTGTCAGTGTCGTTGCATAACTTTACGATACTAGATTGATTATGACGCTTAACCTCATCAAAATACTGTCAAAGTTAATGATCAACAATAGAAAGGCCTTTCTTCTGAGATCTTAACTGATGAAAGACACTTTTCTCAAGACAAGTTCTCATTACATAAAATAAAAGAGTAGGACGGGTGTTTGTGTTAGCAATTCAAAGTACAGGGCAAATTACAGTTCTTGGGGAGACGGAAACCTTTCACTTCATATTTATTAATTTAAAACTATTACTCCACTGAGTTTTTTTAATCAGACTGCAAGGGATTGTGGGATGTGTTGAGAGGAAAAAAACAGTCCCACTAAAACCACTTTTAAGAGGTTCACATGCATGTGGCGTGTATGTGAGAGAGGGATGTTTACGATCTGTAGATATTTGGAAATCTGGCTGTATATTTATGTATGACGTATGCATTTGGAAAGTGTAGTTATTACACATCAGATGTATATGAGAATATATTTGATAATTGTGTGGATTCTGTTTAAAAAACTTTTTTTGTAAAATTAAATTTTAAAATATCCCTAGAGGTGTTTACGCACAAAGCTAATGCTAGCATCTGTGAATGCTTTCAGTGGGTATGTCCTGATCACATGATCTAATAAAGTTATATTTTTATAACTTCTGTAGGTCACCGTTTTTCATTTCCCATGAAGCATTGTAGTTATATATTGTATAATTAACTAGGACTCCCTGCAATATACACATTTCAGGGTTCCCACACCTTGGTTAACTTCAAATTCAAGGACCTTTCAAGGACTTTCCAGGTCCAATACCCTCAAATTCAAGGACTTAATGTGGGGACACATCTGTTGTATCCAACAACAAACGCTGAGGTACCATCGTAGTAGTTTTGTAAGCGTGTGTACGTCATGGCAACGTTCAAAACAAAGTACCTCACGCGGGAAACACTTCACGTAACGCATAAATGCGCGTAACTAATGTAAATAAATATTTGGCGAAATAGCACATTACTGGAGGGAATAATAAGAATTTTTTTCCAGAAAACTTTTTGCACAAAATAAATTCAAGCACTTTCAAGGACCTGTATCTACGTATGTTTATTTTCAAAAACTTTCCAGGGCCTTGAATTTTTTCCCCCAGATTCACAAACTTTCAAGGATTTCAAGGACCCGTGGGAACCCTGACATTTATATCTGAACTTTACAACTATATATATATATATATATATATATATATACACACACACTTTTTTGTGATTATATTAAGACATTAAGTTGTATTTTTCTCCAATTTTCAAATACGTTTTTGCTTCAAAGCAAAGTTTGTAATGTGATTCATATCAGAGCTGGGTGTTTTTTACGTTTGTCATTTTAGCTTTATTTGTAGTTGCAGTATAGTATTTGTAGGTATTACGATGTGACAGATGACCAATTGTGTGACAAATATTTAAAAAGCAAATACTGCATGTAATCTCTCATTTAATATGAGCAATTCATAAAAGCAGCATGTATAATAATTATACAAGGATATAATAATCTTAGATGAAGCACAGCATGTTACACTGCAGGAGACTGATGTCTTCTACCCACACAAACAGCAATACTTGTTTCAGCTATGGAGCTATTCTAATCACACAAGCCATTTGCACCCTGATGAATTAACTGGATTACACCATCGGATGAGTATTCAAGGCCACCTGCAGAAAGTAGCTGTCACTTTTCTCCTGATCTAGTTCTGTAGTGATTTTAAGTTTGTTGAAGCAGAAGTGTCTAATTTTATTCAATGTTCAATAAGTCAGCTATATGTGAACCATTGGTAGATTGTCTTCCTGAAGAGAAATGAAAGACAAAATGACACTCTTCAGCTTTAAGGCATCCATGTATTTGCATTTTGCAGTTTAATGTAACTGCAAGTTTTCCTACATTTTGTGCTCAATTTAGGTGTAAATTGCATGAGAGTCTAATCACCAGTAAGTGTTTGGAGATTGCATTTGTCAGCGGTCAACAAAACCAGTAGTAATGGTCGTGATGCTGACGTCATGAGCATGAACTAATCTAATAGCCATTGATTGAACAGTCACATTAGGAGCTCAAATGACAAAATGCCTCTTCATGGGGAGCGAAATTAAGTTATTCTGTTTCGCCCGGCTGTCCAACTTAAAAAAAAAGAAAAAGTAGACCAGTTTAAGCTTCTACCTAACATATTTTTTCAATTCAACAGTTGAGAGAAACAAGGCTTTCTCTGTATAATGTGGCGACTTGAGATATGTGTGCAATACCAGTAATAGCTGCAGGATTATATAATAATGGTTTCTCAAGCAGCATTTTAAAGCAGTGAGTCAAATCTTCCTCTGACTCATTGGTGGACACAAAGAACATGGAGTCCTTGAGAATGTGTTTGTTTTGAAGTTTTCATTTATCTTCTCCACGGTGACCGAACTCATCTGAACTGTGTGTTTATGTAGGTAGACATTCCTCAGCAACAGAAAGTGAA
Source organism: Gila orcuttii (assembly GCA_026230005.1). Lineage (NCBI taxonomy): Eukaryota > Metazoa > Chordata > Actinopteri > Cypriniformes > Leuciscidae > Gila > Gila orcuttii. The sequence continues at coordinate 40,430,883 of JAPDVR010000015.1, read as the reverse complement.
TCTTGCCCCACTTGGCCTCTCTGCTTCTCTCAAACTTTACTGTTGTTACATAGTTTTCCTTTTATCTCTCCAAGAACAGTTTGAACACACAAAATATGTATTATACATTACAAAAATGTTCATGTAAGAACAGAAATAAAACCAGCTAGCTTACAAGTAACTAGCTTACAACTTTTACACACATTAATAAAATACAAGTTGTGCACTAATGAGGATTAAAAGGCCTTGACCGCCGTATTTAAGGAAGCCCTTCCAATTGAATTTATATATTAAACTTTGAATCATCCACACTTTTTTTTGTAAAAGATAACCACTGAAAATATGCTGTTTTGTCCTTATAACAGGCTACATCCTGCAGTAACGTCCATGCATTCTCTGCTTCAGACTAGCTGACGGTGCTACCTGTGTCTCCTCTGATCCTCCGTCCTCCTCTGTGTCACTGCCACAAGCCAGGCTGGGCAAATCTGCAGCGTTACCGTCCCCTCCATCACTCAGTACAGCCCCGAAGAGCAGGGAGCGGATCTAGAATGAGACCCTCAAGTTGTAAATGCAAACATCTGAGGAATTTTAACCTAAATGTAGCTTGATCATTCTACAAAATTGGTGCTTTGTATCCCTCAGTTACATACATGTAAAAAAAAATATTGAACCTAGAAAGACTTTTGGTTTGGACACACTTGACTGACTGAATCTTACTGAAACCGTTTGATCTAAATGCTTCTGCTTTTTACCTGAAATTAGTTTAGCAGACAAATGTGTTTTAAAAACATTAACTTCTTGACAAGAAAAAATAAAATTCTTGACAAAATTACTATTTAATTTACCCTATAAAGCTAAATACCTTATGTCTCTAAATTATTCAAATGATCGAAATGTTGCTGTAAAAACTGCAGCACATAATCTTCTATATGCCTGATCTGATTGTTTATACTCTTTTACCGAGTAAAAACCTTTTATAATAATTGTAAAAAAAAAAACTTCAGCTTGTGGTTCACATTTTTATGAAAGCTGAATAAATAAGCTTTCCATTGATGTATGGTTTGTTAGGATGGGAGAATATTTGGCGGAGATATAACTATTTGAAAATCTGGAAACTGAGGGTGCAAAAAAAATCAAAACATTGAGAAAATCGCCTTTAAAGTTGTCCATTTATGTTCACGATTGTGTTGCATTCACTCACAAAAATAAATGTTTTATATATTTACAGTAGGAAATTTACTAAATATCTTCATGGAAAGTGATACTTAATATCCTTATGATATTTGGCATAAAAGAAAAATCGATAATTTTGACCCATACAATGTTTTGTTGGCTATTGCCACAAATATACCTGTGCTACTTGTGACTGTTTTTGTGATCCAGGGTCACATATTTCAAGATGAGCAACTTTATCAACTAAAGCAACTAAATCGTGTTAAAATGTGAGAATCAAATATGATCCATCAGGCCTTTGAGGAAGCTTTATTCGTTCATCTCTCAATCATAATTGTATGTATGTTTTGCCTATAAAAAAAAATAGAGATTTGATCATAAAACTAAGCATTTAAATATCATCTGATAAGACTTATTATTGGCAGATAAAGAGTGATGACTGATATTTATATGCATTTTCTGTAAGCATCTGCTGTGCTGTTATAAAGATCTCACTGATTTACATTACAAGCATCAGAATTTCATCTTATGTTTTGGCCGTATAAATATCAGCAATTGCACCAAATTTCATATTTTTTTTCTCAGTTTGGGAAAATTATGTGTTTTTTTGTTCCTCGAAGCTCCATATTCTCACTATATCAGACTACATGAGCCATAAAAGCCTGATGCATCAAATAGGACACATATGACAAAACTCTAAATGTAAAAAAAAATACATTGATGAGGTTGTTTTTTTTCCACGCAGGTAGCGAAGGAATATTTTTTGTTTGTCACTACATAGTTTTCATACTTCCATTTGTTAAACTCAGGTTTTGAAGATTTTGCTATTATTTGAAAATGTGGAATAATCTAATACTTTTGACTGGTAGTGCATTAGAATTTAGGCTATTAATCTGATAATGCCACAATGCAATTTATTGTTTGTCTGATAGAAGACTAACCTTAAATGTGGCTGGTGTTATTGGTGTAGTCAAGCCCGATTCAGGCACAAACATGGGTCTTGGCAGGATCTCTCCAGGTGCATGAAGCTGAATCATCTTCCTCATATGAAGGGCTGGATTGAACACTTCACTGCCCTGGCTGGAGGCCACAAGTTCCCCATCAGCAATGCTCACTTCTGCTTCCATTGGGCCTTCACTTGTGGCGATTTCAGCAATGCTCACCTCTGCTTCCATGAGGCCTTCACTTGTGGAGACTTCGGCTGTGGAGGTCTTTGGGATTGTAACAGGACAGTCATCCCTAGAACACACAAATCAAGTCAAATCGCATTTATTTATATGGTGCTTTTTACAATACAGATTGTTTCAAACCAGAGAAAACAGGAAAATAATGCAACAAAGTTTGTTTCCAGAAGAAAATAGCATCACAGTTCAGCTTAAGTAAGTTCAGTGATGTTTAATTTTTGTTGTAAAAAAGTTCTTAATTTAGTTCATTTATATATAGCCGCTCTGGAGAAAGCTGTGGAGAAAACACAGACTGATGTTTGTTGTTGCTGAAACTATGTTTCAATCATTTAAACATACCTGTTGTGTTTTATTCTTTTTCATTGTTTCCAAACAAGCAATTCAACAGAATAAGACTCTCTGCTGCCCCCACCAGCTCTGGAGCATGACGTTAATGTAGTGTAAAGCATATCAAATTGACTCTTTGAAGTTTGTTGATGTTTGTTACCTTGGCTAAATTGCAAGACCCCCCTGCGATCAAAGAATTTGTATAATAAAACATCTTTATAATAGGTGTAAAACTTTTTTTTTGTGTGCCTGTAAAGTAAAGAGTTTGCAGCACAGCCTGAGTGATGTAAGTGCTATGGGTAACGAAACATGTGCAGGAATGTGTGAGGGACAGCACAGGCAACAGAGAGAAGGGGACGAATCACACAGTGACAGTGGGGGAGGGTGTGTGAAGGAAAGATGAATGCATGTCTCTGAATATGTGAATTGCTCCTCAGGGGGCAGGGCTATACTATGTTCAGATTTGTCTCTGTACCAGAACTAAGGCCCACGGGACAAACGTTCCATTGCATTTGAGAGCAACTACAACAACTGTTTCAGCTTACTCAGGAAGATCTGTTTATCTACTCCACTATGAGGGCACTGTTTAGTAAAATTATTTCATTTAATCAAAATGAAAATTCTGCAATCTTTTACTTAAACCTCATGTTGTTTTTAAACTCATATGAGTGTCTTTCTCTCTGCTGTCTGTATCCATTCAAATATTTATGGTGTCATTTTGAGCTTAAAAGTTTCCTTTTGCCTTTTGTGGTTCATGGAAAAAATTCATAAATTCATATTCTATTCCTAGGGTGAACTGTTCCTTTAAAAATCATCTCCTCATGATCAGTCCCTTGTTTCTCCTCATTTGTAAATTGCATTAGATTAAAGCATCTACTAAATAAATGTATGTGTTTTTATATTATTATTTTAAAATTATATAATATTTATTTGTTCAAATAATTAACAATCATTTTAATCCAAACAAGAATCAACATAAATGGCCTTGTTGTTGGATGGTAGACTTTGTCTTTACACTAAACAGCTTTGTTGACATCTGATCTAACATATGCAAATAAACTCTTTGCCCTTTTAAAATCAAGAGATAAAAAAAATCAAGACTAGTTATTTATTTTAGCTTTCACTAGCATGAATTATTGCAGGTTGGCTGTATAAACAGTCAGCGGTGACGTAAGGTGCACGCAACAGGTGACCCAGATGTTTGTTTCTACTTGAGACTAACACACAGAACCACTGACACTGATACAAGCACAAACTCTACGAGGAGGCGGTGCAAATTCAGTGACATCACTGCCCAGACTGGAAGAGTTACAGTGATAGATTAGAGCGAGACAGGCCAGGATGTCACAGCTCTAGCTCTGCGTTACCCTATATATGTAAGCCGAGGTGCTTATGGACAAGGCTCTATGTCACAGTGGTTTTGAATTTGCATTGCACCTATAATTTGAAATTATAGGAAAGAGACTGTATGAAACAAGGTTACGGGGTAGAATATTCTGTCTATTTGGGAGGGCCAGGGTCTTCTTAAAAACAAATTTATATTCTGTTTATATTCAGGTTTAGAACAACATGAAGGTTAAGGTAAATGATAAAAAAATGTTTTACTTAAGCATGAAAAGTTCCTTTAAGAACATCTGTCCATCATGAATATACAAAGTCTGTTGTGAACGTACAGTATATGCATGTGAATATGAGGGTTAAAAGGAAATACCCAGGTTCAGGTTGAGATGGACTTTCGTGGTTTGGATCCGTTAAGGTGGACAACACAACATGGGCCTCCAGCGTCATGTCTTTTACAGTGAAGGATACAGGCCTGAAAGAGTTCAGAATCATTCAACTAACAGCTATAGTTGGTTATGTATTGTGCAGCTAAAAATATGACTTCAAGCTGAATATATGTGGGTTTGGTATTGAAAACAAAATTAAAGACTTACTGTCCAGCAATACCAAACTGACAAGATATTGGTAGACCATAAGACTCAGCAAAGGACAGCAGCCCCTAAAAGCAATGTAACAATAAATAATTATTTACATTTTATTATTTATATAAATAAATATATATATATATATATATATATATATACACACATTACAATTATTTATATATGTATATATATATATATATATATATATATATATATATATAATTTAAACAATAATGTATTATTAATTATTAAAATTATATATATAAAATTTAAAAGATCATCAAAGATAACCCTGCACATACTGAAGAATTAAGACCTGCCAAAACAGATTTGTACAGCGTTTTATACACAAGGAACACACTGATCCGAACAGATGTATTTAACCCCGTTTAAGACTGCATGAGGAGAAGGTCAGTCATGTGTGTGTGTCCAGACCACAGTGTGCTGTACAGTGCTGTAACTCATTGTGACAGGTTATCTGGTTAGAATCCAAGCATCTGTCCCACTGCATCAATGACTGACACAAATGCTGCACTGTGGCCTGCCAAGAAGTTACGCCACTGACATACAGCCAAAGTGCGTACGTGAAAAGGGTCGGTACTATCATCGGCATAATCCAGTGTCCACGAGATCTCCCTGGAAATCAGGGTCAAAGGTTGAGCTAGAGAATACATACTTAACTTGTGTTCATAGTTTATCTTGGATACATTACAATTCCAAAATCACAGAAGTGATCATCGAGCATGACTGTAGTTTCATGTTTTTTTTTTTTTTTTAAACTTTTGGTATTTTTTACTATTCAACTAATTAACATTTTTTGAGAAAAGTAATATTGCTGATTAATGCAGATTACCACAAAATGAATAAAATAGCACACCTGGATGCAAGTAAAGGGGGCTTTATTATGATTCTTTTTTTTAACACGTTCAACTTTACCTACCTTTTTAAGAAAGCTTTTAATCTTTAAATCTACAGAGTACTACATTGTCACAGTAACCCTTCCGACACACTTTTTTATTGCTCTTCTGATGTTCTTAGCACTTTTCAGATGTCGTCTAACTGTAAAATGTACTACTATGAAGCTTAATGTTTTTTAATGTCATTCGCTCTTTTATGCCCTCTTAACCTGTAAGATGTCCTTGTGTACCTAGAAAGGCATCTGCCAAATAAAATGTATTATTATTATTATTAACTTTCTTTAGAATGTAATGTTCCTGTTTGTGCATGAAAAAGGTCTGCAACGTTACAAAGCACAAAGTCACTCCAAAGTGAGTTATTCTCTATAATAACTGAACTCCCTGAAACGGCTCCAATGTAGTCTTGAGCTTTCTTCCGGAACGAACATGTCACAATATTCCTCATTTAAATAATTCACACAAAATAAAGGGGCGGGGCCTGGTTGAGTTGCATTAGTAGTGTGTTGAAACTCGCCATAATGGTAAGGGGCGGGACATTTCAAAAACACACTCGAAGTGGTTGACCAATCACAACACACTGATCCAGCCGAACCAATCAGAGCACATTGAGCTTTTCGGAAGGAGGAGCTTCATAGAAACAGGAACTAAACAGAGCGTTACTAACAGACTGGGAAGAGAGAAGTTGTAACAATGTAAAATATGTGAAAATATAATATTCACATAAAAAAATATTCACCCCAAAAACAAAATCAAGACTTTGAAAAAAGGTCATAATAGCTCCCCTTTAAAAGTACATTGGAGTCCGTTCAGTTTACATGCAATAACACACTTTCTCTGAACTCGCCTGAGTAAATATGATCACACAGCGACTACATTGCAGGACAGAAATAAGTGGCAATAAAAACAAATACGGAAAGATCCTCATGCACTGATCAGATCACACATCAAATAAAACATTCTGGCATGTGGACACAAATACCTCACCTCTACACTATTTACGTTAGTATTTACGTGGTAAAACATGTTGTACTGGACGCTCACCCTCAGTTCTTTTAGGCAAAAGGTCACGGCTGAATCCTCTCCAACCTGAAAATAGTCGAACTCATCTGGGTGCAGCATCAGCTCTGTGTTCATGCCTTTAATACAACCTGATATCAAACAAACAAGATCTAATTAATGCAGGAACATGATGTTTAACATCTGAGTATACAGGAGCTCTAGTATACATACGTCTAAATACACGTAGGTTGCATGCAGTTCTGAATTTATGTAAATTACTTTCCTCTCCAGCAAATATAAATTTAATACTAGCTTACTACTTACTGCCTACTATTTAGATAGTAAGTAAAGCAATGAAAAACACACTGCACTTTTACTTTAGTGAGTGTCATCCATAAAATGGTTATTTTTATTTGGTGTAAAAATATTTTAATACTTATATATATATATATAAAAAATGTAAAGATGAATGTTAATGCTATATACTGCAAGAATAGTAAGAGTGCTACATGGTAGTAAACTATTAAAAACACAGCCTTACCATTTTCTTCCTCATAAAAGGTCTTCAATGCAACTGTATAAGAGGAAATGGAAAGAGTGACCTCTTCTTGTGAAATCGGGAAATGCACCACAATGTCGCCTAAAAGTCTGACACAGAAACAAAAATGGTTTGAAGTCAGCTTATGATTTGGACTATCCTACAAAAATTTAATGTTAATAATTTACAATAAGGTCCCATTGTGCTTGTTAAAGCATAAGCTAACATTAACTAACAGTGAGCAATACATTTGTTACAGTATTTGCTAACGTTAGTTAATAAAAAAATACGCTCAGGTGCATTAAATAATACTAACAGATGCAACTTTTGATTTTAGTAGTAGGTCATGTAAACTAATGTAGTTAACTACTGTTTACAAATAGAACCTTACTGTAAAGTGTTACTAATGAAACTGCAAAAAAAAATAATGCTGAATTGTGTGTGTGTGTGTGTGTGTGTGTGCGTGTGCGTGTGTGCGTGCGTGCGTGCGCGCGCGTGTGTGTGTGTTTACTTGGACTGGGCCTTAAGGACATTTGGACAGAGGTGAGCTGGGAACACGGCCTGCAAAGCTTCAGATTCCTGATACCCCAAATTATGAGTCTTAGTTATTCCTAAAACACACATATAAGAGCCAACATCTTGATTAGAACAAATGTGATAAGCTGTGATGAATAATGCAATATGGAAATGATTTCTAGCATCTCATCATCACAGAAGAGAGTCCAGTTGAAGTGTGCTGACACCCTGTGACTATAACCGCCAACATCAATCTGTTCATCCCTCTGTCAATGCATTACCAGCTTCAATACACACTTCACATGCAAATGAACTAACCGTGTCTGCAGTGAAACTGAAATATCACCCTGCTGTCTGGGATTCTGATGGTTATCTCACATCTATCCACACTTCGCTCTCTCCACGCAACACAGCGGAACAGGGGAAGAACGCACTGAAAATTATTTTTTAAAAGCATACAATAACCAGTAAATACTGTGCATGAATAATACTGATGGATATGAGTTACGGCACTGGGTATTTATATCACAGGTTATAATAATGCTTTATTTTTAAAGCATGTTATTAAAAAACATTTCATATAGTCATATGTTAAAAAAAACATTATGTTGTTTTGTTTTTTTTGTTGCATTTAACAGAATACAAAAGATGTACAGTAATAATAACATTGACCAAACCTTCAAGACTTAAATGAAACCTCTGGTTCTGAGTGTTTAGTACCTTTATGTTTAGTTTACATTTTACAGCATCACAGTCTTTCTGGGTGTCTGGATCTGGAATATACTTCTGGAAGAACAGAGGAGTGAAGTAGAAACAGGCATAAGCCGATTGAGATGAGTTGACTGTCCTTACAGCCAACTATAGATGAGAGAGGGAGACAGAGAGAGGCAAAATAAATGAGTAACACTTTACTATTAGGTCCCAGCAGTTATCAGTTATTAATGCATTAACTAACAAAGATAAATGTATTTGTTGCCGTGTTTATTAATTTTTTTTAAATTAGTTATTAAAATACAACTGATCAGTGTTAGTTCATGTTAGCTCAGGTGGTCCAATAAATAATATTAACAGATAGGCCTAGATTAGTAAATGTTTAAACTAAGAAATATTTTCATTGTTAGTTAATTAATGCCAACAACTGGAACCTTACACACAAGACTGTGTCTTAAAACCTGTCTTATGTCTAATAAGGCAGATTACCAGTTTTTGAGCCACAGCCTGTGTGTGTGTGTGTGTGTGTGTGTGTGTGTGTGTGTGTGTGTGTGTGTGTGTGTGTGTGTGTGTGTGTGAGCCTACCCCTTCCTCCAATGGATCCAACCATATTTCTTCACCAATTCTTGACAGAGCATGAACTGCTTTTCCAAATACTAAAAACAGTAACGTTAAACAGGGGTATTTATAAACAAATGAAACGCGGAGTGTGTAACGTTATAATATCGAGTAAAAATGTGTCATACCTTTAATGCCATTGCCTTCAATGATACACTTCATTTTATTTTTCTTCGCTCAATAACTTATTTAACGGAAGAAGATTAAACGATGAACTACCTATTCTCATTATTCAGATAAAGCAGAAATTCTGACAGGAAACATTGAGAATTTAGAGAACAAAAACTATAAACAGTTTTTCCTCAGATTTCCTCAGTCATTGCGAGCGGGAAAGAAGCGAGCGCGCGCCATCTAGTGTCCGGCAAACCAAGCGCTAACTGATCTCAAGTTTATTTAGGATTTTATTGAATTATATATAATGTTATAATATTACCGTTATAATAACGGTTTCAATTATATTATATTATATATGTTACAAAATAATATAATATAACTGGTTTATTTTATATATATATATATATATATATATATATATATATATATATATATATATATATATATATATATAACTGAAACCGCAGAAAAGGAAATAAATTTTAACCTTTCCACAAGTTACAAAAAATTAGACCATCAATACTGTATAGAACGGAAAGTAGTGCACGTGTGCATAAAGATTTACACGAATAAACCAAAATACTACAGATCAAACACACATGTACCTCTTGATTAGAAAAATATATATACTTATTAGCGTCTTAACAATTTTGCATTTTTAAAATGTGTTGTATACATAGACAGTAAAAGAAGGTTGTATACTTCTTTTACTGTCTATGGTTGTATAAAGCATAGGAACTGTATATATTAAGAACAACGGCCTATCGGAACGATTAAATCGTAACACAAAACATTCACATGGTTGTCTGGCTGTACATATGGACATCTCAGCTGCTATAGGTTTATAAGAGAGTCATTTACACTATTCAAATACAAAATGTGTTCATATGGAAGCCGACTGATCCTATCTTAGTTTGATCACGTATTTCGAGCTGTTTTACCGTAAATTGTCTTATTCTGGGTAAAGAGGTTTTTAGCTGTTATGGCTTGTAATGATGACTGGCAGGTAGCAGGGCGTCGTAAAGGAGCTGCTAAAAGAGGACAACATCCTTCAAACTCAAAACTAGACACACACCAGGTGTCTGACTGCAAACTGGACAAACAGAAGATGACAAACGCCATGTGAGAGTTTATCTGCCATGTCAAATCCAAGCAGTGACATTGTTAAACGTGACCATTATAACACCATGTTATTCTTTTAAATACCTTGGAGTTCCGTGTAAATAGGAAAGTACATTAATCTGGTAATCAATCATATTACCATCTGATACCAGTACTTTTTTATGTTAAGGTTTGTATTCATATTGTCTGCAAGCTCTCTGAAATGTTCTTCTCCTTCACAGGAATGAACTGAGAGGAGAAAACGTCTGGATGGAATGGAGAGGTGATGTTGAACTACTGCAGTACGGGCCATACACGTAAAAATAATGTACTGTTTTTTAAATAAATTACCACATTCCCATCTCCACCTCCAGATGTCCTGTCCAAGCGTCTTCTTTCCAATCCTTCTGAGTCTTCCGATCTGAATGGAGATGCTTCTCTTCAGCACTGTGTGTGTTATGGTTTGGGTAACTTTGCTTCTTGTGTATCTGCCCGATACCAGCTAGCAATGTTGTTACTGCTTCTAGAGACGCTCCAGGTATACAATTTTCATTTATATGATATGATTGGTTCAATTAAGCATTGTATTTTTAATGCAATTCGATTTTTAATGCTTTCTTAGATTCCAGTGGGCAGTTGCAGTGTGTATGATCCGGTGTTTTCTGCGTCAGAGTGTGATGCTCTCAAAGAGCTCGGCTTCACCGTGCTGACTGAAAATGAGGTGCGTCACACATAGTGTCAATATAATTTTGTTCTGCTCTCAGTTTATAGCATCGTTTTCCTAACAGGAGGGAAAGCGCCCAGTTTATCAACCCACCCTGTTCTACCTGATGCATTGTGGGAAGGCTCTGTATAACAACCTGCTGTGGAGAAACTGGACGCCTCAGACATTGCAAAAAATTATTATAATTGGCAACCGTTTTCATGGCATTCAAGAAAGGTAGGTGCCTAGACTTATACGACACATGACCAAAAGCATGTGGACATCCTCACTATTTCAGCTCTCAGCAAGCCAGGCTCTTGCCCAACATCAGTGTGAGCATAAATGTTTATAAAAACAAAGGGTGAAGCAGCTCCTTGTTAATGCACATGGTTTTACAATTAAATGTTCAACAAGCACAGATGAGTGTTGCATTCGGCTGTCCACATACTGCATAAATAACTAACTACAAGACAGGGTTATTATCATTAACTTAAACCATAAAAAACTTTCTATGTGTACTTGATATAGAATAAATGTTAACTGAAATAAACAAAACTTTATTCCAGCGTATTGTCAAGGTAACATTATTCAGTTCTTGATATACTAAAATAACTAAAGCTGAAATTAAAATTAAATAAATCAAACTGAAATGAAAACTGAAATTTGTTAATGTATTATTGTTGATAAAAATCCAGCTTTTCATTGTTTGTTCATGTTAGTTTACAGTGCATTAACTAATGTTAACAAATACAACTTTTAATTTCCATAATGTATTAGTAAATGTTGAAATTAAAATGAACTAATATTGATAAATAAATACCATAAGAAGTATTGTTCATTTTTAGTTCATGTTAACTAAAGTCAACTAATGAAACTTTATTGTAAAGTGTAAATCAAAATATTAATTAACACTATAATATAAAAAATAAACACTACTACAAGCCTAGTATTTACTACTTTATGCTGCTGAAAAGGCAAAATTGTGTGTATGTTTAACCAACTGAGTCTTATTCATGATGTCTGTTTAATTTTCTTCTTAGGATGCTTCAGAGAGAGTTTGAGAGAGACTACAGCTTCCTCTCAAATGTAACTTTGAATTTTATTTACAGTACACCTTTACAATTCATGCATTTTTATGAAGAGTTTCAACAGAGAATTGTCTGATGAAATGTCAATTGAATGTCTTCGTTCTTAATATCAGAAAAGTGGCCTTGACTCAGCTGTTGTTTTAGGTGATAAGTGTGTGTGACGAGACGCCTCTGCCCTGCGCACCGCGCTTCATGGATGTGTTCAATGACACGGCGCTCATTCAATTCCCTCTGGACAAGCTGAACAAACTGCACGAAACCATGTGGATTGAGCCTTCAGAGCCACTGTACCAACACTGCCAAGATCTCGAGATCATCCAGAGAGAGAAAAAGAGCTGAAAATATCACTACTTTAAACATTGCTTATTTTTTGTTATATTTTACTAGTTCGTTTCCAGTTTCTTCTTGTATATACATTTGTTTTTTTTATTCAAATAATAAAAATAAGACTTTTTTTTAGTCTTAAAGGGGAACTGTGTATTTTTTTGCACCACTAATGTCACGGCGATGGCGAAAACTACGAAATGAAGAAAGCTCGATGCATAAAATGTTCACACACAAAAAAGAAACTTTATTTAGTCAAACATTTAAAAAAACTTCAAGACAGACTGTCTTTGGGCATCATCTTGTCTCCACACTTCTTTTATGGTTTATTAATTGAGACGGTTGTACAGTCATGTGTCAAACACTGAGATCAATCTCATCATATCTCACTGAACGTCTGAGCTGCAGTAATGTCTCACTCTGTCTCAGCCTGATTCTCCAAATGACCTGAACCTTCGTTCACAACACACTCTTTACCGTTTACCACTGCTGATTCTGACTGTGCTTCACTGACTGATGTCATAATATTACTTGATTTTGATTGGCTCTCAGTCGGGACACCATTTGGGATGTTTGATTGGTGTTCCTCCTCTTCACATTTCATTTTAGAAGCACAATCTCCGTTATGCAGGTGTGACTCGATCTGGCCGTTCATGTTTGAGTGGTCTGGTTTCTCAGAAGCGTCTGTTTGGCCTTCTGCATTTCCATCTGTGGCCTCTTGCTTCTGTTCCCCATTGGATATGGCCTCCTCAGTAACCTCTCCGCTATCGGTTGGTAGTTCTGAAGCTTTGTTCTCATTGGTCGATTCAGAGTTCTCCAGTTTTGACTTTTCAGCCTCTTCCGCTGCTTTTCTCTCTTTCAGTTTCTCTTTGAACTCCATCATTTTTGTGCTTAAGCAATGACAATAAAAGGAATCAGCTATGTTTCCATTTAATTAAAAGTGCATCATATTCAGAATCAGAACCGAAAAATTCTTTGGAAATTGAATGAGAATGAAATTCACATTTTTATGATAACACATTATATAAAGCAGAAATTAATATTAAACATGATTGTAGTATTCATTTTTCTGTCTTTAATTGATGCTTTTTAAAACTGAGAATAAGTACAAGTATGTCAAAACTTTTAACCACATCTAACTAAAATGTGTTTATATAATGTGTGTACATACATATATATATATATATAAACAAACTTTTATATCAGATGCGATTAATGTTTTGCTTTTCAGTTTCTTTGTACATCTCATTATTCTCAGTTATCATTAATGCACCGGTTTGAATTTTAAAACGGATCAATTAAAGACAGAAAAACAAATACTACTAAGGGTTTGGGTCACTAGGGTTTGTTTTTGCGAATTTCAACTAAGTAGTGCGATCCTAAAGTCTCTTTACCTGTATGAAGTCTTCAGGATGCCATTGACCAGAGCGAGCTGCTCCAGTGTTATGTCCTGAGAGGGAAACAAACCCTGCAGAAGAGAAACACAGCTCATGTTTAACAAAACACATGCAAGTCTTCACATGTCAGCTCTATTAGACATCGGTTTCATGATAAGCTTACCTCAAGTCAAGTCACATTTATTTATATAGCGCTTTTTACTATACAGATTGTTTCAAAGCAGCTTTACAGAGATAACAGGAAAATAAGAGATATTTCCAGAAGAAAATTGCATCACAGTCCAGCTTAAGTAAGTTCAGTGATGTTTCACTTTTGTTTTAAAAAAGTTATTAATTTAGTTCATTTATATATAATTTTTTATTACTTATATATATATATATATATATAGCCGCTCTGAGCTGGACGATGACATCACGGTTTACTCCAGTTCTTGTATAATAGTGTCAATGCAGGCAGATCAATATTATTGTTGAATATTAAATTAAATGATAAATTTAAAAATCACCTCAGGCAGTGTTTCAGAAAGCTCTGCGCCTCCCTGGCGAATCGACCGCTCTACACGCACAGCCTGCTGGGTAATGTTCTTCAGGAAGTCAGAGCTGCATTTGGTTTGAGGATGGTCTTCACCGCACTGTTGCATCACACAAGCACGCTCAGAACACCATCACATTTTCAAAGATAAAAACTCAACTCACAAACACAAAACCTGACCTTGTTCTGGAAGATACTGTAAGCTTCCTTTTCATGATTCATGCCTCCTCTGTAGTCGCCAGCCACACACAGTCTCTGAGCCAGCAGATGATGCCTGCGAAACAATCAAATATCCTCTAGCAACTTTAAACAGGTAACATAACTATAACTTTAAATGAGTTTGATTACTTAGGCTCTGATCCAAACCTTAATGAGCCGCCTTATTATATTAAATGTCTAATCTCACTCAGTCACCAAAATGAAACCTCATAAATCAGTCAACTGAAAAGCTCCTAATTGTTTCAGAATTATTGTTGTTTAAATATATATAATTGTCTAATATGTCTAATGCTTACTTGAATACAAAATACTTTATTCATGGCTTATTATTCATTTACTTTATGTCTATATAGGCTACCTGTTTGTCTTCACCCTTGTTTCTTGTGGGGTTTTTTTTCTTCATTATTGTTTATTACATGTATTCCTTCTCAAATTCAAACTATGTGTGTTTAATGGAAGTGTCTTACAATGCTGGTTGTTCCCTCTTGTTATATACAATCTGCAATATGTGTGTGTGTGTGTGTGTGTGTGTGTGTGTTTGGGTCTGTGTCTATATATTTAAATACAAAATACTTTAAATATTGGAGTCTAATGAGCAAAATCAAAACATATGGATGCATTGTGATTTTAGAATTAAATGTCATGAAAACAATGTCACAAAGCAAAATCTACTATTTTCTATGAATGCTTTTCAGTAATGAATGACATATTATTTTCAAAATGGACAATTCCCTTAACTCCATCCATTTTGGGATTTTTGGGCTAATTGTCATGCATTGTGGGACTGCCTCATGCGTGAAGGATATATGTGATCCTGTCATTTATTTTGACCACAATAAGGAACCCTATATAGGCAGCTCACTAGGGTTTGGAGTCTTAGAGCTTGTGTTATCTGAACCTTTTTTTGCATGATTACTATACAACTTTAAGCATAAGTAAAGCATTCGACTTACATCAGAGCTGTTGTCAAGTCAGTGTCTCCTCTGAAGGAGCTGTTGAGTTTCAGTGCGCTCTGTAGATACTGTAATGATTGTTCTTTCTGAAGAGCCAATCCCAGAGAAGCCTGAGGGAGAAAAAAAAAGATAAACATCATTCAAACCAATACTTCTATTTGGGATATGTGATAACTTGATTATACTAGATGACGTTTACATCTATGACTGCAGCGTAAGGATGATCTCCTCCGTGAACTGTCAACAGAAGAACTTTGGCACGATACAGGCATCGCTGAGCCAGGGCAGTTTCGCCTCCAGCAAACAGATACACTGACAACAACACCTGGAACAAAATAAATAATTGCATTAGATGATGATGATGATCTCCATGCATTTTAAAAAGTAGGTCTGTTTTGGTTTTGTGAGAATATGACTTACGTATTGCTGAATGGTGTTGGGATGATCGAAGCCAAAAACCCTTTCGCTGATGACCACGACCCTCAGCTGCACACTACGAGCCTGGGGGGACAAAAGAGACATGGAACAAGGTGAGAAATGCTACGAGATCATAGAGCAGTGGCAGTTTCAGGTGTGTTCGACATTTTAATTGAATAATTCCCCCACAAATGTAATCTTGCGCACATTCAAACCTGCTGCCTTGAGGCACATGAATTGTAATCGATTCTCACGGTCTCATGACAGAATGCAATTCATCATGAGTGTCTCAACATCTGTTTGTGTGTATCAAAATTAAGTTTTTGCTTAAAACAAGAAAAAATATCTGCCAGTTGGGTCAGTAAAATAATCTTGATTTTCCTTTGAATTCAGATTTTTTTTCTTGTTTTAAGCATAAACTTAATTTTGATGAATGTTTTATAAAACAAGACTTAATATCTTAAGTATTTTTGCTTCTCATGTAAACTGCAAACCAGACAAAAAAAAAAAAAACACACCATAGAAAAATTATTTTAAACAAGAAATAAGCACTGTAGTCACTAAATATTTGCTGGGTTAACTCTAATGCTTACTTGAATATGAGCAAGTTGTGCCTTATTTTGCAATCACCTATAAGCTCCTATTGTACAAAAAGCAATCTATTAAGCCATAGGGCAGCAAGACACACTCTAGATAGTACACACAATCACACCTCAGCAGGATGGCCCTGTACATAGGCCACTTTTGCCAGCAGACTAAGACATTGGCAGGCTTCAGGGTGAAGGTCATCACACACACGACTGAAGAGGTACGCCGCTTCTTTCAGCTGCTCGTACGCCTGCTCCAGTAACCCTACGAGGAGAACACGGTCAAGCAAGGCTGTTTACACATGACTCAGTTACTGCACATTGGTTTATAACTACCTTTCTGAAGACTGTTCTGAGCCATCTTGAACATGCGTGTGGCGTCGGTGGTTGACATGGTTATGTGCTTGACGACGGGCAGAATGTTGAGCACATCGTCCGGAGAGATGGCCGCTTTGTTACGGTTGTCAAGAATGTATTCTCTGAGGCGGAGCTGCGGGACATTCACAAACAGAAAGGGCTTTTCTATGACATATGCAGAAAAACCACAGCACAGAGACACCCTACAAGCTATCAATCAAGATCAACCTCTCTCGCTCACTAAGGCTGCGTTTATTTGATAAAAAAGTCAAATTTGTAATATTGTGAAATATTATTACAATTTAAAATAATTGTTTTCTATTTGATTATATTGTAATATGTAATTTATTCCTGTGATCAAAGCAGAATTTTAAGCATCATTACTCCAGTGTTTAGTGTCACATGATCCTTCAGAAATCCTTCTAATATGATGAGAAACATTCTTATTATTATCGATCTTAAAAACAGTTGTGCTAATTAATATTTTTGTGGAAACCATGATACACTTTTTCAGGATTCTTTGATGAACAGAAAGTTCAAGAGAACAGGATTTATTTGAAATTGAATCTTTTGTAAGATTATATATGTCTTTACGGTCACTTTTGATCAATTTAATGCATCCTTACTGAATAAAAGTATTAATTTCTTTTAAAAGAAAATCTTACTGACTCTAGTCCATACTTTTGAAAGGTAGAACCTGAGCTGCTTTTTAAATAAATTTTGTTTAAAAAAATGCTATGTATTATTTATTTATTTATTTTATAATTTATCCTATACATTTCTAGTTATATGTACTAAAGTAAGAATTTACATTTGCATTTGTTCTTTGTTCATGTATATTATTTTATGGTGCTGGCTTGGCAATAAATAAAAAAAATAAAAAAACATTTGAAACTAGTGTACATCAATTGTTCCTTTTTTGCTAAATTGTCACAATATAACAGAAGCTACAAATTAGATGTCTTTTATTTGCGTTTCTAATTAGTTAATCCTATGAGATTAACCTGCTAGTCAAGCATACCCTAAGATTTCTTTTTTATAAATATATAATTATATAATAATAATTACGCAATCATGCCAAACCTTAGCCACCAAACATATTGCAGAAATATTGTTGTGTTCTTTCAAATTCAGTCATTGCTTGGTTCAACGCAGTACCTGAATACCAGTCTTCAAGCACATCTCTCTCAACAAGGACATCTTCTGGAGCCCGTACTGCTCTACTAGATGGTCCACATTTGACCTGCAAAAAATGAGACTTCATGAAGTCAGTACACTACACATGAAAGGGTTAAACATTTGGAGAAGAGTGAATGTTCTTCGCTCACCCCAGTCCTTCTTTAAGTCTGTATGTTTCTTGAGCATCTTGACAGATCTGACTCCACAGTTCATTCCCGCTGAGTGAGGTCCATGCCGTGCTGTCAGAAGCCCCTCCCCCTCCACGGCCACGCCTCCTCGAGCGCTTCTTAGACTCCTCCCCATTTGATGCTGAACTGAAGTGAGGCACCAATAAGCAGCAGAGGAAATGACTCGCTGCTGCAGACAGGTTAGACGTCTCCACTCCCTGTACAGCACAACATTTTTTTACTTATTTAATAGATAAGAACAAAACCAAGGTCTGTATATAAAATTGGATATATAAGCATGTCTAACTTTATCCGCATACATACAGAATAGTTGGATAGGGCGATATATGCTCTATATAGCAAATCTCAACTGCTTGATTGCTTTTATCATAGCTAAATGTAACTATATTATTGCCCAGCTCTAATCTGCTAAATGCGACTAGAAGGCATGAACATTATTAACATAATGATTTTCTGTAAAGCTGCTTTGAAACAATGTGTATTGCGAAAAGCGCTATATATATCAATTTGACTTGACAAAGTAAAATGAAATACCTGAATGTAGCCACTGAAGAACCGTTGTGCACAACGCACTACAATCTCTGAAAACACCAACCTCTGAGAGAGATGGTAAAATAGGATTAGGACAGTTCACATTTAAAATCTACCCCAGTATAATGGATTTAAAATTATTTTCTTACCGTGATGTGTCTCAGTTGATGTTTGAGATCTGATTGGCTGATGGACAAGATCAGGTGACCTAGATAGCGAAGGTTTATGCCTTTCTGATGGAGGGCTTGTCGTAAAGAAGCACCATCCATCGGGATGTCAGTGCCATGAATGCAGTCGTTCATCTGAAAGTACACGCGGATAGTTCAGTGCACTGTTTCTCACACATACATTTCTGTTGAAAAGTTTGGGGTCGCTAAGATTTTTTTATGTTTTTGAAAGAAGTCTCTTCTGCTCAGTAAAAACAGTAATATTGTAAAATATAATTAGTTTAAAATAACTTTATGTGAATATATGTGACCCTGGATCACAAAACCAGTCTTAAGTAGCATGGGTATATTTGTGGGAATAGCCAACAATACATTGTATGGGTCAAAATTATAAATTTTTCTTTTATGCCAAAATCATTAGGATATTAAGTAAAGATCATGTTCCATGAAGATATTTTGTAAATCTCCTACCGTAAATGTATAAAACATTTATTTTTGTGAGTGAATGCAGCACAATCGTGAACATAAATGGACAACTTTAAAGGCGATTTTCTCAATGTTTCGATTTTTCTGCACCCTCAGATTCCAGATTTTCAAATAGTTGTATCTCGGCCAAATATTGCCCTATCCTAACAAACCATACATCAATGGAAGTCTTATTTATTCAGCTTTCATGTGATGTATAAATCTAAAAAAAATGACCCATAAGACTGGTTTTGTCATCCAGGGTCACATATTTTAAAATGTAATTTATTCCTGTGATCAAAGCTGTCACATGATCCTTCAGAAATCAAGAAACATTTCTTATTATCAGTGTTGAAAACCGTTTAATATTTTTGTGGAACCCGTGATGCAATTTTTGTTCATGATTCTTTCAGGCCTCTCAAGTTTTATCAAAAGTTTAGAGTGAGATTTAGGCGAGGAGCCACCCAAATATTTGCAGCAGCGGTCCCTCGACCCAACCAAATTCGCTTCAATTTTTGCTAGCAGTTCAATTTTGCCTATTGTTCATAATTGACCAGCACAAATGGAAATTATAACAATTGTTAAATCTGATAAAAAGACAAATTCAACCAAATAAAATAAATAGTTATATTTAAAAAATTCAAATTCATTGAAAAATAAAAATAAATTTGACCCCAAACAAGCCAACTGAACATCAGTGCTCAATGTACATAACATTGTGTCATAACAACTTGATCTGAGCATGAATGTCAAGACCCAAACCGGTCACCTTTACAGGGGTCATCGGATGCCCATTTTCCACAAGTTGGTATGATTCTTTTGGACCTATGTAAAGTTTGTAACATACTTTGGTTAAAATTTCTCAATGGTTGTGTAAAACAACACCCTTTTTACCTCTTCAAAAACAGCTCTGTTCACAGTGACCCGTTTCGGGTGCATGTCTCTTTAAATGATAATGAGCAACAACTTTTTGGCTTTTTGAGGATTAAAAAAAAGTGAATGGATTTTTTTCATTGCATGGTGATTGTGTCCACACACTGCAAAGACACATTTATTTGCAAATACCATATAAAAAGTGTATTTTGCATCCGATGACCCCTTTAAAAGCAGTTGGAGAGTTTTTGAATGCATCAAAAATAATTTAGCACAAATTTGGCTACACTCCTCAACATCAGCTCTCACTGTCTTTGATCACAGGCAAGAGAAATCGTCCAGGAATCGTAAAATCAAAATGCTAAAAAAAATAAAAAAATAAATGAAAATGTCCGCAAACCGCATTCATCAGATCTTGCTCTTTCAACTTCCACTCCGTGTGTGCGCGTGTTGTCTAATAACGAACGTGCTTGCAGCGGCAACACATAATTTACCCGGAAACAACTAATTCTAATTTCTGATTGGCTGGTAGCTAGCATTTAACTCTGTATAATTCGAGACAGATGCTATGAACTCGGCAGAGAACTTCCCTCCGTTTGCCTGCACCTCGTCCATTAATTGTATAGCGGGACAAGTTCCCTTACTCCTCAGCGTGAGAAATACAAGGTGTGGCGTGAAATGCGTGTGTCTCACGCCCAATGCGTGAGACTTGAGAGCCCTGTTTGATGAATTCAAAAGAACAGCATTTATTTGAATTAGAAATCCTTTGTAACATTATAAATGTCTTAACTTTTGATCAATTTAATAATGCATCTTTGATTAATAAAAGTATTAATTTCTTTACTGTTTAAAAGATTGGGGTCAGTAAGATTTTTAGTGTATAAAAGCATAAAATACACTCACAAATGCTGGTATTTGGTCATTAATGATGAAAGACGCAGCTTCCTTCAATAATCTCTTCTGTAGCTCCACGGCATCACTCTCTGAGCTGGGAAACTGCACTCCTACCCGGAGAGAGAGAAAACAATATTTAATGTCTCTAACTTAAGCTCTAGTTACACAAGTTATTATGTTTAGATGTAAAGACAGATGATTTCTGGTCAAGACAAATATGATGATATTAGCTCTGTTCCAAAACCCAGTAAAGCTGCCTACATAATGGATTTTAAAATCATTTTCTTACCATGATGTGTCTCAGTTGATGTTTGAGATCTGATAGGGTTGTGATGTTATGCTTTTTTATTAGATTTATAATTTGATGTTAAGGTTTTAATATTATTATTATGTTAGCTTTTAAGAGATGTTTTAGCCTAATTTTAAGGCAGTATCTTATGTATCCTACACATAGGAAAAATGTGAATTCTCGAAAGCATAAACTAGTTAAAAAATCCTCTTAAAGACCAATTTATTATATATTTCATCCAATATTATATGCGTTTGATGTCATCAGCATAGAAACATGACGAGTCTCCCATGAGCTTCACATGAGCATTTAAAACTAGTCTCTTATTAGGCTACATTTCATTGGATACTGCCTAAATAGACAGTATATAGCAAAGAAACTCACTGGGGTTTGGAACAGAGTTTTTGTGAAGTTTGTTTTGGTGCATATTAATGGATTTGAGCTTTTCCTGACCTGGGGAGAAGATATTAGGGTTGAAACGCATCTCAAAGATGATGTCACTGACGGATCCGACATCTTTGCAAGCTCTTCTTACTGCGTCTATGTTTGAAGAGTCACCTAACAACAAACATATGATCATTTCCCTAAAACAGATTTATATCAGAAACCTATTCCAACATCATCCCATGACAGAAAATGAACACTTTTTCCCGTTCTCACCAGATTTCATACAGTCTTCCAGTTCTCCTTTCTCCCTCATGTGAGCCTTCACTCGCTGCGTGAACTGAGAATATCTGTAATACAAAGACAAAATGTGTTCGTAAGGATGTGCACAAATAAACAAACCTAAAATCTCTGGCTTGTACATTTAAATGTGAAGTGTGTCAGATAAATAATGTTTAAAATCTTTCTCCTATCCTAGCTCAACATGCAAACATATATATATATATATATATATATATATATATATATATATATATATATACGATTTGTTTCTGCCCACATAATGAGATTGTGTGGAAAACTGGCATTCTGGGAGTGTTTGATTCATGCATCATTGATCATAATATGATGCATTATGCAAGAAAACCAATTTATTGTCTTTTTGCTGTAAAATATTTACAGATTTTTTCATAAGGTAAATGTAAGAATCTTTATATCGATAATAATATTTCGAGATGAACACTTGCTGGACTGAAGCAACCTAAGTTTACTTGATTATGCATACATGATATTTTAGAAAAATCATGTTAAAATATGAGTATCAAATATGAACCATCAGGCTTTTGAGGGAATATTGCATTGCATTACATGTATATGATCAAATTACAGAGATTGATCATAAAACTAAGCATTTAAATATTATTGGGAAATATAAAGCGACAACTGATATTTATATGCTTTTTGGCCATATAAATATCAGCAACTGCAACACCGGCTCAACCAATGGCATGAATTTGGGGCGGGGCTATCTGTTTGCTTGACCAATGAAAGGACTTGGTAACCTGTCAAAACTCACTTGTGTTGAATGAACGCCTTCACTAACTCCGGCCGTAAGCGACACAAAACGTGAGGATAACGTCTGGGAAAACTGCCCTCCTTGGGTTCTGTTTCTATTCCTTCTTCTCCGTCTTCCACTTGGAAGTTGGCATCAGCAGGCATAGTACGATACACATCCAGCAGGTAATATCGACCATCAGCCCCCAGTATCCCCTGAGCATCTACAGTGGTGAAAAGGGGCAACTGATGCCCGGTCTGCCCCAGAACCGCATGTCTTTGCAGAGAAAGAGCCTTTGCCGACTGAGCCAGCAGCTCAAGGAGTTTCCGTCTGGATGGATTTTCCAGTGGCCCTGCACTGAAGCCGTATAAAAGGCCATTGGGAATCTCAGCCTGCTCGGGGCCCTGAAGACCAGGGGCCAGGCCCTGCGCGGACAGTCGAACGCCTCGATAGTCGGCCACCGCGGTGGGGATGGTGTGCAGGTTTTGGAGGTCTCCGTCCAGGTCGCTGTAAGCCTGAACACATCGCAGCTCGAGACGCTGAGCGGCTCTGGGACCGCGTTCTCCTGTCAGCCACTCCTCTCTGTGTGTCGGCACACTCATAAACACGCCGCCGCATAGGAACGCTGGGTCCTCGGGAGAACCATTGACTGGGTCGACAAAACCATCGATCACCTTCTCTGCTGCCTGAGCAACAGCCCACACAAAAGCACTGTTCACCTGCCAGAACAGACAGTGAGAAGTTAAGAAGTGGTGTAAAAGCTACTTGGAAAATATGTTTTTTAATGCAATGTACTGCAAGGAAATAAAATGCAAAGCAATGAAATAAAATGCAATGTTATGTTATGGGAGGCAATGAAAACTAATGAAATGAAATAAAAGAAAAAAGTAAAAGAAAATAAATATTAAACAAAATGTCAGGGTTCTGTCTCTTCGGTCTAGTGTACTCTTGGTTTTGTGACAGAGCCCTGACACTCCTGTATTGTCTTGTCTTTGTGTGAGCGCGTGAGCTCTTCGGTCCATGCGAGTTGTTTTGTGTGAGGATTGTGTTGTTTGGATCCCGGCACTTCGGTCTAGTTTGGTTTGGGTTCTGTGTTGGGATTTGGACATTCATGCTCCGAGTGTTTGTATTCTGTCGTGAGTCCGTGTGTGTTGTTGTGTTCTGTGTAGCACACGGTATGCGTTTACATCGGCCGCATGATTTCATGTTATGTTTTGTCTTGTGCTGTGTTGCAAGCTGCTTGTGTTTTACACTAGCTGTGTGCTTTCATGTTGTCATGTTTTGTGTGAGCACGCGGCTTATGAGTTTGTCTTGTTTTGTTTGAGCACATGGCTTGTGATTAAGTTTGCTGGCCATGTGCTTTTGTGTTTTTGTCATGTTTGTTGTGAACACATGGCTTGTCATGTGTTTCCATGTTCCATGTGCTCTCCTGTCTATTGTCTAACCCCGCCCATCTTGTTACCTGACTATTGGTTCAGCCCCACCTGTCCTCCCTTATTTGCTCCCTATTTATTCTCCCTGTGTTTGCAGTCCTGTGCCAGATCGTTGTCATATGTTACCGGTTGACTGTTACCTCATTCCCTCTCGAGGTATTTTTTGTTTGTTTTCTGTTTTATTCAAATAAAAGCCTGTCTACTCTGCACAATTGAGTCCTCGCTTCATCCCTTCACCCAACCCTGACACAAAATATTTAATTTTTTTTTTTTTTTTATATATATGATGAATTGTTAAATCAGTTTTCTGAACTGGTTCATTGATCTGATCCATTTGAACAAACTGATTCGCTAAAAGGAACTGGTCTTTTGATTTTTAATCATGTTCAATATAGTGTGACAGACAAACAGCGATGTAGATCCAAGTAGAAAACAACACTGAGAACAGCTGAGTTACTGTCACACTACTGATACACAGTATTGTTAGGATGTTTTATGTTATGTGGTCTGTTTAGTTTGTGTTTATTTAGTTATACTTTGAGGACAGAATAGTCTACATAGGTTAGATAAGTGCGCTCAGACCTGCATTAACGCTCGGTCCCTCTGAAGTCTCTCCTCCAGACTTCTCTGAGGAAGATCTCTGGCTGCTTGAAGTTCCTTATTCCAGTCAGGAGCCTAAAACCCACAGAAGAACACGTGAACATGTGAACATGACACACACACACACACACATACATATATACATATATATATATATAATATTATATACATTTATATTATATTTTATATATTTTTATTTTGTATTACTAATTTAAAACCTATTTTAACACCACTTTTTTTATTGTGTAATTTTCATCGAAAACAGTAAAATTGCTGATGTTAATGTATGTTAATATAATATAATAAAATTAATTATTTATTCTTTTTAAATTGATTGATAGTAATTCATATCAACATTAAATAGTATTACGTTTTATATTAAATTTCATTACTACAGTTTTTTTCTGCTTTATTGCAATAATGTTTGCCACACAGTCATGTCAAAATAGAGCTTTGTAATTGTGCACTGAAAGATGTGAGTGTGGGGCAGGTGTGTGTGTACCTGTGCGTTGAGGTCCTGGTCCAGACCCAGCCGGCAGCTGAAGCTGGATCTGTGTGAGTGAAGCGAGGAGACGCCGAGCCAGCTGTGTGTGTGGTACGGAGTGGACAGCATCTCTTCAGCCGGCAGACAGGGCCTGTGTGAACAGAGACGCTCAGAGAGCCGCACTGAAGAACAGGTGAGTGTGTTGTGAGAGTGTGTGAGGGTCACCTGTGCCGCAGCGTGCTGAGGTTGTGTTTGAACTGCGGGCTGATGTGGGACAGCAGGTCGGTCAGACAGTGGCACACTGGAGTAGACTGAGCAGGACGAGGGTCAAACACATCGAGGGTCGACCTGAAACAAAAATACAGCTTGGTTTCTCCTTCATTTCTCTGTATCTAATATGTCACAAACAATTATGATGTAATTTATTCCAACATAGGATGAATCTCATGAGAACATGGAGACATTTAGATTTTTCGTATTGTAACATTTTCATGATATAACATTTTCCCACAAAAATTCTCATTACTGTAATGCATCCAGGCATAATTATTATATTATATTATATTATATACGTGTCTGTGTGGTAATGTTTGATATTTTTGAGATACGTGTTGCTATTTTTGTCTATGCAGAAACTACATATATAATATATAGTATATGTATGTATAATAACTATATAAAGTATACTTTTATCTTTATTTTTGAGTTTTTTTGTAATTCCAATAATTCAATTACATTCTCAAACCAGCAGTACAGTAAATATATGTATAAAAATAACTGCAAAAAAACACACAATATAAATACATTATTATTAATCAGCAGAAATTATATATAATAAAATATATATACCTTTATTCTATTACAGTAATGAAAATGAAATTTTTGAAAAAATATTAATGACATTAAAATAGCCTTAATTTTCTTTATGCAAAATATAGTATATATTGTGTGGTGTCTACTACTGTATATTGTAGAAATCATATTCGAAGCAATATGCAATGATTAACATTTTATACAGTAGTATACTACATTTTTATCACATATCCTTTACATTACATTGCATGTTTCGAAAATAAATCCTGTTATTTTGCTTTTTTATTCTAGTTTTGTCTAGAATGTAACTTTTAACATTGAGATCAAAATCATGGACTTAGCTTCCTATTAAATTGCACAAAATTGTCATAATTTTACCTGTTCAGGTAAAACCCACGAAGGCAGGAAGTGATGTCACACTGCTTGCCCTCCAGAGTGTGGACACTGATGTACAGGAAGTCGCCCTGCAGTTTCCGGAAACCAGGGGGAGGGTTCCAACAGCTGAGTGACAGGTCCAGCAGGAAACTGGGAGCCTGTAAAATAATCAGTTTAGTTGAGTTTATTGCGAGAGCCATAAAAAACAAAGTCAAATGCCTAAAGGTTTATTTGTATGTTATTTGTCGTACTTCACTGTGTGTGTTGATGGGCAGCAGGGTCGTCAGAGGAGGAAGATCTGAAACTCCAGGCAGAATGTAGGCAGGAGGGGGCAGGGCTTCAGCAGGCTGCTCTGTCTTACTATTGGCTCGTCTGTTCTTTGAAGAGTGCAGAGTGGGAGGGGCTTCTAATACACGCATAAAAACACAATTAGAGAGTCTCATATAAGAATATATATAAGAAATAATGAATGCATTTTAAATTATTTAGAGGCAGCACTGAATACAAGCGTTTTTATGCACTTTATTTCTTACCAGGCGTTTGGGTGAGTGTTTTCAATACAGTGGGTGATCGGCCCTCCATCAAGGCATCTTGGGGCCCGGAAGCTTTCAGCATCTCTTGCACACGTGCCAGGTGAGCCTGTGCCGACCGCGGGGAGTACGGCTCTAGAACATGCACACAAAACTCACTTTAAAATACCAAAATCAGGCCTTTTCTCCAGCTCCATTGATCGGCTGGATTTCAATGCGTCTCATCTTGTAAGACTATGATTTTTACAATGAGCAATAACATCATCTATTCAATAATCTACTTTCCCACATTACTCATATTGAGTGCCATATGACTCACTTGGTTCTGAGAAAGGTTTTGCAATAAAATTAAGAAGTTGCAAAACCAGTATAGCAAAGAAACCCACTGATCCCTGTGGAAATTCTCACTGAAACCAGCTTAAACTGGCTGCTGTGCTCTGGATCATGGTAGCTGGTTTCTAGCTGGTCCGAATAGATAACCTGGCTAGATCAGACAACTTTGGACTGGTCAGCTGGTCATACTCGCTTAAGGTGTTCAAACTGGTTTTGGAACATGGTAACTGGTCATGATGGACTACCAGCCGAAACCAGGCCTGACTGAGCCGGTAGACTATCCTAGACCAGCAATAAAACCACATGATTCCCAGTTTCTGACCAATTAATTTTCCAGTGGTTTATGATCACTGGATAAGCTAGAAACTGGTTAACTAATGTTTTTTTTTTTAAGTAAAACTATTAAACATAATTTTCAGTACAGTAAAGCTGAAATCAACTAAAATATAAATATTAGAGGAAAATCTTAAACATAAAAGATAATAATGGCAAAACCATACAACAAAATTACTAAAACTTAAAATAAAATTAAACTGAAAATCTAAAAACTAATTTAAAATATTAATAAATGCCATAATAGTATATAAATAATTCTAAAATAACACCGCTAACAGACACATTAAAATGCATAAAGATTCAAAAAGAGTTAGTGAACAGGTTCAACTGATTCATTCAAACTTATTCAAATAAACGATTCACTCACAATTCTGACATTTTATAGTTTCAGGCTTGTGAACAGGTTTTACTGTATACTTGAGCAATATTTAGCCAATTAAATGTTTTATAACTACAACAAATGTATATTTACAATTGAAATCCTTGAATCTCCACAATTACCTTTTCAGGCCAGAAAAACACAACATTCCCTGATATTTCCAGGTTTTCTGTGACTGTGGAAACCCTGAAGCCAGCTGTCCATCTTCCAGGTTAGTCAACCAACATTTACCAACTAAAAAGCTTCAGCCACGTTCCAAAACATACTTCCTCATCAAGTGTCCTTATATCCATGTATAATATATGTAAGTCTATTAGAAGTGAACATAAGTAAACATCCCATAGAAAGTTCTTGCCGTTTACCTTCCACTAAACGGAGAGTGACTCCAGCTTTGAAGCCCTTGACGCCCCAGAGCTCAGTCATGGGGTCAAGGGTCACACCTGAAAGGGCCAGAGCGATAGATGTGCGAGGTGCCACTTCCTCTCTGCCCAGTACAGTCATGATGGCATCCTGGACCAGCCAGAATCCATGAACCTGCAGAGAAAACACACTCTAAGCATTTATCCAACATTTAAGCTGAATTACATGCGCTTTGCATATTTTGATGTTCTGTTGACAGACATATTTGAAAAGATTTGCATTGCTAATCAACACAAACTAGACTACTAAATTTCAGGTTACACCCCAAAACTCACTTTATTCACGGACGTATATTTGAATAGCGCTGATGATGAAAGCTCACCTGCAGCTCAAAGGACTCGACACCTGCACCCTGAACCTTCACAGGAAATGACCCGTCATCATCTTTTTTGCTTCCAGCCGCTTTTCTCCCATTCTCTGAACATGAGACATCTGCAGAGTGAAGGGGGGTAAAGCATTCTTCACTTTCAGCTCAAAAATGTGCTTCAAGCCAAAACAAGAGTTACATAAGAGAGAGTTAGGAAATCTGTTCAAATGCCACGAAAGAAACTAGGATGGAAAACCTTTATTGTTCTTTCTTCAGTTTCTTTCAGTCCACTAACTCAATAGCTCCATTGGTACTACCATGTTTTTTTTAGACATTTTGCAATGGCAGTAAAGCTTTGGGAAGCTAAATTGTTTTTTTAAATCTTTTTTAATTTTTTTTTAATTTTCAAGATGTGTTTCTGTTTATTTTTCATCTTCCGTTTTCTTCTTCATTTTTTATATTCTTGATTTAATTGTTCAATTTATGAGTAAACAAATTGAAAAGAAAAAGGCAATAAGGTAAGAAAAATTACATGTCAATATAAAAACTAGTTTAGTCATTAATACTGATAAATAAACAGACCGACAGATAGACAGACAGACAGATAGATAGACAGACCGACAGACAGACAGACAGACAGATAGACAGATAGACAGACAGACAGACAGACAGATAGATAGACAGACAGACAGATAGACAGACAGACAGATAGACAGACCGACAGATAGACAGACAGACAGACAGATAGATAGACAGACCGACAGATAGACAGACAGACAGATAGACAGACAGACAGATAGACCGACAGATAGACAGACAGACAGATAGATAGACAGACAGATAGATAGATAGACAGACAGATAGCCAGACAGACAGATAGACAGATAGACAGATAGACAGACAGATAGACAGACAGACAGATAAACAGATAGATAGACCGACAGATAGAAAGACAGAGAAAATTTTTTTCAAAGTTTTTGTAAAGAAATTCATACATAGTAACACAATTTATCTACAAATCAACAAATTTGTCTACAAAACTAAATTTCAAGCATTTAGATTTTTAGGCTCATAAGAAAATTCAAATAATAGGTATCCAAACTTTGACTGGTAGAGTATATCAAATTACCACAGCATTACCATCTGATGGGTTACAGTAATAGTATTTTTAAAGGGTCAGATGCACGTGATTGAAATCATATAAAACCCCACAGATGTCTCCATCTGACATCCATTCATAGAGTCAAAGCTTTGAGTATCTCTTGTTGGATTTGTAGGCAAGTCTAAGTTCTCTAATAACAGCAAGACTCGGCTTGATAGGACATGAGCTTGTCCAGACATCTTCCAAATTTCCCCCTGGCTAGTGAGAGCAGAAAGCACTGGGTGAGTGGCTATTACACCACACTTTATCTGAGACTCGTGTGGACATCATGAAGAAAAACTCCGAGCTGGAAACTCTTACACACATCAAACAGCTCGATCGTGTCACGACGGCTTTCAGGATGAGATGCATCATCGCTCTTCTACAGCACAAACACTATTGTTCAAGCTATGGGTCACGTGTACTATTCAGGTCATGGTAAATATAAAGCTTAACCTTTTGTAAACCAACATTTGATCTGTGGGAATGCATTTAATCATAGTGAAATGTGTTAAATGAAAATGGGTGTGCACTTTTACCATTAGCTATTAATGAATCAAAAATATTTACCAAACAAACACAGTATGGTTGGGGCATGCGTGTAATTTTATGAATGACGATTCAGCACAAGTCTGTATGGACCTGTCACTCAATTGTAAGATAATTAGCTTCTAGTAACGAGTCATTTAGCAGATTGGACGGTTGGACCGTTAACCTGGAATAACCTGAGGTGGAGCATCTTGATCAAGTATATGGAAGATCTGATGATTTCCACAGAACTGGGACATCCATTATAAAGTTCTGCAGCATCCTTTTTGTTTATCAAATATTTTAGCTAATTTAATTAAAGTTTCAGCTACCAAAAGATCCAAATTAAACGTAATGGTCCCTAAAATAGGCTTGATTTTTTAAGGCCCAAAAAATTTCATTCTGACCATACTATTATATAATATATATTCTAGGGCTGTCAAACGGATTAATCGCATCAAACAAAAGTTTGTGTTTAAATAATATATGTGAGTGTCTATATATATACACACACCACACCAAAACACAAACTTTTTTTGCTATATGCCAGTAATTCTGATTAATTGATTTGACAGCACAAAAAAAAGTATAATAAGAAGAAAAAAAAAGAAAAAAATATATATATATGATTTATACTGAATATATATATAAATTTATACTGAAAATAAATCCTAAATTATTCATTTTCATTAAAGGAATCATTCAATTATTACTGTAATGTGGAAAAATTAAATATATAACATATATAAAAATAGATAAAAAATTGGTTACCACATTTTAAAAATGTCAGTAATTATAAAATTATATTTACAATTGTCATGAAAAAAATGTTAAAATACCAAAAATCCTAATGGTTCTAAAAATAGGCTTCATTTTCTTAAAAAAAAAAAAAAAAGATTTAACGTGTAGTAGGCTACTCGTCAGCTGTTAAACTTTTTTTACATTTTAAACTAAAAATTAGATACACCCATGCAGGATTCAAACCTACAGTCTTTCAGTTACACACCTCTACACCAAGGAATGATTTTAAAAGTTTAGGGGTTACCTTAGGACACGAGTGTTGATTATCAAACGAATAGTTGGGTAAAGAAGCACAAAATGTTATGATGAATAAAACCACATCTCCCCTCCCTAAAGCTCTTGGAGATTGCCTCGAGAGTGACGCGTTCACGAGAAGTTAAATGCGTGTGCCCGAGAGTAACGCGTTCGCGATGAAAGACAGGAATGTGTGCGAGTGTGTGAGATCTGACCCGATGCCATGAGGAATCTCACAGATGACCCTCTTTAGCTTTAACACGTGTGTCTGTGAGAGTGGAAGAATGACAGAAGGCAGGACGCATATATCAGGAGGTCAAGAGTCGAGGTTAGTGTTTGTTTTGGAGCGAGAGAAAGTTTCATTCTAAAGTGCAGAACCATACATTTAATCACAGTGTTTTCAACAAGTTGTTTTAATGCATTATTTCATTGTTCAAACTGCATGCACGAGTCATTTCGGACAAACCGCAAAAGAATGCATGATCCAAAGCGCCAGGACAATGAAGGAAACATCAGGAAGAAGTTCAGAGGGAGGAGACAGGAGTGAATCAGAACAAGGCAACTCTTACCCATAGTTTTCTTCTCTCCGTTTCCTTTCTTCACTGCGTCCCTCATTTCTCCTCTGGTTCTGTTTCTCTCTCGGTTTTCTCTTTTCGTCGGGTTTTGTGCAGTGTGTTTGGAGAGCTGTCAGGTATGACTGACCCAACACGTCTTTTTAGTTTCTGGTTCCCTCGACCGGCCACTCCCTCCTCCAGTGCTGGCAAGTGTTCCCCACTCCTCCTCCCACTCGGCCCACAGCAGGCCAGGCATGTTTCACTGGGCGTGGCGATGCTTCACTCCATTTTGCACGAGATTAGTGAGCGTTACCCTCCCCCTCTGACTTCCCTGGGGCCAGGGAGGGATCCCACACACACACACACTTGTTTTTATATCTTTACATTGGGTTTCCATAGGCGTAATGGTTTTTATACTGTACAAACGGCGTATTCTCTCCCCTTAACTCTACCCCGAAACCTACCCATCACACAAAACTTTAGCATTTTTACATTTTCAAAAAACATCACTTAGTCTGATTTATAAGCTGTTTTTCCTCATGAGTCCTGACTAAATGGCCCCACGATGTCAAAATATTCACATTTTACTATCTTTGTGGGGATATTTGGTACTCTCAATGTAGGTTAAAGAACACACACACACACACACACCATTCAAAACAGAATTACATACATGAGTGAAGCTCAATAACCATTTCAAATGCTTACAGCACAAAATATACATAGACATGCATAAGATAGTTACACTTAACAAATACAAACAAAATTAAGTCTTTTGATTGTCAAATTATTTTCATTGCAAATAAGTGCATTTAACCTCCAAATTCTCATTACTGTAAAAATCGAAGTGTGTGTGTGTCTGTGTGTGTTTGTGAGAGAATTTTAGTTATGATCTAAACGGCTATCAAAAACATTTTTGTTAATTGAAAAATAGCTGAAATAAAACAAAATAAAGTATAAATATTAGATGAAAAAAGTAAACTAAACGAAAATTTGGGATTTTGGCTTAGCGACTAATTAAAAAAAAGTTTAAGCAGTAAATTTAATAAATGGAAATAAATAAAAACTAAAACTAAACGAAAAAACACATTGAACTTAAATTAAAATGAAAATAAAAGCTAATTCAAAATATTAATAAAAATCTATAATAGTATAAAAATAACACTAAAATAGCACTGATATTTTTCTATTTTACGTCATTTTACTTATCCAGTAAATGCATCTTGATTTACATTTTTTAGATATTTGAACTGGAAACAAGATTCTTACAAAATACTAAGTAAGAAAAGCATTTATGCTGTGTAAAAATAGGTATTTAAAAGAAAAAAAAACAAATGACCAAATGAAAAAAATGCTTATAATTGTCATGAAAATAGTGTCAATGCAAAGAAAATCTTAATGGTCCTAAAAATAGAAAGAACATAATTTTCTTGAAGAAAAAAAATGAAGGTTGTGGAATATGACCTGGACATTTTTGTGAGATTCTCCTAATGACTCAAAATGATATATAGTCACAGGAATTAACTGCTTAAGGAGAAGTGCATGTACTTGTGTGTGTGGGAGTAATTGATGTTCAATCCTTTACACGCCTATCCAGCTCCAATGAAATCTCCAAGCTTTTTTTTTTTATTTCAAGGCCTCTTTGTATTGGGTCCTGCAGCAACACTCAGTGCCAGAGCTGCTGAACTGAGACAGGCTCTTCATGCACACCTCACTTATGGAACATCTCAGCAGCTGCTGCACACACTCTTGCTTTTTTTTATCCCCCAGCAGCTTGAAAGTTGTGAAATAAAATCACAGCTGAGCAGATGTGAGCAACAAAAGCAGCACTTGAATGGACGCATCACTGCCGTCACATAACAAGGCACTTGAAAGTGAATCAGAAACAATCTCCCTTCACAGTAATTCACTTTCTGCGTGGGAATCAGCAGCGCTCGAAGGAGGGGCCGATATTAGAAACTCACTTGACAAGTACAGAAATATTCAAGAGATCTGGTCTTACTCACTACGTGACCTTTAATAGCTTACGTAACATACAGTTTAACACTTTTAACCTACACGAGCAGACAAACCGTTTCCTCGGGTGAAAGAGAGAATACATGTGAAAACAGCAAGACATCTTACACTATATGCAGCCTTTTATCAACTCTTGAGGTGTGTGTATATACTGTACACATAAAAATGTTTATACATACGTTTATATGTGTATATGGTATATATGTGTATGTATGTAGTATATATATATATGTGTGTGTGCGTGTGTATATAGTAATGAGATATTGTGTAATTATCATAAAAATGTCAATGCAAAAAAACATTCGTAATTATCTTTAAACAATACGGTTTTTATTGTTAACTAAAACATTCTAATTACTTGGAATAAAAAAAATGAAATAAAAATAAAATATTAAAATATTTTATTTAAGCTTGTTAAGGCAACATTTCTCATTTTCACTTAGTTTAACTTGATATACTAAAATAACTAAAAACTAAAATTAAAATTTAACTAAAAACTAGACGTTTTAAAAAACAAAAATGACAAGAACACAAAATTACTTTATATCTTTAATCAAAAAGGAAAATAAAAGAAAAATATTAAGAAAAATATTAAAAACTATAAAAGCATCTCAATAAACATAAAATAACTCAAGGCAAATCATTTTCTTCCTCATCACCAAAATGGAGAAAAAAACTACATGCATTTCTTTAAAATGCTTGATTACCAATATTATAAATCTACATTTACACATTTGTCAGATGCTTTTATCCCAAAATATTTTTTTATCCTACTGTTTGAACTGGATGAATGCTATACCATTTATAATCTATAATAAATTTTTTAAAGTATAGTAATAAAACAATATGTATATTTCACTGTCACAAGCACAATTTTGTGGAAGTGAAATCAGAATTACACAAGTACAGAACACAAGATGGAAAAACCAAGCTTAGTCAATTTGTAACCAAAAAAAATATAAAAAGTGAAAAATGTGCATCGTGTTTTTTTTTTCACCTGTTTTATAGTCCAGCAGATGAAAATAATGCACTTCTTAAAGTGCCAGCACACCTTTCCTCAACAACAACGCATGATTTGAGGAATCATTCAAACACACACACACACACACACACACACACACACACCTTTAATACTCAATGTTAGAGGTTTGATCACTAACATTATGAGCAACTGACATTACGCTGTTAGACATTCTGTAGCGTGATAAAGGCAAGAAGAGACGGCATGGAGACACGAGGTTGTTTAAAAAAGGAATTTATTTGTTCTGGTGTTATGATCTGTGAAGATACGTTCACAAAAGTCCAGTTTCCACCCAGATGCCTGACGAGATGTTGACATTGTTTTACGCTGGAATTCCTCTGAGGAATATCTGTCCACAGGCTTTCAGAGTAATCCATCCATGAGACGTCAGATTATGAGGCACAAGCAGGAAGATCCTGTTCATTACAAGTGTCTTACGGCACGCGTGTCCTGATGTGCTGGTCACACAGGTCAGAGGTCACTGCATGTCAGATCGGTGGCCAGATTTTACTGACCTGTGCATGAAGAGACTCTGGGATCCACTGACAATACGCTGACATCAGATCTACAAGGACAAGATAAAGACATTTTTGGTGATGTTTAATAAATACACTACTTTTTTATTGTTTAATGTTTTTGTTTAAGTCTCTTCTGCTCATCAAGGCTGCAATAATTTGATCAAAGACACAGTAATATTGTAAAATATTTGTACAATTTAAGTTATATTTTACAATATATTCACATAGAAAAGTTAGTTATTCCTGTGATCAAAGCTGAATTTTCAGCATCATTACTCCAGTCTTCAGTGTCACATGATCCTTCAGAAATCATTCTAATATGTTTTGCTGCTCAAGAAACATTTCTGATTATTATCAATGTTGAAAACAGTTGTGCTGCTTCATATTTTTGTGGAAACCGTGATCAATTTTTTTCAAGATTCTTTTCTGAATAGAAAGCTCTAACGAACAGCATTTATTTGAAATAGAATTATTTGTAACATTATAAATGTCTTAACTGTCACTTTTGATCAATTCATATAAAAAAGTTAATTTCTTTAAAAATATCTTACTGACCCCATTGATGATTGTTTTACACTTAATGCTGAAATGGCTTCTTTCCAACTATTATTTTAACCAATGATTACAGATTCCAGTAAAATACAGTTACAGTAAAAACAAAGCATGTATTCCCCACATGATTTTCCACTAAATGAACAAAGAATGAGTAATTTTTAGTCATATCAACTTACATTTTTTATTTTTCCTCCACGCAGCTTCTAAGGTTTTTCTGTTGTCCACTTTTTCTGATGCCAGCGCCGAGAGAAGAACTTCAGTCCGCGGCTGCAACCTGAGACAACAGCAGGAGGAGTATTCAACAACACCCGTTTACACCCCATACAAAAGTCAGTGTGTGTGTGTGTGAGGACTCACTTTGCCCATGTCTTCAACATGGTGGAGGGTGACGACAGTAAACACATGCTGAACTGCTGAATCTTTGGACAAACCTGCAGAAATTCATCCAGGAATAAGTTCCTCACGCATCACTTGGAATATGGAATCACTCCACACTTTCTCTTCTCACATAATTAAATTTCAATTTATGTAACACTATGTAAAACTACCATTCAAAAGTGTTTTTTAAAGAAATTAATTAATTCAGCAAGGATGCATTATTGATCAAAAAGGACAGTATAGATATTTATGTTACAAAAGATTTATATTTCAAAATAAATGCTGTTCTTTTGAACTTTATATTCATCGAAGAATGAAGAACAAAATGGTTTATGGTTTCCACAAACATATTACCTGTTTTATTTACTGATAATAATCAGAAATGTTTCTTGAGCAGCAAATCATCATATTAGAATGATTTCTGAAGGATCATGTGACACTGAAGACTGGAGTAATGATGCTGAAAATTCAGCTTTGATCACAGGAATAAATTACACTTTGCAATATTTTACAATAGAAAACAGTTATTTTAAATTGTAATATTTCACAATATTACTGTTTCTACTGTATTTTCAATCAAATAAATGCAGCCTTGGTGAGCAGAAGACACTTCTTAAATGGTAGTGTATTTATTTGGTAAGAAAAATACAGTCAGTCATAACTATGACTAAATAAACCTCATCAGGGTGATACAAAACTAGTTTGATGCATGTTATGGTCTTGATCACCTTGTTTGGGTTTATTTTCCTTAAAATGATCAAATGGTTTTGAACATGGTTTTAAACTTGTTCAACATTTACCAGTACTTTATTGTAGAGGAAATGACTGACATTTCCATTCTGTTTTAGTTTGTTCACCCACATTTACGCACGCGCACACACACACACACACACACACACACACACACACACACACACACACACACACACACACACACACACACACACACACACAAATGTCACCTGGCCCTCAAGAAAAAACTTTGCAAACAGTTTGTAACGCTCAAGGCCCTCTGGGTAATCCATCTCAACGGCGGGAAGTTTCCAACTGACTCTGACTGCAGAGAGAGAGACACACACACACCCACATCATGTGACTGGTATTACACACATCGCTCTGAAGTGTGTGCTTGGACAGCTGCTCTTACAGAAGGTGCTCTGCTGTTGACACTTCACTCGGCCGCTCAGTGGGCAGTACCAGGGGGCGGGGCTTTCCTCCGGGACGCTGAAGTGACAGTATTGTGGGAGGAGCCTAGGAATCCACTCCGCCTGAACGGCACAGACGCCTGCGAGAAACAAAACACTCTCCTTGAGCTTCTGACATATGATTGATGTATATGTAGATAGAGCTGTCACAATTCTGAAATTGGTTATTTTACAGATTTTTTCTTATTCAATTTTGAAATTTTTTCCCCTTCAAATTGATTCATTTTCTAAGCATTTTTTCTAACTATTTTAGTAAATATTATGTAAAATAAATGTATGTGCTTTATAAAGCTATTGTTATGTATGTCATTTACTATCTTTAAATTAATGTGAAATTAAATTAACTTATGTACACCAAGGCTGCATTTATTTAATCAAAAATACAGTAAAAATAGTAACATTGTTACAATTTTAAATAACAGCTCAAGAAACATTTCTTATGATTATGATTATCAAAGTTTAAAACAGTTCTGCTGCTATTTTTGTGGAAACTTACATTTATTTTTCATGATTTTCAGGATAAATTCAATATCTATATCAGCCAATCATTAGAGTAAAGGTTTCTTCTGACAAAATAAATGTTAAGGTATTTTCATATTTAAATATATACAATTGAATATAAACTTTTAAAATATTTATATTTTTGGTCAACTGAGAGTCCAAGTCCACTTTCCATTCACATGGTTTTGAAACCCAAACTATATGAATATCCTATTATAGTACTAAATATGATATACTATATATAAATATCATATTTTTCGTCATAAAAAAACTATAAACTAAATAAATTATTATTAACTATTAACTGAAGTAATTACTAATATTACAATCCAAAGTTCAAAGTTCATGTCAACAAGCTAATCCCAATGAAATTTCCCACTTTGTTTCCAACTGTTTTTGAGACAAAACCTTGATTGAGTGCATTTGATGGACAGTGTATAGAAGTGTAAAGAAGTGACCTGCAGGATGAAACATAGAAACAGACCTCTCATGTACATCTTGGTGGTCTCCATGACTTCCTGGTAAACAACAAACTCTGGAAGTGTCTTATTAAGGGCAGATGATGGGTGAATAAACACTGGATCGTCCAACAGAGGAGTCTGCAACACACATATAAGTATATAGATCTTTGTATAACTGTGAAAGCGAAAGCGAAATCAGAAGCGAACAGATTTTTTAAGGCACCTTGTAGCCGTTCCTCCACTTGGGGTCGAGCAGTTCCTCGGCCTGCACGCGTCTGGCGATGTGATCTCCTAAACCTGCCAATACGATCTGCCGTAAGAACGTCACCTGTGACTCTGTCGGAGGAGCCATCTTATTATCCATGTATACGCCAGCGTCTGAGCACACGGCATTCACTGAGAGAGAGAGATGCTTAAATCATATGCACAAGAAACAGCAGGCAAAGACACAAATAAAAATTGCTTGTGTATTTTGTGTATGTACCTGCATTGGTCAGTTGTCCTCGTAGTCTTCGGATTTCCAGCATTGCTTTGAACCGAAGCCCGTTTTCCTCACAGAACTGACGAGTGCAGCCGGCAAATTCACAAGCGCCGACCGCCCCTAAACACCAATCAACATCATGCAATTCACACAAACCAGACAATTCAATGGCAGAACAAACAAGAAAGCAACTGAAACATGCACAGAAGACATTGTGGCATTATATATATTTGGCATTTTTTTTAATTATTGGCATCGACTTTTATTTTGACCTCCCTGACTCCCATTCTTCGTCTTTAGTCTTTGTTCAACAGCTCAGTCTAATAATAGAAAGACATACACTATACTTGTATTGTAAGGTTTTATTTATAATACATGTGTCATATAAACTGTGTACTGTATGTAAAATGAGCATTACCTGGGCTTTATTGAAGAAATATGATTTCATGACTTGCTAGAATATTGAGTGTTCTGTTGGTTAGTGTTTACTTCATTTTTAGTCATGTTTTCTAGCAATGTTTTTATTTGCGAAAAATACTATGATAGAAATTACAGAAGTTAGCATATGCCTAAACTATGAATCTGTTTATTTTACAGATTTATTTATCAAGCTCAAATTTATTTTTTTAAT
The DNA here is from genome assembly GCA_026230005.1 of Gila orcuttii. Classification (NCBI taxonomy): domain Eukaryota; kingdom Metazoa; phylum Chordata; class Actinopteri; order Cypriniformes; family Leuciscidae; genus Gila; species Gila orcuttii. The sequence continues at coordinate 40,391,145 of JAPDVR010000015.1, read as the reverse complement.
GGATGCATGTTTAAATAATTTATTTCTAATTATTTTAGTAAATACTAATTAAAGAATGATTTAATAAAGAATAAATAAACTAATTAAGTGTTAAAATACATTTAATTGCAGCAATTAATGCATGTTAAAATAAATTGTTAAAAACCTGTCAGTCAACCACTATAGGACTGGGTTGTAATTGTTAATTAAAATAAAACAAACAATTAAAAATATTTTTTGTTAATTGAAATCAAGCTAAAATAAAAAAATTTGTAAAAAAAAGTTGAGTTGAAGTTGAAATACTAAAACCGAAATAAACAAATTAAAGTTAAATATAAATATTAAAAAAATGACAAAAGCACATAACACAAAAGTTTTCATCTAAAAACAGAATTTGTTTTAATGCGTTTTTGCCATTCATTTACACAACAATGGCTTTTTGGGGGCCTGAAAACGCAAACTTTTGAAAAATAGGTTCCAAAGTTTTTGAAAACGATACTGTTATTGCCTTCATGTAAACTAGTAACTACAGAAATACAAATTTGTGCAAATTGTGATGTCATGCGCATTAGGTGTTCAGTCTATAGGCGAGTAGTTTCTTTACAAAGTGATATCGCCATCTACTGGCCTGGCAGCAGAATACAGAATTTTAAATGAATTTTTGTGGTTTTCACGGGATCGCTTCGATGCCATTAAAGTTTGTTGTCATCTGTACGTGAAAAATGCAAAGGAAAAACGTTTCTGTTTGTAGTACATTGTTGTCATGTAAACGTAACCTAAATTTAAATGAAACAAAAGCTAATTCAAAAGCTAATAATACTAACATCACACTGCCAGAGCAAAGGTTGTTCACATTAGGCCTGAATGTCTGAACATTTGACATCAACATTCAAATCCTAAAAAAGTTAGTCAAATCAAAGCCATACCCAGCAGAACCATGAGATCTCCCAGCTGCAGTGACTGTCCTTGACCTGCCCATAACCTCCTCATCTGAACAGATCTGGCTTTTTTCCCTGCCATCTTAGTGCTCTCCTCCTCGCTGCCCGCAGGCCTGAGGAAGCAGAGAAAGACAGGACGTGAGCACTACCGTTCCCTAACGCTTCTTCTGGACCACGGAAATGTGCATGTGTGACCTGTCATAATCTTCAAAGATCTCTCTGACGGTCATGGCGGCCACTATGGTGATGACATACGGCATACAGCCCTGCTGACGGCCCAGCGCTAGCATCTTAGCGTAACGCGGTGCTACGGGGAACGCGGCCATTGCACGACCCAGAGGAGTTATGGGACACGATAGACGCGCCCTCTCCATCTCGCCCAAACTAAAAACACAGAGAGAGGGAAACAAGTTAAGAAAGAATATTCATTATAATGAACATTACTGTATGAGCAAATATCATTTGATCAAATTGGCTGTTGAAAGGTGATCACAAATAGTAATGTAATATTTTATAATTATTACTTAAATTCTATAGCTTGATATTACAGATACATTATAGCTGACTGTCAGTATGTTTTATTATTTTATGTGAACTATTTTGATCACATTAAAATATTTTAGTTTTTTTAATTATGAAAATTGTGTGATTAAGTGATTAAATAATAGTTGATGACCCTTTTGCAATGCAAATATGTGCTAGTTTTCACATTATTAATAACAACAAATGAATTATAACTTCATAAACATATGAATTTATATTACAGTATTATATATATAGTTTATATTGCTTAATCTAATAGTGTATCAAATTGTTCAAATTCAATTTAATATTATTTTGAGAAAATATGATTCCCATTTCCCAGTGATATTACAGTTGATTATCAGAGGATTATTTTTCATTACCATTTTATGGGACCTACAGTTCATATTCATTCGTTTATGCACTATTTTGTTCCATGAACACTTGACAAATTAAAACATTTTTAATTAAACATTTTTTTTTAAATAAACATGACAGTGATAAGTAATTTCATATAACTTTTGTAATAATATGCAAATATGTTCATATTTAATAAAACAATGTACATATTTTACCCTTTTGTGTTCTCACATATTTACACAGAAAGGCTGTGACATTTATGAGTTTATATCACTTGCAAAGTTGCAAACGTGTGCATATTTAAAATTTTTAAATGTTATACATTTTAACTGGGTATTTTAATACACCAATGTATAATTTTAATAAAAGAAAACGTGGCTGTTGAAATTTCCTTTCATTTTAAATCTATCAGTTAGACTGAGTGATGAGTGAGTGAAAGAGCGTACCGTCCGCGTCGAGGCGGCTCCTCCAGCGCTCCCAGTGAGATCAGAAGCTGCTCGGCAGCGATCAGCGCCTCGGATGAGGGAGGAGTGGGGAACGGGAAGTTCACAACCTAAACCCACACACAAAATACATTTAGCAGACGCTTTTATCCAAAGCGACTTACAACTGAGGAGTAAAGGCAAGTCAAGTCATCGTGAAGAGGCAAGAACAACGCAAGAAGTGCTCAAAATACAAAGTTCAGGCATTGCTCAGAGTAGCATAAGCCAGACAAGGGAGGATTTAAAGGATTTTTTTTTTACTACACAATATTTTTTTTTTTAAATACACTAACAAGACTAAACCACAACCTGTCATGCTGGGATATAACAGTTCATGTGTGATTTTTATCGCATGATGAAAGGAAACCTTCTCAATGTTGAGATCTTTCATCTGAAGGACGAGGTCATCGACGGGACGTCGTGTGATTTCAGCCTCCGAAAACAAACCGAAATCCCCAAACACAGCAGACGAGTAGAGCCTGTGCATACATACACGAATATTAATACCACACCGTCCAGATCTACCTCTCACATAACCATTCAGTTTCCTTTCAAATACAACAATGGTCAAATTCTGACCTATAGCAGTGGCCCGGCTCCGTTCTGCCCGCCCTTCCTGCCCTCTGATTGGCTGAAGCCTGTGAGATCCAGGTGACCTTAAAGGCGGAGACGCCTGTCACTCTGTCGTAGAATCTCTTCTTCACACGACCGCAGTCCACGACATACTTGACGCCGGGGATCGTCAGAGACGTCTCAGCAACATTAGTCGCAACGACACACAGACGCGCTCCAGCGGGAGGAGGACGGAAAACCTGAACACACACAGATGAGATGAATAATACAAACAGTGATTCTACAATAAGTGTAACAAACTGAGAAAATCTTTTCATTTCTTTTTTTTACACGTGTAAGGATTGAAGTCAATTCACGGCTACAACATTTGGAAGCATTGTAACATCATTCGTCCATTCATTTCAGAGCATAATTATTAAAATTACCGTTCACAAAAATGAGTAACACCACAAACAACGAAATATCAGAATCTGTAATCATTATGAAAAATAACTTCAAAATGCAAATAGTTCAAAAGTTCTTAGTTATTATTGAAAAAGAGACATAATAAAATGAAATGTATGGATGAAATGTAGAATAGATATAAAAATTGTATATATAAATAAATTATATTATATATATATATATATATATATATATATATATATATATATATTTATACTTATATTATGTAAAATGTATTCCTATTCAAGTAAGATAAATTACAATGATTAGGTATAGGATTTTATAATCTAGTTTTTCATGATCTACAAACATTAAACACTATTATTAAATTATTAATTAATTATAAATTAATTACAAATTATATAGTTATATTATAGTGTTATATAGTTTATATTGCTTAATGTAAATCAAGTTAATGTAAAACAAGATTTTCTGTTATTTTAGCCAAATAAAATTTCTTTACATTTAAATGCATTTAAATTATTATTTATATTTTTAGTATATCATTTCTTTGCAAATAAAAATTTATATTATAATAGTATTATATAGTCTATTGCTATATCGTAAAGTAAATCAAGTATATCTCCATGCATTAAAAAAAAATAAAAAATTCTTCAATGAAAAGTGAAAAATGCTTGTACAATTATTGTGTTATTCGTGGACACTGAAGTAAGTGAACAGACAGATACCTTTGCCTGCAGCTCAGGTGCCAACAGAGAGTAGAGAGGAAGCACGTAGAGCGGGATTGACGGATCCGCCTTCTCTTCTGACCACAGGAAACCACACACACACACACACATTAATTCATATATAGAGTCACACACAGATTAAACACACCTGCATATATGCAAGACTCTCTAACCCTGATCGCTCTCTGGATGATCACCCAGCTCCAGCTCAAGGTCTGAACCCTCATCATCATCTTCATCAATGCCAGCCTGACGATCCTCATCACCCTCGTCCACAGGCAGAGCAGAGTAACTGTCCAGATTAATCCTCGGGAGGGACTGAGAGAGAGAATATAGCACACTTCTTACTGCACAAAATATACTGTATAATGCACACTACTTAGTATGTGAGACTATAAGTGTTTCAACTAGTAGTAGTTGAGTTACATAGTTGACTACACATTCTCTTTTAAATTCAAGTGTTCTGCTATCCTATCAACAGGAAAATTAGCAGGTTCTTTTACAGCATTTATTAATATTTAGTAAATGTTATATCATTAAAAAAAATACAATTGTTCATTGTTTGTTAATGTAATTTTACAGTGCATTAACTTCTATTAACAAATACTGATACCAGAACTTAAAAAAAAAGTATAAGTAAATATTGAAGTATTTTTCATTGTTCGTTTATGATAGTCATCATACCACATTCTTTTTCTTTGCTCTTTTTGACTTCTTCAGGTCGTCGGTTTCCATTGAATCTGAAAAAGACACGCACTTCAGTTTCTAATGTTGGGAAGGCTTCTCGTCTACTAAAGGAGATTTTCTCTAAACGTTAAGATACAAAAAGACAATGTAAAGTGTTTTAGTCTGCGCTACTCCCCAATACAGTCATTTTTTTAGTTAAAGTGCCCCTATTATGCTATTTTAAAGGTTCCTTGTTTTATTTTGAAGGTCTCCAACAATAGGTTTACATGCATCCAAGGGCAAAAAACACTTTCATTTTCTTATAATATACGTTGCAGCATCAGCTCTTTTCTCACAGTGTCTGAAACGGTTCAGTCTCTCTAAACCCCTCTTTTACGAGATCCTACTCTGTTCGGTCAGATGACACAGTCTGTTGTGATTGGTCGACCACCTGAAGCGCGTTTTGTAAACCAAGCGTCCATTACCATATCTGAATTTCAGCTCTGGATCTTCCTCAGCACTTGATACAAACTGATGCGAACGATAACGAGTTTTACAGTTTCAATACAAGCCCTTTTCCTTTGGAAGTGCAAGCAAAGTGGATTTGCTCGAACATTTCGACAACATGAACCAAACTCTTTCAGTCTCAGCTTCAAGTAAAGTGTTTTAGGGCGGATCAAAGTAGATAATGTTCACAGGCAGCCAATGAAGACCATAAGCTGGCATTATGCAAATTTGTTACATTGTTAAGTAGGTATGTAACAGGAAGTGAGACTGGAATTACTGACGACTCGTTTCAGCACTTCAGATTTGATTCTTTCTTTTAGGAGACGAAAACTTTATTATCATGCACTTTGATCTCTGAAACTTTGCAGACCTTTTACAGCTTTATTACATACTACAGGAAAGGTAATACCCCAAAATCCATAATAGGGGCACTTTAAGCATAACGTGTGTGTGTGTGTGTGTGTGTGTGTGTGTGTGTACCTGTGTGCTCTCGGTTGGGTCTGTAAGGGAAAGCCTTCCTCAGTCTGCGACACACAGAATGGACCTCCGCTTGACCAGTCAGAAACACCAGAATACCACCTACAACACACACGTTCAGACATTCATCATCCCGTTGCATATTCTTTTATCTGTGCATATAGTTAAGATTTTAGTTTTGCACCTATGTGTGTTTAACCAACCTGGCGGCAGCATACGATGAATCTTGCAGATCTTGCGGAAAGCTTCTCCAGTGTAGTTGTCCATTTGTGTGCGTTTATTGAAATGTACCGTGACCGCAAACTGACGGGCCTCCACCTATAGACACACACAGTGTTAAACAGTCATTTGCTGGACAAAAGTATTTTTCTTGATTATATTAAGTCATTTGTATCTAGAAGTCTTAAAAACACAGAATGCTCCTCTAACGGTGGTATTTGGTTCCCACTAGTACTTGGTTATTTGTTGGGAATCAAATTCAAGGAATGTTTTTTTAATAACAATAAAATAACATTCCCAGAAAATTTTTTCGAGACAACCTAAAAATAACTTCTACAGAACCCTAACCATAATGGTTATTTTAGGTTTTATTTTTTTAACAAATAATTACATTTTCTAGAACGTTTCAGAGAGGATTTTCTGCAACAATCTAATGACAACTTATGCTGAACATTCTCTGTTGGTTATTTTTTAATTAAGAACATTGCAAATGTTTTTCTGTGCTGACCTACAGAACATTTTCTAATGCTGAAGAAACAAATGCATACAGGTTTGTACTGACTTGAGGGTGTGTAAATAATGACAGAATTTAATAATCAATCTGCAGAATTACAAGACCATCACTACAGCATTTAATAAAGAGAAGAAAATGACTTCACAGTTATACTGATCAGATAAAACCAACTTTATAGCTGAAAATATTAAAGCGCAGTGTGAAAAGCATGCATATACTGCCCGATTATTCATCTGACATCTGATAATGACATGAACGCATGCTATAGAAATATAAGAACATGAATGTGACACCTTGATGACCGGAGGAGGAGAGCGGAAGAGCCTCTTGTTCTCAGTGAAGTCCTCCACACGCAGCGTCGCTGACATGATGATCAGCTTCATGGGTAAACCTTTCTGTGAATCACAGATTGCATTACGCACACGCCGAACACACAGCTTTAACCTGAACATCATACATGTTCACGCATGTTACCTTGTTGCGGAGGGGGACGATGCGCGACAGGAGGCCGATGAGGATATCTGTGTACACACTGCGCTCATGAGCTTCATCTATGATGATCACACTGTATTTCTGCAGCAGGAAATCCTGCAAAAACACACACATCATGACATGGATCGGAGGAAGAGGAAGGAGATGCATCATGTTCAAACTGTATTACACTAATGGCTTACTTTAAGTTCTATAGTACATTTAATACGGAGGTTTTTGCTTTATTACTTGATAAACAAACCAGTCATAGAGGTTAGCTGAAACATACACACCTAAGGTCAGCACATGCGCTTATTTTCATAAGGAACACTTGACATTTGACCCCAGGTGAAATCTAAACACTGACTATATCAGTATTGTTAGCAAAATCTTTGGAAACCCTTCAGGGACAAAAAAAAAAAAAAGTCTAGTCTATACATTATACACAATATTATACAGCTTTAAAAAATAAAATAAAAATACATAGTATACAATCCATCATATAACATAAAATGTGTGTTGCATGTTTGTCCATATGGGTTACCTTTTGAATTTCTTTTAGCAGAACACCATCTGTCATAAACTTGATCTTCGTGTCTTCTGTCACATTCCCTTCATACCTGATCTGATAAGACACCACCCTGAACACACACACACTTTCAGCTTTTCAGACTTCATGCAGGATGTTTGTAAAAGGTCTATAAATAACTGCACACAAATGCATCAGTACATATTTAACAGAGCAGGTTAAAGTCAACATGAGATTCATTTTAAAACTTAAAATTTCCTACATAACAATTTGGATGCAAAAAGCAAAATCCTGTCATTATACACTATTGTTCAAAAGTTTAAGGTTTTAGTTTTTAAATGAATTGATACTTAAAATTAAAAAAAAAATTAAATACATTTAAAATGTTACAAAATATTCTATTTCAAACAAAAGCTGTTCTTTGATCAAAGAATCCTGAAAACAAATGAATCATGATTTCCACAAAAGCAACATTTAACTTTGAGAATAATCAGAAATGTTTCTTGAACAGCAAATCAGCATTTTAAAATAATTTCTGAGGGATCATGTGACTGAAGATTGAATTAATGATGCTGAAAATTCAGCTTTAATAAATAAATTACATTTCAAAATATGTTAACATAGAAAAAAGAGTTATTTTAAATTTACATTAAGTTTGACAAATCTAAAGATTTACAATGTCACTTTAGGTTGATACTACTACTACTACGAATGATAATAATAATAATCTGTATATATTTAGTCTGATAATATATTTGATAATACAGGCGTTTGCTATAGTTTTATAAAAGCACTCAGCTACTCGAGTCTGTCCGGTACAGGGATTTGAATATCAGCTCTTAACCATGATAACATCACTGTACGGCCTCTCGTGGCTCATTTCTTCATACCTGCTGGGTAAATTCATCTCAGCGGCAACACGCTGAGACATGCTGATCGCTGCCACTCTTCTGGGCTCCGTCACAGCAATGATGCCAGCGGAGCTGAGAAACAGAGGAATAAACCGTGAGGGGCAGACGACACAGATCACACACAGACATCAGCTCACCGGTTCCCGTGTTACCTGGCGTATCCCGCCTCATACAGGAACTGAGGAACCTGTGTGGTTTTCCCACTCCCCGTCTCTCCACACAGCACCACACACTCGTTTTCCCTCACCGCTTCCATGATCACCTGCTCCTCCGCCAGGATCGGCAGTCTCAGGCGAGCCTCCTGCAATTCACATGAAGAGTTACACACACACACACACACACACGAGCCAAATGCAGGTAAAAACTGGAATAGCTAGGTAAATTAACAAAATGAGTCAAAATATTGGTCCCACTTTATAGTGAGTGTCTTTAACTACTATTTACTAACATTTAAATTAATTGCACTTACATACATGTTTATATACTGTATTTAGAAATACCTGCAGGTAATTACATCTATAATTAATTTCTGCAATTACATCTTTAATTGCACTGTTGAAACATTTATATTTTATATACTGTATTTTAAATACCGGAAGGTAACTACATCTATAATTAATTTCTGCAATTACACCTTTAATTACACTGTTGACACCTTAACCCACCCATATTATCACTAAACCTGTCCTAACCGTACACATATAGCAGAACAAGCGATCTGCAACACATGAACACAATAATACATTTTACCTAACAATTCATTTTTATGCAAGTACATAGGAGTTAGAGACACCCAATATAAAGTGTAACCAAAAACTTTATTATTAGGAACAGAAACATCAGTTTAAGAGTGAATGATGCTTCAGAACTGAATCAGATCAAATCAAATCAAAATGATTTAAATCCAAGAGAGAACTTCACTTTACTTGAATCCATTATGTATGATAAGCATTATATCCGTAATTTACATTTCAATGCATTATATGTTTCTATAAATAATTGTGGACAATGTTAAAATGCATTATATTTGCAGATTCATTGTTACACACAAAATTGGTTGTTGTGTTTTGATGCATTATATTTTTTAAAGGTGTAAAGCTGAATAGATAAGTATTTTATTGTAATGCATTATAAGGCATAATTAATATATGTATGCATATATACATTATACATTTATAATGCATTATATATACATGTATATAAGTATTCTTAATGAATGAATACACCCAAAATTAATGCATTAAGAATCCTTGTATAATGCATTATACATAAATGCTTCAAGTAATGCATTTATAATTATATAAATATATATCATATTTATAATTTATTTAAATATATTTATTGTATATTTTCCTATGTTTGTTTGCTATGTAGACCAGACTTTATGCCGATAGTCAAAGGTCTGGTTACACACACACTTACACCTTCTAAAGTCACCATGAAATCTAAATTGACCAATCTTATTTTTTAATGGAATATTGCAGTATTTATTATAAATTATTTATATAATTTATAATAAATGCATATCATTTATAGTGCATATCACTATTTTTTAATTCACATGCCTCGTAATCTTAAATCAAAATACCTTCCCCTCCCTATATCACACACATCTCTTCTCTGATCTGATAGGAGGATCAACCTGTCACTCACATGAGATCCACCAATAGCAAACCACAACCATCCAATCAACAAACTCAAGTCCCGCCCTACATTTACAGGTCCTTCTCAAAAAATTAGCATATCATGAAAGATTCTCTAAACGAGCTATTAACCTAATCATCTGAATCAACTAATTAACTCTAAACACCTGCAAAAGATTCCTGAGGCTTTTAAAAACTCCCAGCCTGTTTCATTACTCAAAACCGCAATCATTGGTAAGACTGCCGACCTGACTGCTGTCCAGAAGGCCATCATTGACACCCTCAAGCAAGAGGGTAAGACACAGAAAGAAATTGTGGCGTGGCATGGAGGCAATCAGCCTGTGGCACTGCTGAGGTGTTATGGAGGCCCAGGATGCTTCGATAGCGGCCTTAAGCTCATCCAGAGTGTTGGGTCTTGCGTCTCTCAACTTTCTCTTCACAATATCCCACAGATTCTCTATGGAGTTCAGGTCAGGAGAGATGGCAGGCCAATTGAGCACAGTAATACCATGGTCAGTAAACCATTTACCAGTGGTTTTGGCACTGTGAGCAGGTGCCAGGTCGTGCTGAAAAATGAAATCTTCATCTCCATAAAGCTTTTCAGCAGATGGAAGCATGAAGTGCTCCAAAATCTCCTGATAGCTAGCTGCATTGACCCTGCCCTTGATAAAACACAGTGGACCAACACCAGCAGCTGACATGGCACCCCAGACCATCAGTGACTGTGGGTACTCCAGTGCTGCTTCTCTTTAGCCCAGGTCAGGCGCTTCTGCCGCTGTTTCTGGTTCAAAAGTGGCTTGACCTGGGGAATGCGGCACCTGTAGCCCATTTCCTGCACACGCCTGTGCACGGTGGCTCTGGATGTTTCTACTCCAGACTCAGTCCACTGCTTCCGCAGGTCCCCCAAGGTCTGGAATCGGTCCTTCTCCACAATCTTCCTCAGGGTCCGGTCACCTCTTCTTGTTGTGCAGCGTTTTTTGCCACACTTTTTCCTTCCCACAGACTTCCCACTGAGGTGCCTTGATACAGCACTCTGGGAACAGCCTATTTGTTCAGAAATTTCTTTCTGTGTCTTACCCTCTTGCTTGAGGGTGTCAATGATGGCCTTCTGGACAGCAGTCAGGTCGGCAGTCTTACCCATGATTGCGGTTTTGAGTAATGAAACAGGCTGGGAGTTTTTAAAAGCCTCAGGAATCTTTTGCAGGTGTTTAGAGTTAATTAGTTGATTCAGATGATTAGGTTAATAGCTCGTTTAGAGAACCTTTTCATGATATGCTAATTTTTTGAGATAGGAATTTTGGGTTTTCATGAGCTGTATGCCAAAATCATCAGTATTAAAACAATAAAAGACCTGAAATATTTCAGTTGGTGTGCAATGAATCTAAAATATATGAAAGTTTAATTTTTATCATTACACAGACCTGCCAACCTTGTAATTTTTTTTTGAGTAGCATGGGGGGGTTGTTGTCATTTTTTGAGACAATGCAAGACACACACAAACACATGCCTATCTTCATAATTCTAGTTTTGACTTCTAAAGTTTTAGCTAGCAATTTAGCTATTGCAGTGAAAGTCCAAAAATTCAATATACTGCTCAAAACCATTTTTTATTCATGATTAATATTGCATTGCAATATTGCATTGCATAACAAAGAATGTAATGTGTAATGTGTGCTGGTCAACAACTAGTCTAAAATAAAATAAAAAAAACTAGAAAACAGTAAAAAAAAAGAAAAAAAAAAAGAATGTGTACATTTAAGATAGGCTACTTAATTTATTATTCCAATATCCAAATATGATACTAAATCACACAGAAAATAGGACTTTTATTTATGACGTGCTGTCTTTGCATTTGAACATTGCACATTTTAAACAGGACACGCATTAGCTGAATAAACGTTAGCCAATACAAACATATTTATAGAAAATAGTTGACAATAGACAGGAGTCCTGTCACATGACCAATAATAGCAAAACGAATCACTTATTCTAAAAAGAATGATCAAGTAGAATATAAGTTTAGATGAATCCGAAATATGGGGCTGTGTTAACAGTAAAACTTCTGTCTTTTGACAAATTTTTAAAACACGGATGGATAATACAAAATGCTTTCAGTCATTTTGACAGAAAAAAACACAACCAAAACAAAATTTAAACTTAGCCCGTCAATTTACAATTATCTTCTCTCTCTGTGTGCGCGCGGTCTGTGTTTGTGAGAGAGAGCTCGCGCAGCACTGATACAACGGTACTTTTTAATCCATAAGTAACTAATACGCTAGTTTTCATACAAAATAATTATGTAACATAATTAGGTAGGCTACTTTAGTTATTATTAACACATTAACATAACATGCAGACTACGTTTCTCAACACTGAGAATGAATAAATAAACGCCTGTTTCTCCAGGTTTATCAGTAATCCACAATTTATCACAGAACTTTCATAATCACTAAGCCACAGCGATTTTAATTTTATTTAGATTTATTGTTCATCAATACTTAAGCATTTTATAATTTGCGTGGCTGAATGATGTTTTCCTCTAATCTGAGTGACCATGAATGACAGAGTATTTTATAGTAATCCATGCGATCACTCCCGCGTGATCATTGAATCCAGATTAAGTTAACTAAAAACAATATTTCAACTTTCCACATCCACCCCAGCCCGTTTACCTTCAGGAGTCAGACGTGCTGTGACTACTGTCCTCACTTATGAACTCAATCAGACGTTGGGCCGCGGGAGTGGAAGAGGATCGAGCGGGATTCTTTATTGCTGTCGATTTTTTTTTTTTTCAGTCTCTTTTTAATTTGATAGGCCTTACGCATCTGTCAATCATCCCCGCTTGCTATTTGGGGAATGAACCCAGCGCTATGATTGGTCGAACTCCGCTTCTTTTGCTCTTGCTTGATTTGAGGACTGCGCGTGCACAGAAGCGTCACCAGGTTTTTGCGTAGTTTAGAGTGACAAATCGTACCACCGTACTTTGAGGTCAAAATGCGTATCCGCTACGCAAAATGCGTACATGTTGGCAGGTCTGATTACATTATGGAAAATAATTAACTTTATCACAATATGCTAATTTTTTGAGAAGGACCTGTATTCTTGTTCCAGAAGCCATTTCACTCACAATAGAGAAGAAAAGACTAACTCAACTTCTGTTTCATGCTGACTTTAAAACAATCTGGTTCCTGTACCTGAATCTCTGGAAGTCGGTCAACAGGAATAAACACGGCAGGTTTACAGTCTTCTTTCTTATGCGTTTCCTCTTTAACATCTTCTTTCTTCTCTTCTTTAACATCCATCTCTTTCTGTTTCACCTCCTCTGTCAGCACTTGTTGCTCTTCTGTGGGTTCTTCCTCGGGGGCTTTTTCCTCGTCTTCCTCAGATGAGTCTGATCCCTCACTATCATCCTCCTCGGATCTCTCTTTCTCCTCATCATCATCATCATCATCATCCACCGCTCTTCTTCTCTTTCTGTTGGCTCCGCTCAAACTGCTGATCTTGACAGTAGATGAATCACCTTCCTGATCTTCATTCACAGATCTGCAAGCACACACAGAAAACAGAAATGTACAAAATGACAGATTTTCCATATCAGCTGCTCAAAAGTGGTGTATCGGTTGATGTCTCACTCTTTGGCCTGGTAGAGTTTGTCTCCAGTCCCGAGTTTAGAGGTGGTGTACAGAAGTTTGAGCTCTGACTCGGGCAGCTGAACCTCAGCTAGTTTAGATAATATCTCTGCTCTCTGTGGAGATATTGTGAGAAACATAAAATCACTTCTAAATAACAAACAGCATCAATCACATATTCTCTCGCTCTCTCCTTACATGGGATTTCTTTTCTTTCTGCTCCAGAACTTTCTCCAAGTTCTTCCTCTGTTTCTTTGTCAGGGCTCTTTTCTTGGGCACGGGACGTTCCACTTTTTGTTTCTTGGTTCTGGTGGCGGGCAGAACGAGAACGTTACAGTCGTCTACTCCTTTAAGCACGGCTCCATCTGCACAGAATCACATTACACCACAACAACATGTGTGTGAGAGCAGACAGACACACTAAATATCTGATACCATCATAAAATTATTCTATATGATTCAGTGGACATTATAATAATCAGTTGCAGTTATACATCTAAATGAATAATTGGTCAAATGTAGAAACAAAAAAGCATATTATAGTATAAACAAATTCTATTCATATTATAATATTTGTTCTTTGATTAATATAGTAACTATACCATTCATCATCATCTACATTAATGTGCTGATTCCTGCTTCCCTGTTGTCAAATTGAATTTTAACAGAGAGAAATATAATATAATACATTTATTGTGTTTGAAACACACTTACCTCAAAAATTGTGCTTTATTTTGTGCCAAATTTTACATTTATTTTTAATTAATTGAAAGCAACAACAAAAAAAGAATTTGATGAAATAATGAAAAAAGCAAACATACATATGCATCTGTAAATATACACCAAAACTGTTTAATTCATTGTGACCAGTGGATCAAAAAGACAAGTAAAATAGGAAGCGTTTTATGGGTTTCTTTGCTCTGTTAAACACCAAAGAAGATGTTTTAAAGAATGTTGGTAACCCAACAGTTGATGGACCTAGGGCTGGGACGGTTACCGCATTACCGCGGTCACGTGACTCCAACCGCGGGTCTGAGCTCGTCACCATCATCACCGCAAAAAAATAAATAAATAACCTTGGCCTGCACATGTGTGCACGTTGTGTCTAATGACATGGATTCATTGATTCTAATGACATTGATTATGTCTAATGATATTGTGGCTTACATGGATTCAAGGTTTTCTAAACAAAACTTATCATCAAAAGATGGAGCAAATCCGACCTTTCGCGAGTTGAGGAGCGCAATGTTCCATGACGCATAATAACATTCCATTCGTATTAGAGATGCGCGGATGGGCTATTATTATTTCATCCGCAACCGCATCACAAAACTCATCATCTGTCCGCCATCTACCCGCACCAACGTTTTTTGATAAATTTTCGAAACCGCATCCGCGGCGCTGACTGTTTTAAGGTCTATGAGCAATGCAAGGCGCTGCTGCCGCGAGGCTAGAAAGCTCTTGGCTGTTCTAGAAAGAACACTGATCCAATGCAGCAAAGATATTTAAAGGCTAAGTCCCTAGTATATTGGCTATGTTGTATCCCCAGAATATCAGCAGTGAACTCCGTCTCTGATCGGCGCCCAGTGATAAATATGAATAAGTAAATAGCCTATAACGCACATCGGCAAACCTGACCTTACCTGACTAGGCTACTGTAGACTAAAAGGTTATCATTTCGTTTTGAATTTTGTTTAAAAGTAGACATTTCGGCCCAGCCTACGCCGAGTTTCGGTTCATTTATGAGACGAGCTCCAGTTCACGCGCAAGAGATCGCACCTGCGCTTCCACGTCCTCCTGATTATATGTCTGCTATTTGCTTCTTATTTCTTAATTCCAGGCAATTCGTTAATGAAACCGTGATTAAAATTAAGGTACAATTTATACAAAACGAAATTTAATTTAAAGAAAGGCTTTCTACAAAACAAAACTTAATAAAGTGGTCAAAATCGTGTCTGACCCATCTTATGATCCTATCTTACTCATGCTGTTCACTCTTCATATAATCAACATAGATTAAATAAAAAATAACACTATAATATGTAAACATAAATATGGAGTATAATATTTGTAATTAAGAAATGTTGCAATAGGTGTTCTTTCATTTCCAATGTGAACATCATAATGTATTCTCCTGAAAATGTTGGGGTTGGGGGCTGGCTATTTAAAGCGGTTTACCGCCATACCGCGGGAAAATCTTGCTTTTTAACCGCGGTTAGAAAAAATCCATACCGCCCCAGCCCTAGATGGACCCCATTGACTTCAATAGTATGTTTTCTCCTACTATAGAAGTCAATGGGGTCCATCAACTGTTGGGTTACCAACATTCTTTAAAACATCTTCTTTTGTGTTTAACAGAGCACAGAAACTCATACAGGTTTGAAACAACATGAGGGTAAATGATGACAATTTTCATTTCTGGATGAACTATCCCTTTAAATTAACAGTTTCTGCTTCTTATTGCATCTCTAATAATAACTTGTATTGCAGATCTTCTGATCAAGCACGACGCATCTTACCTTGTATCTCCACCTGCACATCTGTCTGTCTGTCTCCAGCAGATTTCTGCACAGATTGGCTCTGCTGTCTGCCTTTCCAGTTATATTTCTTTCTCAATCTGCCCATGACAGAACTCTACAGGCCAAACACAGAACCTGTCAAGAACATATTTCATAAGAAACTCTGCAAGTGCCATGAAAATAAAATCCCCGTGCAAAAACACAATGGTCAATATAGGCTTCATTTTATTCGAGCAAGCATTTTATTTGTGTTTGAATTTTGGGATGAAATGTGGCATCGGTATATATGACTGGACATGTTTTTGTGCGTTTCACCCCTGACAATCTCATCTTTTACCACTCATTTCAACTGATTCGACTATGTTCTGTTATAATGTAAAATATAGCGATGATCTTATCATAACTGCTCGTGTTCTTATTGTTAGATGTTTACACTGCTCGAGATCAGCTGACAAACTAACACTCAAAATCACAGACACTCGAAAGGCTCTACCTATCAAACATACACGACATTGACAAGGATCATTACGTCCTTTATATGCATACAAATAATTAAAACCTTTTGTTCTAAAAGTATCATACAGTAACAAAATCGGAAAAACTCACGTGTCGATCCTGTAGTGATGTTGTGCAACTTTAAAATGAGACCGACGCGCTTCATCAACGATAAAAGGTTCCGGGATTCATGTTTTCCTTCAGTCAGTGAACTTTGACTGAGAAAAACGTTTAAAATATTATATTATATTTGTAACAATTTAAAACTTTTGTAAAGAAGAAGAATTCCCTGGTAAAAAAAAAAGATATTGTATCTCACTTCCTGGTTAAAAAATAGAAGAATATTGTGCCTTGTTTGTTTTGCGACAATTTAAAGGGGCATTCGGCAACTCTAGAGCTGCGTCCCAATTCGCATACTATCCGTCCTAAATAGTATTCGAAAATAGAATTAGTACGTCCCAAATCGTAGTATGTTGAAATGAGTGTTCCAAAGAGACCCGGATGGTCTACTATATCCGGTCAGAATCCGAAGTGCAGATCGATGCACACTCTAACGGCTGTTATTGCCCACAACCCATGCGCGTTGGACGAGGATTCGGTTAGAACTACAAACACGAGTGAAAAGTGTTAAAAATAAACTTCAGACATGGAGGACACGCGAGTCCGGCGGTTATGTAGAGTGGTTTAGATAAAGGGGTTTGAGTGATTAATTATCAGTATCTAACCTGACGAAAATGTATTTATTCAATGTTGGCTACATTATATTGCATCTGCAGCAGCATTGTGAACGTTTGTAAAGCGTTTAGCCATTAACTTTTAAATGCATCATTATATTCAAATTGCAAACACATGAGGAGAGTCTCCACATGAAAGACACACGACTGGCAGATGAACGTGCGACAACATTTCTCTCCGAAACGGTAAGAAATTAAATTAGATTGAATGGAGAATTTTAACTGTGACAAGATGATTGACAGGGCGGCAGTTTACGGTGACAGATGCTCGCGACTGAGCTGTCCGTTAAAGATGACGAAGTAGTATGTCCCAAAGCGTGCTTACTCTTTTGCTACACACTGAAAAGTATGTACTTTTTCTTCTCAAAAAGAGTACATACTTTTAGGGCGTAGTATAAGTAAGCGAATTGGGACGCAGCATAGCTTTTTCTTCGCTGATTTTCACTTTTGTTATGCATGTTTTGTCAAGGAGCTCCCCCTACAGCTGTGAGGCGTATATTTCACAACAATGTCGTAAGAAAACTCAATTGCGTCCCCTCCTCTCGCTTTCTACCGCTGCTCATGTGCATTTGATATTAACAGAGCCGGCCAACTTTATCGTGTGGAGCTATGTCTACCGAGGTGGGTAATACATCATACACATTGAGGGCGGCGTGTGTGTTTATGTCGAATTGCCGTAAAGCAGTTTGTGTTTCTCGCTCGTTCTTGCTTCTCACGAGACTTCCTATTTCCAATTTCCCGGGACGTTAATCCTCATGTTGCAAGGTTAGTTTTTCGCCTAGGAAAGTTGGGGGGAGCGGGGAAAGTCACCATTCTCACCAGAACAGGTTATTAAACCATCCAAATGATTTCTAAACGGTTTTATTAAGTTGAAATAGTTGCCGAATGCCCCTTTAACACATATTTTTATTGAGTTGGAAGCAATAAAATAAAAGTATTAGGAAACCACACAAACAAACACACGAACCTGTGAATATGCACCAAAATTGTTTAATTCATTTGAGCAGAGGATAAGTTTACAAAACAGTGCAATTTTACAAAGAGAAGTACAAAAGAGAGGGATATATTCCTAATTTTCCTCAATTAGGACAGCCTAATTTACAGTAAATATTAAATTTGGTTGTCTAAACTTCTTTAAGCATTTTTTGTTTTTGTTTCTGGAGAAAGTATGCAACAAAAAGGCAATAAGATGAAAAGTATGCTAGTCTATCTTTTAAAAAGTGTGCAAAATTATTAGGATGAAATGAACACAGGTGTTTGCTCTTGGTCTGGTTTGTGGCCGTCTCATCCTACATGCTCCTGTCTTTTAGCATGACATATTCATTACTCAGGGTCACATCGTCTTCCGGCGTGAAGGTCTCAGCAGCCGTGCGCGTGAGCCGCTCAAACCGCCTGAGGAAGAGGATGACAGAGGCCAACAGGAGCACCTGAACTGTGATGAAGATGAAGAGGCTGATCTGTGAAGCCAGAGCCAAATTACACGGCCAATAACGACACGATTCCAGGAGCTCCTGTTCAACCAGATACACGACCAGGCGCCCCCGCAGCTGAGCAGGAGAACTGCAGGTAACGTTCCTGGAACACACAGTCAACATTTCATTTCAGTATCTCAGATGTTTCTCCTAACGTCCCTTACGTGTGTTTTCTCACGAGAAACATCTGAGAACAGGAGACTTTAAATTCATTGCTGTCTAGGAGACACCTTTTCATAGACTGAAAAAACAAGGCCAGAATCAAGCCAGAAGTGCCGAATGTAAGCCAGATTTGGCCCAGACTCTGTTGCTGTCTGGGTACTGTTTTTAGATTAGGTTTTTTTTCCCAGTGTTCTGAAGTGGAGATTTCTGGCTCAGTGTGTGAGAAAAAAAACAGCCTTTAAAAATATACATGTATTTGAAATCTACAGATGTAGACAACCTAGAATAGATATAGGTAAATGAATTGTTGTTTGTTTTCCACTAGTTTGAAATTCGTCATGCGTGAACATTATGGGAAGCACGCAAGCCAGACGGGATTTAAACGTTTTTGGCTGAAGACCCAAGTTTGGGTTGAAGACGAAAAACTTACCAAGCACAATGTTCTCACACCATTCCTGATGTCTAACACATAACATTGCAGGAACACCATATTGTAACGAGTAACACCTTATTTTAAGGTGACGTTAAACGTTAGTACATGTAATTACTATAGTAATAAAAGTAGTTATGCATAATTACAGGAAACTAACCCTAACCAAACTCAAATCATAACTCTATAAGAATACGGGTAGCACTTTAATTTACAGTGTCCTTGTTACACATTACATGTAGTTACTATAGTAATAACTATAAATTAAATTAGTAAAAAACTAACTCTAAACCAAACCCTATTCTTAACCATAACCCTAGTAAGTATATGTAGCTAATTAATATTACTCTGTACTTAAATGTATAATTACACTGTAATTACATCACCTTAAAATAACGTGTAACCTTGTAACACATTACTTTTAAAAGTAACTCTGGCTTCATGCAACAATGTAAGATACGTGAAAAATAATGTTTTTTTTTTAACATCTAAGCATGAAAACCTATTCTAGTAGAGGCCAAAAACAAATATGCATAATATGGGCTCTTTAATATCTCATCTATACACTCACCGCATCGAAGCGTCATTCCTCTGTTTCAGCAGCCATCCTCTGAGATAAAGGATGCCGCAGTCACATGACCAGGGGTTTCCGTGCAGGACGGCCAGGCGCAGGGCGGGCAGCGAGTCCAGCAGGCCGCTGGGCAGAGCCGTCAGGTGGTTGTCGTTCAGGAGGAGTTCAGTGGTGTGTGGAGGGAAGGAGGAGGGCAGCGTGGCCGTGGTGAGAGCGCGTTTACTGCAGTCCATCACACCGCCGTTACAGGAACACACCTGAGGACAAGCAGCCTCAGCCACGACCATCTCACTGCCCAGCAACGAGAGGATGACCTTCAACACGAGCACTGCACACCTCATACCAGCACACACACACTCACACACACACACTGCAGAGACAGACCCATCCATCCATCCATCAATCAATCGCGTCTTATTGTCAAGTCACCTTTATTTATACAGATTATTTCAAAGCAGCTTTACAGAGATGACAGGAAAATAATGCAAAAAAAGTTTGTTTCCAGAAGAAAATAACATCATAGGCCAGCTTAAGTAAGTTCAGTGATGGTTCATTTTTGTTGTAAAAAAGTTATTAATTTAGTTCATTTATATAAATATAGCCGCTCTGTAGAAAACCGTGATGTCATCGTCCAGCTCAGTTCAGTTCTCATATAATGGTGTCAATGCAGGCAGATCAATAATATTGTTGAATATTAAGTGTCCCCAACTAAGCAAGCCAAAAGCGCAAGGTGACAGTGGCGAGGAACCAAAACTCCATCAGGTGACAGAATGGAGAAAAAAAAAACGTGGGAGCGATTCATTAGTTCACGACGTGTGCAATAAATTATATTTTGTTATCTAATGCAATGACATTCTGATATTTTTAAGTGTCCAAATGTTTGCTGGTGCCATGTATGGAGTGCAAAACTGAATAGACAGGGATGATTGAGCTTATCTGGAATTTCAGGAGGGGAAAAAAGGAAGCAAAGAGAGCAGGGAATACAAAGATAAAAATTTAAAAAAGTACCAGGATGATACAAACATTTCATGCTCACTGTAGAGGACAAAATACAATACTGTGAATCTAATGCACATTTTAAATTGATATTGAATTACAAAATTACAACAAAATGTAATTTATAATTAAATATAATTAACAACTAAATATTAAAATGTTATTGGATATTGCAAAACCATGGCAATCAACATGCATAATGTTTTTGTGTTTTTTTTTTAATTAAATGATGATCATTCAGTATAATATTGTAGCACCACAGTATTTTATTTGATTATTTTTTCATTATTGTTATATTTTATTCACATTAACTGTACACATTGCCTCCTTTTCAGCACATTGCATTATTAGTTGTCTCTAAATACATCTGTAAATATGTTTATTCTGTCTCAGCCTAACAGTGTCTTCATGCATTTTTATATTGTATTCTTTAATTGTATTATTATGTTTTGTTGTTATATTTGGATGTGTGCACCGGACGCTTCATTTACCAAGAAACATTTCCTGTGTGTGCAAGTACACTTGAAAGTTCTTTCTGATTCATTTCATTTTATATTTTATGTCATAAAATAAAGTAATAATAAAACTCGGTTACACATTTATCCACAATAAACAATTGGTATAAAACAGCATTTGAACCATGTCTTATTTCCTTCTTGTTTTATTTAAATATCTCAACAACACGTGTTTAAAACCCCTTTAGTTCACTGAGGGTCCCAATGGGTCGTGATATTGGATGAATATGTCATTACCAGCTAAATAAATCAAGAGTAAATTATATTTAAGTTATAAAGCTTATGCATATAATTTGTTCAAATGCGAGATGAACTTAATTTTGAGTGAAGTAAAAGTAAAGTTCTTACCAGCGTGTCAGTATCAGTCTGACGGACTTTAAGACTACAGCATCAAACACAGCTGGGTCACACTGATAAAATGACCTTAATCACACACACACACACACGCGCGCACCGCCCCCTCAGAGGAACATGTGACAGGAAGTGGGCCACACTTTCATTCTCTGATACTGGGACTTCCTAAACGCTTTTCCTTTTTCGCTCAGTCAAACACAGGAATCATCCGTTATCTGAAACATACTGAAAAACACCACATTTAAATTGTCTTATAAATGATATACCTTCTGACATCATGACTGAACAGATACCGATCAATCATATGAATATGAAACTAGCAAACTAATACAATGACAACTGATAAATTATTCACATTTATTAGCAAGCTTTACATAAACAATTGACATAATAATATAAATTATTAAATTATTAAAGGCCATTAACACTGATAATAATGGAATAGATTGTATTCCAATTATTATTGTTATAAAACAAGCAAAAAACAGCATTCTGAGTATGCTTAGTGATAATTATTGGAGCTGTATGTTCACATTCACTATAAAAAACAAAACTGCCATTGAACCCAACAAATTCATAGCAAAAGGACCTCACACACTCTCACTCTCTCTCCAAACACACACATACACATCAATAAACCCCTGCACTGTCAGAAAACAACTTACGCACGCATTCGTCTTGCTAAGCAAATAAAAAAAGTCAATATAAATTAGATCCCTTTAGAAGTTAATTTAAGTTAATGGTAAACAGGTTTATGTACGCTCCTCATTAACACATGATGAATCACATGACAGCTGTACCATATTTGATCCAGGCAGACAGAAGCACCGAGCAGATGAACAGAGCGTATCTGATGGTCAGACCTCTAGATATGATATTTGTACAGTATCATTTAAATGCATTCACATCTGAGGGGTGCAGTGAGGGCTGCAGTGTGTGTGCGTGTGTGTGTGTGTGTGTGTGTGTGTGTCAGACAGCATCACTTGTCTTTCTCATGCATCTGTTGTTGCATCTTTTCCAGCATCTCCTGCATTCTCTTCAGCTGCACAAACAAAACACACAGTCAGAAAAATGTTATTGTAACTTTCCTGTAGTTTACACTGGTGAAAAAACTCAAATGCATTTTAGCAATATTAGCATGCTTTTTTATTATCCTTATTGACCTGATTAGAAAGCATTTAATAGAAGGGGGTTTTCCATTTCAAACACAATACTCATTTTCTATGCCAGTTGTCCATCTTTTTTACAGTACATTATAATGTTTTAAATATTGATTTTGCATAAAACATATACACTACCGTTCAAAAGTTTTTTGTTTGTTTAAAATAAATTAATACTTTTAATCAGCAAGGATGCATTAAATTGATCAAAAGTGACAGTAAAGACATTTATAATGTTACAAAAGATTCTATTTCAAATAAACTTTCTATTCATCAAAGAATCCTGATAAAATGTATCATGGTTTCCACAACAATGTGAAGTGTTTTCAACATTGATAATAATCAGAAATGTTTCTTGAGCAGCAAATCATCATATTAGAATGATTTGTGAAGGATCATGTGACACTGAAGACTGGAGTAATGATTCACTTCTGTAGTTGTGTACTGCTCTGGTTTACTATTTAAATGTAACATTGCAGCATGGCTACATTACAAAAAAATTGCCTGGGTTCTTCCTTATTTGAAGAATATGAAAAAAAATTTCTACATTTGAACATAAATATGAAAAATCCACAAAAAAGTATAGATTTATAATATTGGCTCTAATAAACACACTCATTATTGCCAATTAAATAATCTAGAATATCTATAACAATACATTCTTATGCAAATGCATCTAAAGAGACCCTGAATTGAAATTAATCCAGCACATCCTAACAACTGTATGGATTTATATCACAAAACTATATATCAGTGATGCTTTAAAGATGACTTAATATGCCCTTTTACAAAGTCTTGATGTTGTTTTTGGGCTCTACTAGAACAGGTTTTCATGCTTGAATGTTCATCATTTTTCACATATTTTACATAGTTGCAGCTCAAGCACTTTGTTGACTTTGAGCTTTGGAATTTTACAGACCTTTTTCATGCTCAAACAGCAACATTACACAATAAAGAAAGTAGAAAATATAAAAAAGCATAATAGGACCCCTTTAATATCAGTGATGATCATTTTATACCTCTTCATCCTTCATCTTGATGAGTCTCTCCGTCTCTCCATCTGGCGTTGGCAGAGGCAGGATGGGTAGCGGACTGTCCGTACGGTTATCCTGTGCAAGTTTACTGAAACACACACAAACATGTTCATATTAACTCCATCTAGGCTGGAAAGTAAAAGCATCAGAGCCTCAGAGACAGTGCTTTTCTTCCCTATTATATTATATTATTATATTATATCCCCATTATATTCACATGAATCAGTCTGTGAATGTTACACACACCTGGTCATCTCTTGGATGCAGTGGGCTCTGTAGTTTTCGTAGTGCACGTCGCACGTCACGTCTTTCAGGTCGTGCATGTGAGAGCGAATCAGCATGTTCCTCAGTTTCACAAAGTCACAGTGAGACTGATTCTCCACTGAACAAAACACACAAAGAAATGCAGTAGACTTCATGAACACAGACACAAACACTTCATACTGTCTGAAACATAGTTTTACACATGCAGATTCTCAGTTACATTCACAGATTTGGCAGTGTGTATTAAAAATACCAGTATCAAGACCACCATTGCACACCATTCCTCTTGAACAGCACAAGAGGTTTTGAGCAAAAACCTTTTAGCCTAAAAGCCTGTATTATATGTCGTTTACACATACATTTATGCACTTAGCAGATGCTTTCATCCGAAGCGACTTACAACAGAAGAACTGAGTTGGTCACAGAGCCAACAACACGTTTTTGAGACACCTGCAGTATTGAATCATGCACAGACAAGCACTAAAAAGCCTAAAAAAATGTATGTGTACGTGAGCTTAAATACTGTAAAAATATGCACATTTCATCACTGTTTTCCAAAATGTGTCAGAACACTATTGCATTCCCACAATTTCCACAAGACGAGCTATATACAGTAGTCAAACTGTAACACTTTACAATAAGGTCTCATTAGTTAATGCATTCTCTTACATTACTGTAAGTAACAATGAGCAACTCATTTGTTACAGTATGTATTAATCTTTGTTAACGTTAGTTATTACAAATTCAATGATTTTTATTGGTTCCAAACAGATAAATGTTGAAATTAACATTTACTAAGATTAATAAATTCTTTAGAAGTATTTTTGTTCACGTTAAATAATGTAGTTAACTAACGTTAACTAATGGAACCTTATTGTAAAGTGTTTCCAGTTAAACTACATCTATAAACCAGCAGACATGTTTGCATCTAACTACCTAAATAATTACACAGCAGACATTTGAAGGAAAATCTATTTTCAGAACTGAGGTTTGTTATCTCTTTAGTAACGTTAAGTGGCATTAAAGTACTGTATGTAAAACAGGACTCCATCTTTGCAATCCATATGCAAAGTATTCATATCTGCGTTTGTGTGTTTACTGTATAAGAATACCGACCTTCCACGATACCCCAGGGGTAAAGACGACCTCTGACCCTCTGACCTCTGGCCTCCACCACTGCATTACTGCCAATGACAGCAAACGGAGTGCACTCCTACAGCACACACACACACGACACATAAATCATTCTATGTTCATTACATAAGACCTGGTATTCTTTTATATTTTAATCAATAGACCCCTTTTCAGTTGGTAATCATGATGACGTTTTTATGTGGGCGGAGCTTAGGTGGAGCCAGAACGATCCCTCTGGCCGCTTCACTAATGCTAGTTTGCAAGTTTTGTTAGCTTGTTTTTTAACAATGATGGGAGAAAATCAGATTTTATCTTAATGTGCAAGGTCACTCACTATCCAGGGCCCTGATTGTTATTTGCAAAAGTTAATTTTAACGGACGGAACCAGATTAGCCGACCCATACACGCTCAGTCAATGGATGGACGATCTGACAGGATTAACGTTGCCTCAGTTGAGTGGCCTGAGAAACCGAGCGTAAAGACAAACTGAGGGCATATAAATCTTTAGATGCCTATAACTATGTGATGAATGGTCTTGACTTGTGGCAACGTTACATTGCGCGGTCCTGCCCAGCGCCAAGGCCAGAAGACGACAATGTAAAGAGTGGCATTACAGTGCAATTTTAATGATGTGAATATTTTCTAGAAATATATTTTTTTTTTGTATTAAAATTATATTAATGAACTATGTATTTGATTATTCTTTCTTACCTGGTTCTTCAAAAAGTCTATCACAATCAATCACAAAAATGAATACAATCATAGATGATTCACAAATAATCACAATAATTTAGAAAACATTATGCGATAAAATTTCAAATTGGATCCTGTAGGTGATTCTTGCACCCAGAAACACAACAAGATGACATTTAATAAAAAATAATAATAATTTAAGATCCTTAATATGTAGCCGAATCTCTGCTGGTTTGTATTGGCCGCCTCCAGTTTTCACTTTGTTTTGCCTCCAGCTAACGCCGTGACGTAATTGTGATGTCGGCGCAAAAGGGGTCTATACAACTTGCTTTAACATGCTTTTTGGATTAAAGTAAAAGTAAAAAGACCATAATATGGGTAAAATCTATCCAAATGGATTCACATTTCGGAAAAAAATTATATTTAGGAGATGAGACTAATGAGATGTGTTTGCCGGACCTTCAGCTCTTTGTCCATCTGTTTGAACTCCTCCTCTTCATCAGAGTCACACTCAGGAAACTGATACACTTTAATCCCGAAGCGCTCAATCTCGTCTCGCACCTGCAGTAAAACACATCTACAGTATGAAACGCATCTTATGTTGTGTTTCACACCTCGTGAACAACTAGCTTGAATCGGATGCGTTCGGTCTAGTATAAAATAACTGATTCCATCAGGAGCACCACCACAAAAATAATCAGATTAACAGTTAACTGAGTTTCAGAGGACATCAGATCAGATCGTGTCCACTCACCCTGTCCTTGAGTTTTTTCACCTCATTCGGCGTGAGACAGTCGGCTTTAGAGATCAGAGGAATGATGTTCACTTTCTCATGTAGAGCCTTCATGAACTCCACGTCCACCGGCCGCAAACTAAACAGTAAAAGCACCAAAGAGTCTAAGTATCTGATGCATATGATATCTATATGCATCATATTTCACCACCAGCCTAAATCCATCTCTATTTCTATTGACTTCTATTATGTATTAAATACCAGCGGTGGATTAAGTACACAAACAAAGTATTTGAGTAAAAGTACAGATACCTCCAGTAAAAGTATTCATACTCACTTTCAATATTACTTGAGTAAAAGTATAAAAGTAATTGATTTTTAATGTGCTTGAGTATTAAAAGCACTGACCGATTAATCATGTTTATTATTTATTATAGCCAGTACTAGTCATTAGTCCGCAAATATGTATTGATCTGAAAATAAGCAAACTTTTTATCTTCTTTGCAAAACTTATACATCCTAGTCATTATTATACTTATTATACACTTGTAGCTCACAAATTACTGACAGTCACAACAGTGACTAAATATGATTTTCATTTACAATAATCAATACTAAAATTCGGCATTAGTCACTTTTCACGTTCATTTTGACCAGAATTGAAAACAGTAACAAAGTAAGACTTAGAATACTTTGTTACTGTCAAGCAACGTTGAATAATACTGTATGTCAAAAATCAACAATCAAAAATATATTACTCGAGTCAAAATTGTCTCACTCAAGAATTAAATTAAATATGAACTCATGAATTAACATCTGAGAGTCAGTGGCAGGTTTGTTAACTTCTATGAACAATATTAACTAATATTGATAAGGTGCTAATTTTTAGTATACAGTAGTTAAGTAATTGAATACTTGGAGATAGCTGAATTCAAATTGGGTTCTTAACAATTTACTGATATCTTGTTTTGTATTGATTTGAAGTAGTAAGGAATATGTGCTAATTGTACATTTTGCACTCAAAGACAAACACATTCTAAAGAATGCCATTAATATACGTTACAAACGGGCACAATGGACCATCCTCCCCAAATACACACATGTATTATTATGCAAATGTGAAGACGGATGCATGTGAACTTGACCCATATAAGACAGCCCCGCTCCACCCACTCCCACACTCATATAAAGTGTGTTTTCATACCCGTGTCCGAACGGTGGGATGAAGTACAGGCAGCAGTGCACTCTGTTGTCTAGTATATTCTTTCTGTTCAATCCGCTCTCATCTCTGAAGTACTGCTCAAACTGCTGGTCGATGTAGTCTGTGATGGGCTTCCAACTGCAAACACACAGATAAGCACACACTCTTCAGATCAGAACTGAACACAATAACAGATTAGGACAAGGATTCACTTTTTTTTTTTTTTTTTTTTGTCAACCGAACCCCTTTGACCTAAATTATTTACTTGATTTTTAGTATTTACAGTAAGTTGATATTTCAGCACATTTTCTCTGATGCCGGTTAATGTGGGCATGAAACAGAAGTTGTGATAGTATTTTCTTCCCTATTGTGATGTATATCCGAGTGAAAGTGAAGAAAAAACGTAGGGTGTGTATGTATTGGTGGATCTCATGTGAGTGACAGGTTGCCCCGCCCTCGTCAGCAAGTTATTTTGTTTAAAGATTACAAGAGCACATGAATTGAAAAAAATAATAATGATGTGCACAGATAAATCATTTATAATACATACTGCAATGTTCCATTGAAAAAAAGAAAGAAGGGATTGTCAATTTTGAATTCATGGTGACTTTAATATCACATGACATGCAGGTAAACAAATTAAATATAAATTTTTTTTTAGTATGTGTTTTATTTAGATTTTTTAAAAATAATTTATTTACATTTATTTTAATTTAATTAAAGGTGCTGCAGGACATCTGGGAAAAAGCTAACTTTAGCCTGATAGCAGTAAAAGCGTATGTCCCATAGACATAATAAATACATAGACGCCCTATTGTCCGCTGGAGCGTATGTCAAGGGCGCCACCATATGGCGGAGGGCAAATTTCCCATACCTCTCATTACGGGAATTGAGAAAAATGCCTGCTTCGTGTGCTGCTTGGGGCTGTAAAAATCACCACACAATTGAAAACAGGTCTCGGGGAATTACCTTTCACAAACGAGACTGAACATTTTTTTCAGGTTGTATTTGATCATTATATAATTAGTAATAGTAACGTACACCATGTACAAACCACTGAAATCGGTTGATAAATGTAAACGTTATTATTGTTTTTATCCAGGAGAACCGCAGCTCACCCGTTTACTTGCATTTGTTCACAGCGCAGTCTTGCCCTCAGCAAAATGGTGGACGCGTTGACGTATCGCAGCAACGTTCCAAAGCGGCCAATAGGGCGTCTATGTACGTATTTATTATGTCTATGGTACGTCCCACCCTCCCTGAAAATCGCCGTCCAAAGCCACGCCTCATATGAACGCGCAGAAGACCGGAGGCAACATTACTGCAATACATCACGTGTCATTCACCAGTGAGAAAACGTTTCAGTACATTGAGTAACAGTACTACAATACCAAATGAAAACAAATTCGTAAAAACAGAATTATATGCAACAAGTTTTCAGTTTGTTTAGCTAGCAAGACTTGTCTGTGTGTAATAATATTTCTTGCATGACAGGGTTTCCACGATAAAAGTCTGCTTGGCT
Source organism: Gila orcuttii (assembly GCA_026230005.1). Lineage (NCBI taxonomy): Eukaryota > Metazoa > Chordata > Actinopteri > Cypriniformes > Leuciscidae > Gila > Gila orcuttii. Next base: position 40,361,603 of record JAPDVR010000015.1, on the reverse strand, counting down.
CTGATGAAGATATATAGATCGTAGATCATTTGCCAGTGTCACTTGTTGTCGGATCAGAAGGAAAGTTAGGTTGTTGCTGCTTGCCTGTCATTCTCGCTCTGTCTACACAGCTTAAATTTACGTGAACGCGCTGGTGACTTATGTCTGTGTGAAGAGCCTGCACAGTGGTATGCAAACACACACTGACCGACAGGGAACACATGCTATAGGACCGTTCGGTCGGACCGAACACAACTATTGAACATTTTATGGTCCTATGCCGTCCACAGACGACATATATTTATAAAAACCCACTTAACAGAGTGATTGCTATCTGGATATGAGGAGACTTTCAACCAGCATAACAAAATATGTTTCTGCAGAGAATCACCTTCGGCATCGGTTCCCAACAGGAGGGTCTCGGCCCACAAGGGGGCGTCAGCGAGCTTTGGGGGGTCGCGTCATATTTTGAACAGTGAGCATTAAAGCAACACCAAGTAACTTTTCCTCTGCGGTCGCCCTACAGGTTGGAAGCGGAATTATCCATTACCGCTGTCGTAAATAATTTAGCCTACCGCAGCCTACTGTCGCACGCGCACGCACATGCTCTCTGTTTATCCAGCACCGGCTTTGGAATCAACAATGGCCACAGACAAGGTAGAGTATGATGCATGATTTTATGAAAGTATGATGATTGCGACATCACAAACGAGCAATTGTAGCAATTGTAACGCTTGCCATAGAGCAAGTCAAATTAGTAGTTTTCTTATGTCTCATTAGAACTACAGAAACACGACCCGATCTGGCAATCTTACATAGCGTGGATATATCAGATAAAGGACAGCAAAGCTGTGGCATAAGTGCATTTCACCATGTCACGACTTGATGAACCACTGAAACGATTTTGGAAACATTATTTTAAGGTAAAAAATCTTACTTAGTGTTTCTTTAAAGCAGCAGTCCATAATTTTTTTTGTGTTCAAAATGTACTAAATTTATATAATGAGCGAGTACATCATGAATCCATTATCCAAACCGTGTTTTTGTCTTATCCTGAGTCACTATGGTACACCTATAATAAGTGTTTATATTGGGACTATTTTACACTGGTTCGGGTTGTACCGCTGTGATGTAGCCCAGAGCCTGCGTGGCACGTCATAGACATAAACAGAGAGAAGTAGCTCCGGCTACAATATTCTTCTGCAAGACACATTATTCTGTTAATAAACGCTTGTTTATTAGTCGCCTAGAACGCCAAATGTTAAGGACTGCAGCTTTATGGAGAACGATCATATTACACTAGCTAATTTTATTCACGATACCCTGGCTGACCAAAAAATGGGTTTTCAACTATGACAGCCCTTAAAACCAAATACAGGGCCAGACTGACCCTTGAGGATGATATGTGTCTTGCCCTGTCTAAGATCTCTCCACGCATTGACCAAATTACTCACTGCCAGCAGCAATCCTCACACTGATTGATAAAGCCTGACAAATTACATGCAAGTATTGAGGTCCCAGACACCAGTCATTTCGTAATAGCCTATATTAATTATTTTTTCCCTACACACCAGTGTGAATACTGATATTTTTGTTATTGCATTTCAAATAGGGCCAATTAATAGGCTACTCCTAGGCTTACGTTTTTAAATTACAAATGGCCTACTGATGTTTTTGTTATAGTATTTTCAATATTATATGCTATTATTTGTGCATAAACATCTGGTAGTAATAAACATACTGTTTGTTTAAAAACAAAACATTTTGTCATCCTTGCTGCAAGCTTACAGGAGTGACAATATCATTAAATATGAAGGGGGCCCTAAAATATTTTCTTGGGAAAAAGGGAGTCTCAGACAAAAAAAGGTTGGGAACCACTGACCTACGGCACCTGTAATTAATTGAATTATTATTTTAATAACTTTCTTTTATTCATTTTATTTTACTCTATTTATTTTCAGCATTTATTCAATTTTTTTTATGATTTATCTTTGCATTAACTCACAAAGCCCTTGTTGTTCCCTGACAAACCCCAGTTTGTGAAACCCTGACCTTAGACACTCGAGCCTGTGCTATATTGTGAATACAGCCATGACTAAGGGTGTGTTCACACTTGGCATGTTTGGTTGGATTAAAACGTACCCTGGTGCGATTGCTCTGTTAGTGCAGTTCATTTGAATAAGTGTGAACGCTGCCATCTGAACCCTGGAGACACCAAACAAGCTGACCAAGACCACTGAAAAAATGGGTCTCGATCTGCTTCCAAACGAACTCTGGTGCGGTTCAACTGAACTATGAGCGAAACAGAGACCAAAGACATGTAAACGAACCAAAAACAGGACATGATGTCAGAAGATGCGGCCCTATAAAGGAAAGAAAGCTCAAGCAAAGTAGCTATTTTTTTTCCTCATCATAGTCGAAATGTTGCCCATCACAATTCGGTACAGGCATCAGAACCACATCTCCTCACAGCCAATCTGTGTGTGTGTGTGACGGAGGGATTCCTGCCATTGTTTTGACTCCTTTACACATTTTATAAGCTCTTCACGAGTTCTCAGCTGGTCAAAATACCATCATATGTAAGCTACGCACATACAACTTGTTACATTCGGTCAGGAACGAAACGGAGAGTGAATCCAATCGCAAGCTTTTTTAATAACATAAACTGGTAATACAGGGAACTCAGAACAGGACAGAGCTAGAACAGGTACCAAGTAACATTAAACAACAACCGACAGCCAACAACTGAAACACAGGGGTTTAAATACACAGACAAACAAGATAACAAGGGGGCGTGGTTAATAAGAAACACCTGGGGAGACTAATAAACATAGACGAGGAACACCTGTGGACACTGAGCAACAACAGACAAAAGACAAGACACATGGCAGGATCACATGACAAACAAGGAATCACGTGATATACAAGACACAACAAAAACCCACACATAACATAGCCCCCCCCCCTATGGGCGGCTCCTGACGCCCCTAGTGTAACACCAAAACAAAGCAAAACAAAAAAAAAATTCAGGAGGGTGGTGAAGCGGAGGCGGTCTTGGGGGAGGGACGGAGGGCCAGGTCTGCACAGGGAACGGGACCAGGGCCTTGCAATGGCGGGCATGGGCCATGGAACGTGGGCGGAGCAGGACGCGCAGGCGGCGACCAGGGCGGAGCAGGCGGCCAGGGCGGTGAAGACCCTTCGGGCGGCCAGGCACCGAACAGCAGACACCGGCTCGGGAACAGACAACACAGACAACGGCTCGGGAACAGACAACACACACACCGGCTCGGGAACAGACAACACACACACTGGCTCGGGAACAGACAACACACACACCGGCTTGGGAACAGACAACACACACCCTGGTTCGGGCTCAGGAACAGACAACACACACACTGGCTCGGGAACAGACAACACACACACTGGCTCAGGAACGGACAACAGACACACTGGCTCGGGAACAGACGACACACACACTGGCTCGGGTACAGACGACACACACCCTGGCTCGGGCTCAGGAACAGACGACACACTCACTGACTCGGGAACAGACAACACACACCCTGGCTCGGACTCAGGAACAGACCACACACACACTGGCTCGGGAACAGACAACACACTCACTGGCTCGGGAACAGACAACATACTCACTGGCTCGGGAACAGACAACACACTCACTGGCTCGGGAACAGACAACACACTCACTGGCTCGGGAACAGACAACACACTCACTGGCTCGGGAACAGACAACACACACCCTGGCTCGGACTCAGGAACAGACCACACACACACTGGCTCGGGAACAGACAACACACTCACTGGCTCGGGAACAGACAACACACTCACTGGCTCGGGAACAGACAACACTCACTGGCTCGGGAACAGACAACACACTCACTGGCTCGGGACCAGACAACACACTCACTGGCTCGGGAACAGACAACACACTCACTGGCTCGGGAACAGACAACACACTCACTGGCTCGGGAACAGACGTCACACACACTGGCTCGGGAACAGACGTCACACACACTGGCTCGGGAACAGGAACAGACATCACACACACTGGCTCGGGAACAGGAACAGACTCGGGAACAGGAACAGACTCGGGCTCGGGAACAGGAACAGACTCGGAGGTGGCCATCTTGTACGTAGACACTGGCTCGGAGGCGGCCATCTTGTCCGTAGACACTGGCTCGGAGGCGGCCATCTTGTCCGTAGACACTGGCTCGGAGGAAATGACGTGAACAGTCTCTGGATCAGCAGAAGTGACGTGAAGCGTCTCTGGCTCGGCAGAAGTGACGTGAAGCGTCTCTGGCTGTGCAGACGTGTCGTGGACAGGCTCTGGCTGGACGTGGCTGAAGTGAAGCCCTGGCTGGACATGGCTGACGTGAAGCTCTGGCTGGACGTGGCTGACGTGAAGCTCTGGCTTGACGTGGCTGACGTGAAGCTCTGGCTGGACGTGGCTGACGTGAAGCTCTGGCTGGACGTGAGGCTCTGGCTCGGCAGGCGTGACGGGTCGCTGGAGTGGCGCCAGCGGACAAGTCTTTGAGGAGGCCTTTCTCCTCCTCCTCCTCCGGGCCACCGGACTCGGGACCACCGGACTTGAAACCACCGGACTCGGGACCACCGGAACTGGGACCAGTGTTGAAGGCCTGGCGTACCACGGGCTGAAGCTCTCCAGACAACTGGAGAGTGCCTCTCTCCAATCCAGGCCGGAGAGATCTGGGAGCTCCCTAGGGTTGACCGCCTTAGCCCCCAGCCGGTAACATAATTTTATCGCCTAATTCTCTAGGGTGCAGGAGGCAGCAAGTGAAGCAAACCCCCAGGTGAACTGGAACAAATCAGGGCTCTTCAGGGGTACGGCCGTGGTCTTTCCAGCAAACTCCCGGCTCATGCTGGGAAGATCAGGCGAGATCCGTGCTGCTGGATTCATTTGTGGTCGGTTGTTCTGTTACATTCGGTCAGGAACGAAACGGAGAGTGAATCCAATCGCAAGCTTTTTTAATAACATAAACTGGTAATACAGGGACCTCAGAACAGGACAGAGCTAGAACAGGAACCAAGTAACATTAAACAACAACCGACAGCCAACAACTGAAACACAGGGGTTTAAATACACAGACAAACAAGCTAAACAAGATAACAAGGGGGCGTGGTTAATAAGAAACACCTGGGGAGACTAATAAACATAGACGAGGAACACCTGTGGACACTGAGCAACAACAGACAAAAGACAATACACATGGCAGGATCACATGACAAACAAGGAATCACGTGATATACAAGACACAACAAAAACCCACACGTAACACAACTAGCACATTTAGCCCAGCACACAACATTGTTTTGGATGTTCGGTAAGTTCATTTGTGAAATATACGTACTAAATGTCGGCCAATCAGGTTGGGAACGTATCCGTAAGCCTTTAGGTTCGGCATCTTTAGGTTAAAGGAAAGGAAAGAAAGCTCAAGCAAAGTAGCTATTTTTTTTCCTCATCATAGTCGAAATGTTGCCCATCACAATTCGGTACAGGCATCAGAACCACATCTCCTCACAGCCAATCTGTGTGTGTGTGTGTGTGTGACGGAGGGATTCCTGCCATTGTTTTGACTCCTTTACACATTTTATAAGCTCTTCACGAGTTCTCAGCTGGTCAAAATACCATCATATGTAAGCTACGCACATACAACTTGTTACATTCGGTCAGGAACGAAACGGAGAGTGAATCCAATCGCAAGCTTTTTTAATAACATAAACTGGTAATACAGGGAACTCAGAACAGGACAGAGCTAGAACAGGAACCAAGTAACATTAAACAACAACCGACAGCCAACAACTGAAACACAGGGGTTTAAATACACAGACAAACAAGATAACAAGGGGGCGTGGTTAATAAGAAACACCTGGGGAGACTAATAAACATAGACGAGGAACACCTGTGGACACTGAGCAACAACAGACAAAAGACAAGACACATGGCAGGATCACATGACAAACAAGGAATCACGTGATATACAAGACACAACAAAAACCCACACATGACATAGCCCCCCCCCTATGGGCGGCTCCTGACGCACCTAGTGTAACACCAAAACAAAGCAAAACAAAAAAAAATTCAGGAGGGTGGTGAAGCGGAGGCGGTCTTGGGGGAGGGACGGAGGGCCAGGTCTGCACAGGGAACGGGACCAGGGCCTTGCAATGGCGGGCATGGGCCATGGAACGTGGGCGGAGCAGGACGCGCAGGCGGTGGCCAGGGCGGAGCAGGCGGCCAGGGCGGTGACAATCCATCGGGCGACCAGGGCGGTGACGACCCCTCGGGTGGCCAGGGCGGTGAAGACCCTTCGGGCGGCCAGGCACCGAACAGCAGACACCGGCTCGGGAACAGACAACACAGACACCGGCTCGGGAACAGACAACACACACACTGGCTCGGGAACAGACAACACACACACTGGCTCGGGAACAGACAACACACACACCGGCTTGGGAACAGACAACACACACCCTGGTTCGGGCTCAGGAACAGACAACACACACACTGGCTCGGGAACAGACAACACACACACTGGCTCAGGAACTGACAACAGACACACTGGCTCGGGAACAGACGACACACACACTGGCTCGGGTACAGACGACACACACCCTGGCTCGGGCTCAGGAACAGACGACACACTCACTGACTCGGGAACAGACAACACACACCCTGGCTCGGACTCAGGAACAGACCACACACACACTGGCTCGGGAACAGACAACACACTCACTGGCTCGGGAACAGACAACATACTCACTGGCTCGGGAACAGACAACACACTCACTGGCTCGGGAACAGACAACACACTCACTGGCTCGGGAACAGACAATACACTCACTGGCTCGGGAACAGACAACACACACCCTGGCTCGGACTCAGGAACAGACCACACACACACTGGCTCGGGAACAGACAACACACTCACTGGCTCGGGAACAGACAACACACTCACTGGCTCGGGAACAGACAACACTCACTGGCTCGGGAACAGACAACACACTCACTGGCTCGGGACCAGACAACACACTCACTGGCTCGGGAACAGACAACACACTCACTGGCTCGGGAACAGACAACACACTCACTGGCTCGGGAACAGACGTCACACACACTGGCTCGGGAACAGACGTCACACACACTGGCTCGGGAACAGGAACAGACATCACACACACTGGCTCGGGAACAGGAACAGACTCGGGAACAGGAACAGACTCGGGCTCGGGAACAGGAACAGACTCGGGCTCGGAGGTGGCCATCTTGTACGTAGACACTGGCTCGGAGGTGGCCATCTTGTCCGTAGACACTGGCTCGGAGGCGGCCATCTTGTCCGTAGACACTGGCTCGGAGGAAATGACGTGAACAGTCTCTGGATCAGCAGAAGTGACGTGAAGCGTCTCTGGCTCGGCAGAAGTGACGTGAAGCGTCTCTGGCTGTGCAGACGTGTCGTGGACAGGCTCTGGCTGGACGTGGCTGAAGTGAAGCCCTGGCTGGACATGGCTGACGTGAAGCTCTGGCTGGACGTGGCTGACGTGAAGCTCTGGCTGGACGTGGCTGACGTGAAGCTCTGGCTGGACGTGAGGCTCTGGCTCGGCAGGCGTGACGGGTCGCTGGAGTGGCGCCAGCGGACAAGTCTTTGAGGAGGCCTTTCTCCTCCTCCTCCTCCGGGCCACCGGACTCGGGACCACCGGACTTGAAACCACCGGACTCGGGACCACCGGAACTGGGACCAGTGTTGAAGGCCTGGCGTACCACGGGCTGAAGCTCTCCAGACAACTGGAGAGTGCCTCTCTCCAATCCAGGCCGGAGAGATCTGGGAGCTCCCTAGGGTTGACCGCCTTAGCCCCCAGCCGGTAACATAATTTTATCGCCTCATTCTCTAGGGTGCAGGAGGCAGCAAGTGAAGCAAACCCCCAGGTGAACTGGAACAAATCAGGGCTCTTCAGGGGTACGGCCGCGGTCTTTCCAGCAAACTCCCGGCTCATGCTGGGAAGATCAGGCGAGATCCGTGCTGCTGGATTCATTTGTGGTCGGTTGTTCTGTTACATTCGGTCAGGAACGAAACGGAGAGTGAATCCAATCGCAAGCTTTTTTAATAACATAAACTGGTAATACAGGGACCTCAGAACAGGACAGAGCTAGAACAGGAACCAAGTAACATTAAACAACAACCGACAGCCAACAACTGAAACACAGGGGTTTAAATACACAGACAAACAAGCTAAACAAGATAACAAGGGGGCGTGGTTAATAAGAAACACCTGGGGAGACTAATAAACATAGACGAGGAACACCTGTGGACACTGAGCAACAACAGACAAAAGACAATACACATGGCAGGATCACATGACAAACAAGGAATCACGTGATATACAAGACACAACAAAAACCCACACGTAACACAACTAGCACATTTAGCCCAGCACACAACATTGTTTTGGATGTTCGGTAAGTTCATTTGTGAAATATACGTACTAAATGTCGGCCAATCAGGTTGGGAACGTATCCGTAAGCCTTTAGGTTCGGCATCTTTAGGTTCAGTGTTAAAATGCCAATGTGAACGCTAAGAGGACCAGGACTAAATTTTTTTTTTTTTTTGGTCCGGAACAAACGAACTGAAAGTGTGAACACACCCTAAAATACTTTTTGCTTTCATAAAATGCTGTATTAAGCAATAAAGCATCCAAGACCATAATTATCTGTTTCGTAATTTAATTGTCATGTGATGCTGGGAACAGCTGAATTCTCACCATTCATTATTATTGACCGCGTCTCCAAACCCCGGCGTGTCCACAATAGTGAGTTTGAGTTTGACTCCTTTCTCCTCAATGTCCACTGTGTGTTTGGTGATCTCAACTGTCTGATTAATACGCTCTGTCACAGGAAACACACAATATAGCTTACAAACTGACAAAAACGTATAAGAGATGTACAAGTCTCTTCTGCACACCAAGGCTGCATTTATTTGATAAAAAATACAGTAAAAACAGTAATATTCTGAAATATTATTAATATACTTTAAGACAATTCTTACCTTCTGCATTTAGTAATTTCCTGTCTTTATAGAGATCTGTGAGGAAGAGGCTGTTAACTAGAGTAGACTTGCCCAATCCAGATTCACCTAAAACACACACACAATGTTCTTGTTATTGACAAAGATGAGCATGAAGTCAGTGTCACATGCTATAATGATGATCTCAGACCTGCCACCATCAGGGTGAAGTCGAAGCCCTTCTTCACCGACTTCCTGTGGACCTGATTAGGAAGCGTTGCAAAGCCGACATACTGCTTGTCCTGAGAGAAAAAGTCAAAAATGAGCATTCTGTATTATTTAATAGCATTCTGAAAGAAAGTTATACAGGTTTTGAATGATTATTTTGGGTTAACTGTCCCTTTAAGACAGAGCTTCTGTGAATCGTCAGACTGGCACAAAAATAGCAGAGCATGAAAATGCCAGTAGTGTCGAGACTCCTGCAGATCTTCCAACTGTGCCGGAAACTGCTCAGCATTCATAACCGCTCAAACAGACACTGAGAACACTAATATTACTGATGGTTATGCGCTGAATGAAAGCAAAATCACGATCAAACCCGACAGCAGAACCAGCTCAATGTTCAGGCCAAACCGAGTGGCCAAATACACACACAGAAGCCATATTTACATAAGCTGAAAAGGCCTTTTTAACACACTCGAACTTGGGCCAAACACAACTCATCTGACTGCCAGAGCATCTCACAGCCCGTCATGTGTGTTTCCGCAGTCCATCGTCCTAGAAAGGAGAAACCCTGCCGTATCTCACCCCACATGCACAGTGTGTGTGAGAGAAGATGTGTGTGGAATTCAATTACATATAAAAACAATGAGATTTTTTACATTGTTGCTAAAGTTCTGAAGGATTTTTAGCATGTTGTTATGAGGATGTTTGCGTTTTCAGGGTGGTTGCTAGGGTGTTGCTGAGGTATTCTACATGTGGTTGCTAGTTACACACAAAAGATTAATAGGGTTAGGGTTTATAATAATCAGGCTTAATACTAGGTTTGTTCAAATCTTTAACTTTAAGAATAAGCATTCAAAGCAATATCATGCATGCACTGCAAAAAAATTATTTTCTTAAAATTAAAATCTATTTTTGTCTTGTTTTCCAGCACAAATATCTTAACATTCTTAAATCAAGACACAAAAAATATGTTAAGTCTTCTTTTCTGAATAATGCATAAAAAATAAATGAATTTATGCTAAATTCGGGGTCTGCCAATCTGGGTCAGAAAAATAAACTTAATTCAAAAATGAAAACAAGATTATTTTTCTATCCCCACTGGCAGATATTTTTCTGTTTTAACCATAAGCTCACTTAATTTTGAATAATTTTTCAGTAAACAAGACTTAATATCTTGTAATTTTGCTTCTTAAGAAAATGTGTCTTCATTTAAGAATGTTTAAATATTTATACTATAAAACAAGACAAAAATACTGAGTAAGGAAATCCTTTTTTCAGTGTGTGATGTCATACTATTTACAATAACACTTATTAATAAACTAAATGGAAGCATATTCATTTGCGGCTTTTCTCATATAGTCTCATATAAAGCTGCAAATGAATATGCTTCCATTTAGTTTACTAGTAAGTATATATGTATAAAATTTACAATATAAACACTGAACCTTCTGTCGGGTGGTTCTAGTTCGGGGACACAGAAGTTTCTCCACCAGTTTCTCCTGCAGCATCATGTTGTCCATCCTGAACCAGACGCCTCAGAAATGTGTGTCCGTCTTTAAACCTGCGTGACCTCTCTCTCTCTCTCTCTCTCTGACTCTCAGTTTACCACTCTCTTCCTCTATAAACAATCTCCGCTTTCCTTTTCCTTGATTTCTTTCTGTCTCTTGCCCATGGCACATCCCAGCATGCCGTGTTCAGACAGGCAGATAGAGGAATCCCCACATGACTGAATGAAAGACTGACAAAAGAAGGTAGTGAGTGAGAGAGAGAGAGTGAGTGAGCAAGAGAAACGAAAAGACGTAGAGGGGAAAAAAAGCATGGAAGCAATTTTAGACAGGAAAGGGGGGCAGGAATAAAAACACTCATTCATTTAGTCGTTCATTCCTCCCCCACTTTTTTTCCATAGATGGCTCTGAGGTGTAGGGATTTCTGTGTGTGTGTGTGTGTGTGTGTGTGTGTGTGTGTGTGTGTGTGTGTGTGTGTGTGTGTGTGTGTGTGTGGGAGCAAGACACATTTAGTAAGATGGCAGCCACACCCTTCCCACCAGACCTTGCCAGACTGGCACACACACAGCTTTTCTACAGACTACAGCGCAGCAGAGTGACCTTTACTGTAGTATTACTTTCAAATACTATGAGGATGCATATTTTTGCCTGTATAAAAATATATATTCTGTTCAGAAGTTTAGTGTCTGTAAAATTTTTTTGAATGAATGAATGAAATTAATACTTTTGTGCAACAAGGATGCATTAAATTGATTGAAAATTACAGTAAAGACATTTATACTGTTACGAAAGTTTCAAATAAATTCTGTTCTTTTGAGCTTTCTATTCATCAAAGAATCCTGAAAAAAATGCATCATGGTTTACACAAAAATATGAAGCAGCACAACTGTTTTTCAAAATTGATAATAATCAGAAATGTTTCTTTGAGCAGCAAATTAGCATATTAAAATGATTTCTGAAGGATCATGTGACACTGAAGACTAGAGTAATGATGCTCAAAATTCAGCTTTGATCACTTTTTGATAATTAAAAAAAACATAAAACTGTAAATTGTAATAATATTTTACAATATTACAGTTTTTACTGTATTTTTGACCAAATAATGCTTGGATTAAATTTATTATTGAATGAAAGCTTAAATTAATTCAAAGCTTAATTACTGAACGCATCAAAAAATTCCAGCTAATGTGTAATATTACAATGTGCTCATATCGATGATGACATCCAAAGCCTTAAAGCCTGTCGGACCAGCTGCTTTTCAGGAAGATTCTGTGAATATGTGTGATTGAATCTTCAAATTTGTGAAATGCAGATCTGCTGGGGTTAATACTAAAGGTTTGGGGGTCGTTTAGATCACTAACTCTAATATGAGCAATAGTAATAGTGATGTCTGAGCTAACACCACCAATAAACATCTTGATATTAAGCATGATTTGCCCTATAATAGGGTTGGTGGGGGTGCTGGTCATGCATATAGATGATCAGTGTGCTGGTGGGGGGTGGGGGGGTCCAAAGGGGGTCTTTTGAATAGAGCAGAACAGATGTCTTTGAGTGATACAAGAGCCCCGGTTCCCCCACCCTACAGAGAACAACACCCTCTCACTGTCCAGCTGCCATCCCTGAGTGCCACCTGACACAATCCAATATCTCTATTGTTTTAAACCAGTTTTGCTTGAGGAACTCTGATACAATCAGAGTATTAAAATGGAGGAAACAGCTTTCATTTAACCCTCTGGTGCTGCTCGCGTGGCAGTTCTAATTTTTTTATTTCAAGCTAATTCATTTTTGTTTATATAATATTGTTTATTTCAATATTTTGTATTTTTATGAGATTTTATGGTACTAAGTTATATTTATGGAATAGTTATGACCCATTTATTACCTGTTAATCACTTTTTGAGCATATAGACCTGAAGATGAAATTTCTAACTTAAACTGTCGAGAATCTTGGGTAACACTTTATTTTACAGTGTTCTTGTTATATGTTACATGTAATTACCATAGTAATAACAGTAAATGATGCATAATTACATGCAACTAACCCTACCCTAACCCTATAGTAAGTACATGTATTTGCTTAATGTTACTCAGTACTTAATTATATAATTACACTGTAACAATGACACCTTAAAATAAAGTGTATCCGAATCTTGAATGCAGACTGCATAAAAATACTATTTTAAATATTATATGAAATATATATTTTCCAAAGCATGTTTTACTCTAAAACTGTGAGAAAATCAAAGCCATAAATCTAAACAAGTTGTGTTATCAAATTTGAGGTTGATATCTCAAAAAACGATTGTTCAGTAAGATTTTGTTTGGGCGCAGTCCTAAACGTGATGAAATTCGTCCCCCATTCGTTTCCAATGCGTTTATTTTTGACTGCGAACAATACAAGTGTTACTATTTTTTTCAGTACCATTTAACCTTTTCCATGAATTTTTATTTATTTATATTTTTGTGTTTAAATAGCAGGTCCCAAAACCTTTACTAAGTTTCGTACCATTCTGATGAAGTCAAAAAATAAAACAAATTAAAAATGACAGAGAAGCACCAGGTTCAGGTTCCTATATTTGTACCCGTAGGTAGACTTGTTTCGCAGTGTCAGAGTTATCCACACATTTTTAAGACAAACACAGACAATAAACATTAGACAATAATAAAAATAAAATAAAATAAATAACATAGCTTCTGTGTCATCTGTGCATTTTGTTCCTCTGATTGATGGCTGCTGGAACAAAGCTATTTTTATACCGCTTTGTTCTGCACTTTGGGACTATATACCTTCGTCTAGAAGAAAAAAGCTGATCATCATTTAAAATTGAGCCAGTTATCCACTATAACTGTTCGGTGTACAGGGACACGCAAATCAGCTTACAGGGAGAACAGGGAGTTTCTGTTCTATAAAGATAGATTCCCAAACCATGATAAAATTGATTCAATAAAAGCACAGTATTGTCATGGTTTTGTTTCCTCAAATTTCCTCAAACAAAACAAGCGTTAGTGCACCTTTTTGCACACAGCTTCACAATTTGCCTCAAAGTTAAATTTTTAGTCGATAATTGTCCCAAGATACAACCCCGGAGGGTTAACATTGTTGCTTACTTACAGGCCGTTCACAGAGAGCGTGTTTCTTTCCACTGCGCTACTTTCCATTGTTTTTGAATGCAAACGCACTAGACGGATGTCTTTAACCATTGCTCTCGTGTCTTTTGCAGTGTTTCGCTCATGACACAGCATTAAGCGCTTAAGTTTAAATATATAGCGCTTAAGTTAAAATATATATAGTGCTTAAGTTAAACATTGCGCTTAAGTTAAAATATAAGTTCAACTTTTAAAAAACGCATCTCTAGACCTTGTGCTTTTTTCGTTCCACTGACCTGCGTCTTGTGTTTTTTTTACAGCAAAAACATATTCTGTGTGAGCTAGAGCTGCACGATTCTGGATAAATTGAGAATCACACAATTTTTTGGTTTCAAACAGAGATCACGATTCTCCCACGATTATGAACAGACAACTAAACAAAATAACATGTAATTTACTAGAGGTTCTGACAAATGTAAATTGCTGCAGTCCATATCATAAAGTTTAATGAGTCTGAATTAATTATTTAAAACTTTTTTTTTTATTTGAATGAATTTCTTAATTGTTTAATTACTGGATAAATCAGCATTTTTTAGAACAAATCTTTTGAATGAATGATTCAATGACAAATACATTTTGTAACAGTCACTTGCCAACCTACTGGTGTGACGGTGTAATGACTGTTTGTGAAGTACTGTTTTCATACATTTGTCAACATGACAAATCTCTCTGGGTCAACGGCAGTGCAAATGCAGATTTAAATGTTCCAGTGTGATTTTGTCAAAGGTTTAATAGACACAGGCAAATCATTGTCGTTTAGGAATGAGATCGCGTGTTTATCTGAATCGAGATCGCGATCGCGATTAATCGTGCATCTCTAGAGTGAATCAGCTCTGAGTGTTCGTCATCAACAAAGAAAGAAGGAAAAAATGTCTTCAAACTGTAATGAAGCAGAGACCAGGGAGCTGCGCAATAACATTTCTACTTCTAATTGAAATAGAGACATCCTGCTCATCTCAGAAAGGGATTTCCTGCCTGCAGTTCAGTGATATTTAACAGATGATGTCATGTGAGCTGTCTCATGTTACACTGGAACATGCTGATGATGTCATAATGATGGGATGGGTGGAGAGACGCCTGAGGGAAGAGAAGTGAATGAACACGAGACTCAACATCCTCGGGGCTCTACGGCAGCTGCACTGGGTCAAACACAAACAGACCGGGTACGGTCTCGCTTTCAGACCATGTCAGCTTAATGCTTCACCAGATTGTTTGTAATATTACAGGCATGTGTTTAAATGGTTCAACGCACATGTACATTATCCAGGGTAACTTACAGTACACTTATTACAGTGATGCTCAGAGGCACAATGGTGATAGTTGTGGGGTTTAAACTGACAACTTCCCACAGGACATGAATAATATTCAGGGAACACTGTATTGCACATACATTATTCAAAAGTTTTAGATCGGTAAGATTTTTTAAATGTTTTTGAAAGTCTCTTCTGCTAACCAATGCTGCATTTATTTGATCTAAAATACAGTAAAACAGAAATATTGTGAGATATTACAATTTAGAATAACTGTTGAATATATTTTAAAATGTGATCAAAGCTGAATTTCCAGTATCATTACTCCAGTCTTCAGTGTCACATGATCCTTCAGAAATCAGTATAATATGATGATTTGTCGCTCAAGAAACATTTCTGATTATTATGAGTTGAAAAGAGTTCATACGTTGAAAACGGTGATTCTTTTATTTTAAGATTTGTTGATTAATAGGAAAGAAAACAAAAAACAGCATTTATTTGAAATATATTTTTTGTAACATTATAAATGTCTTTACTGTTATTTTTGATCAATTTAACGCATCCTTGCTGAAAGAAATTTAAAAAAATTCTCAAAATAAAATCTTACTGACCTTTTGAACTGTAGTGTAAATGAGGAACAACAATTTAATCAAATATAACATCTCTGTCCTTTTTCACTCATCCTCATGTCATGTCATGACTTACTTTCTTCAGTGGAACACAATACATTTCTCAGAATATCTGAGCTTCTGTTTTGCATGCAGTGAATATGAACAGTGATAAGCATCTGTCCAGCTCCAAAATGGGAAAAAAGCAAAAATGTTGCCAGTTCTAGAACTACCTGCATTCAGAGTAAATTCTTGGAAACAGAAGAAACGAATGCCATTAGGGTGAGTAAATGACAACTGGGTTTAATTTTTGGGTTTAATTTTAAGGATATTAGTGAAAAGGCACTTAATCCAAAAAGAGGTGAACCAAAACTTATTCTTGAGCATGTACTGAACGCTCTGTCCTCTCTCATACTGTAGATACTGAGATGGACGTTTCTTGCTGTGGCATTTGAACAACTGCACATTTGACTTCAGATCAAAAGACACTTCAATTCTGCCATCTGTCACGCCGTATGCAGCTGTGCACTTCACTGACAGCACACACTGCAGACATCTCGTTCTATAGAAACACACACACACACACACACACTGCTTTATTTCAATGCAGTGACCTTTTCAGAGATAAAGACATGTCTGAAATGGCAGCCAGCCTTCCACACCATTAAGCTATTAAGCTTCAATGCAGAGAGAGAGAGAGAGAGAGAGAGAGAGATATTGAAGCATTGACAGAATGTGTGTGTGTGTGTGTGTGTGTGTGTGTGTGTGTGTGTGTGTGTGTGTGTGTGTGTGTGTGTGTGTGTGTGTGTGTGTGTGTGTGTGAGTGTGTGTGGGTGGGTGTTTGCTGTTGCATTCTGCTTTTGCGTAGGATGATGAGTTTTCGAGGAACTGCACATGTGTGTTCATGTTTCAAGTGCAGGAAGCCGTGTGAAATCGCTAACAGCTTCGTATAATAAAATATAAAGTATTGGCTGCATCACTTACCAGATGCTAAATTCAAGTGCACAATTCTCATGGAGATCAAATCAGCAAATTGCAATCGGCGACTTGTTACTTGCCTTCAGGGTTTACCACTAAACCATGTGCTAATATACTCCTAAAATCAAAAAACAAAACAAAAAAAACTAATTTTACCAGTTCTACCATTTAAAAAAAAGTTTGACACGATTCTTTTGTTTTTGAAAGAAGTCTCTTCTGCTCACCGCTGCATTTATTTGATCATAAATACAGTAAAAACAGTAATATAGTGAAAAATGATTTGCTGCTCAAGAAACATTTCTGATTATTATCAATATTGAAAACAAAGTTCTTGTCAGGTTGCTTGTGAAAACTGTGTTGCATTTTTTTTCAGGATTCTTTGATGAATAGAAAGTTCAAAAGAACAGCATTTTTAAAAAATCAAAATATTCTGTAACATTTTGAGTGTCTTTCCTGTCACTTTTGGTCAATTTAATGTATCCTTGCTGAATAAAAGTAATTTCTTTAAAAGAAAATAATCTTACTGACCCCAAACTTTTGAACAGCAGTGTATGCATTTAAAATATACAGTCTTTCTCTTTTGGGAAAATGTATTAGAAATATTGATGTCATACCGTATACGTTTCCAATAGCTTGCTCTCCAAAATGATAATACCACCTGACGACACTAGCAATATTAAATAGCAAATCGGATTGAAAAGTGAACTAAAGCTTCCCATCCCAACTGTTTAAATGATTGACAAGACAACCCATTTTATGGGTGATGATTCATAACAAGATGTGAAACCACATTTAGATGCACATCACCCCACCAACAGATATATTGGTTGAGGAGGAAACACTCTTTCACTCAAACATCTAGAGCTCAGCGCCATCAGCCTCCAGCTCCTGTAACCATGACAACACCTCCAGAGAGTAGTAGCACTATCATCCTCATATCAACGACAGAAAACAGCCAACAGACATCAGATTTCCTTCAGGCTGCTAATCAGGAGAAGAATGCACGAGATATGCGTTATTATAATCCTGAAGGAATGAAGTGCGTCAGTCGAGGGTGGGTGACACACCAACAGCACAATCTGATGAAACCGGGTTAAACCTCGTAAACGGTCGCGTGAACACATAAGAAAGCAGCAGTATAAAACACACTCAGATTTAGATTGAGCGTCGTATCATTTTGTCAAGCGGTTTAACTTGTTTGGAAACGATGGCGGTTTGCAAATTGAATTGGTAGGAACTCTAAAAACTGCTGTAAAACTGCGCAGTGTGGTAAAGTTGCTGTTTCTCACCTCACTGTCCTCTGAAGCAGCAGCAGGTCGGATGAGGGAAGCAGGTGCGCGAGGATGAAGATGCACAGGCAGGAAGAGAGAAATAGTCATCATTTCATCCACTCACTCACAGTAAAAACAGAGTAAAAACAGTCCCTGTGTCTGTGTCATTACCGGATTTCATGAGCCTGCTCTTATATCTGATGTTGGTGCTCATGTTTCGGGCTGTCTCGCTCTCTGCAGTTCTGCTGGGCTCGGCTTCGGTCTGTCTCTCGCGCTCAGAACCTCAGGGGTGGATGGGCGTGGCCAGTGCAGGCGTAACCCCGCCCCCACATACGTCATTCATAGAAACATTACAGAATACTACAGATGCGCCTAGGCGTTCTTCTTTTGAAGAGCTGAATTCAACGCTATTTTTTTAAATCCCTTAGATTTATACATAACATGTATATTGATAATTCATTGAATTATAACGATTGATTTAAGCTCATTATTGTGCTTTTCTTTTTACTTTTTTCTTTTCAGAGTAATTATATTTTTTGATGTATGCAAATCCAGGATATTTGTTTATTTTTGTTGTTGTTATTGTTCATTGAAAGAGATACAACTACACTTCATCTCCCTGATCATGTATGTATGTATAAGTTCTGCAATAAAAAAAAATAATAATAAAACAATACTACAGCTGCGCCTTATGATGAGATCTTTCATGTACCATAAATTTTAGTTTTTTTCTTGTTTCGTTTTTCTATACTTTTGTCTGATGTTGGATTCTTAAATTGTGCTAGAATAAGTGTGCATCTATATGCTTGAAAATGTTTAAGATCCTGTGAAAGATGTACTGTGTGCACTATTGTAATTTTTCTTTCAATAAAAAAACTACAGCTATGCTTTGTTACTTTAGCAAACCTGTAATTTTGAATTTAAAAAGATAAAATCAAATTGGTGCAATAAAATATTCAGAATTAATTATCAAAATATAAAAATCTTTTCATTAATTATATTGAATCTAGTTAAAAGTACTTGAATAAATAATATTTAAGGCTTTTACTTAATAATTCACTTTATTAATTGAGCATTTTAAATGTAATTGTTTGTTTAGTTGAAAAAAAAACGAGGGAAATGGATGATATTCATACAACAAACCATTTCTGAGACTTCAAACATTCATGCTTGCAGAAAATTAAAGCGTTCAAAACAAATGACTCAGAAAGTTATTTATTTCTCAACACGAGCAAGTACAAAAAGGAAGATGTAAAACAGGGAAGTAAGCGTTACTGTACCGCACAACTGTTAATTCTTTAAAAAGGCCTAAACAGGAGATAACCAAGTCAAAATAACTGGGCTGAACCACAAAGACAACAAAACAAAATCAGTGTGTTTACTGCAGACATCAATAATTAGCAGATAACTCAATACAATGATGTCTAATGTCTGATGGTGCGTTTCTTAGATCGTTAAGATGAACTTTTAAAACATACAGTAAAACGTACCAGCTGGTAAACAAAAAATATAAAGTCCACTGCAGTAGATGTTATTGTTTAAAGTAGTAGATAAAGTAAAAAAGCAATAAAACTGATAGAAATCCCCACACCATGAGACTATGAGTATAAAAGAAGAGAAAGGCTACAAATGTGTGCATTTAAGTGGAGTTTTAAGGCATTTCTGTGAATCAAAATACAGCTGACACCCAGTGCGTCCACAATAAACATAACTTGTCTTTATCCTCATTTTAGTACCATTATTACTATATTCACACTTTCTAAATATGAAAGGTGAACTCTCATAAACTTTATTGTGCAATTTTTCCTTTCAAAAAGATACTGATCAGATATTGCATTATTGACAAAATGCAATATGATGTCAAGAGATTGTCCAATTGTAGTCTTAGTTTTTTCATGATCCAATCTGGCAAATGTAGCTTTTATGTGCTTTCAGTTGGACTTCAGCTTGTTTTCCTGAAGCGTCCACTAGAGGGAAACGCTGCCCGGTGCACAGCTTGACTTGACAAATAGAGATTTAAATGCATTTGAAAGAAAGATCATTTTCTTTGATAGTGATGAAATGTTACATACATCTCAGTCTATGTTTCTCCATCAAGAACGCAGTGCTAAGCACACATGACCGCTTTTTTTTTAACACAAACAAACATTTTTAAACAAACTCTGATATTAATTCATGTCTGTGAATGCATCACGATTATGAACCTGTCCATTTGATAAAACTGTAAACTTGACCAGGTGCATCTACAAGTACAACATCCTCTTATTTTATCCTATTTATTCCCAAGCACGCTATAGAGTATCGACGAGGTTATCTGGTAAACGTATGCCAGTCTGATGCATGAACAACATGACTGGTACAAGCCAAGCAGCTTAAAAAGAGTGTTTTGGCACAGAAAAACATCCGGCCTTCGGGGTCTAAATACAGCTGAGCTGACCACAAACCCTGATCAGTATACAGATCAACATATGCTGAACATTGTCAGTAAAATCATGATATAAATTATTAACAGCATCTAACCTGATTGGACAAAGACTTGATTAAATGACATCATAATGGACCAACGGTTTCAGTGTCGAGGTTATTCATATGGGCGGAGCTGCGATAGTGATTGGTTACATTAATTAGGCATCATTAACATTATGTTCCATCAATCTGATAAACATGAGGGATAAGAGAAAATAGTGTTTAGAAAAGGGTAGGATAAATGCAACCTCCAGTCAGATGGCACTTCCTGTTCCCACAACATACAGACACGCACACAAATACACACACACACACACACACTTAGTCGTCTCCCGGTTTCATTTTCATCTGAGCTTGCATCTGAGCGATCATCTGCTGCATGCGTCTCAGCTGCAAAAGAAGAAAAAGCGGATAATATGTATATAAAACATGTATATGAACAAAATAATACCTGTAATAATAATAATAATAATAATAATAATTAATAAGTAAAAAGGTTTCCTGAGCAAATCATCATATTAGAATGATTTCTGAAGGATCATGTGACACTGAAGACTGGAGTAATAATGCTGAAAATTCAGCTTTGAATATTTATCACAGGAATAAATTACATTTTACAATATAGTCAAAGAGAAAACGGTTATTTTAAATTGTAATAATATTTCACAATATTTTTGTTTTTACTGTATTTTTCTTTTTTTCCCAAGTATAAATGCAGCATGGGTGAGCGGAAGAGACTTCTTTCAAAAATATTACAAAATCTTACCAACCCCAAACTTTTGAACAGTAGTTTATGTGTGTGTGTGTATCACTATAATATAACATTTCATCTGGTGCAATAGAGAACATTATTTCCAGCTGAATTTCCAATCAGAAGTGTGTGTTTGTGTATTTTCACACTTTGCTGCACAACATCTAACATTGTTACACCTCATGTAGACTGATACGTACACATAAACACAATTACACAGCACTCTAATTAAGGTCTAATCACTACAATCATGATAATTAGAGAACATACTGTACACAACTGCTCCTCTAAATGCATCACTGATGATGAAGATGATGCTTAAAACACTTGTGTTTGTTTAGTATCTTGGTGCAGTCTTTCCATTTTTATACTAAGCTAATGATATTTTCTATCCCTAAAACCTAACGCTCACTTTTGCACTTTTACATATGAATTAAAACTTTATTTAGCATGTTTATTAATCTGTTTTCCTCTTTGGGGCTTTTGGCTGCTTCCCATAATGTAGCTGATTTCAGGGTTTACTATCGTTTTGGTAGGTTAAAGGGACAGTTCACCCAAAAATGATATACGCCAAAAGAGAAACCCTTGAACCTGACGCAAAACGTTACGTTGTGCGTCAAGTTCAAGTGTTACTCTTTTGGCGTAAGTCGATGCGTACGGCCGTCTGCCAGAAGCTAGTTATTTTAGTCGATAAAGTTTTAAATATGGATATTTGTCTTACACGAATGCATCGCTTCACTTCAGCAGGCCTTTATTAACCCCCGCAGAGCCGTGTGGAGCACTTTAATCATGAATAGGTGTGCTTTAATGGACTTCCAAAGACAGACCAAGAGGGTAATCCATCAGCCGGAAACTGAAGCCTCGCGGGAGCCGCCGTTGTAGCAGACCATCACCTGCTGTTAGCATTCCATTGACTCCCATTCATTTTGGCGTCACTTTGACAGCGAATAACTTTACATCTGAGGCGTCCAAAGACTTAATTTGTCCATTATTTATTTCTAAAGAAACACGACAAAGTATAAAAGGCTCCATTACTTTGTATCTTACGTTATGGCCCTGTAGAAGCCGTTTTTGTTAAAAACAGGCTAACGATAGCATCATAACCACGTGACTCTCTGTCGCACAGTAGAGAAATTACCGTATAGACAGGAGGAGAAGCTCGCAGGCAATCTTTTACTGTCTATGAGGCAATCAGGGGGACATGGAGAAATAAAGTCAAGGGAGAAGCCCAACGGGACAAAATATTTTTAAAAAATGTTTTTGAGGAATTAGGTGATTCAGATTTGTCTTGGCACAGCTACTAGAAGATTTACAACTCAGACTGTCTTCAAGCTCAGTTTGAGCCTGCGCAGTCGCTCAGACATCAGGAAGTGAGTGCTTCTAATGGGCTTCAGTTTTCTCTGTTGAAATCAAGGGGGTCGCTGTGTCCATTTCTTTTACTGTCTATGAGACAGACACCCATTCACTGCCATTATAAAGCTTGGAAGAGCCAGGACATTTTTTAAATATAACTCCGATTGTATTCGTCTGAAAGAAGAATGTCGTATACACCTAGGATGGCTTCAGGGTGAGTAAATCATGGGCTAATTAAATTTTTTTGGTGAACTATCCCTTTATACCTGTACACACACACTCACTTTACATTGTAAGTTTAGATACTCTATGTTCAGTGCTGCAGGAAGTTAATGTAATTTCCTGTGCAGACATGCATGTTTATAAACTGCACTGATTGCATCCGCACCGGACTGGGATATACATTCCCATAGGCCAGAGTATCGCAAACAAATTAAGCACGATATGGACGATATGTATGGTTTCACAATATTACTGTTTTTACTGTATATTTTACATCAGCCTAGGTGAGCAGAAGAGACTTTTTTCCAAAAAATTACAAATTCTTAATATATAGTGATATATTAGATATTATAGAGTTTGAACCGATTGTCAAAATGATATGCATGTGTGTTTGTGATTTACCTCAGCATCCTTCTCCAGGAGGATCTGGTCTTTGTCCATCACTTCTTCCTCAACCGCCCTGCTGGAACACATGTTTTCAGCATAAATATACACCAAGCATTCACACAAATCCCTTGCATGCCAACACTGAGCAAAGGCGTGAGCGGTATAAATATCTCATTTAGATGTACCTTGCACCTGCATACAGATTTACATTTTGAGGTAATCATTCCTCATATTAACACAGCTTATTTATTAAGTTAGGAGCTCTAAATACTATTAATGTGAGAATTAAACTGGGAAGGTCTATGAAAGCGTGCAGCTCTGACAAACCCAAACTGTGCATCACAAGTCACTGAAACACGACGCAGATCAAGACAGCAGATGTATCACACAAGTTAAGCCCGTTTCACTGACAGCTCACATTTTGTTCTGCTGTATTTGTTGTGCTTAGCTTTGAGAGAAAAAAAATGTAATACTATAAATTCAGGAGACATTATAAGTATATAGAGTCCTATTAACCATGGAAATGTGCAAACTCCGTTCACGCGTAGTGGGATCAGTAGGGTCAGACAGTCTAATTTGTAGGATTTTGACAAATTTAAAATAAGTTTTATGGAAAATCGCTTCAGAAATATTTAAGTTCCTGCACTATTTATATTTTACCAAACAAATAAGCAAGTTTGTGATTGATTGAGCAATATTTGATCATCAGGTCTCAACTGTAAAATCTTTCAATTGAGAGTTATGAACTTTTAAAATGTGTGTATTATGTGGGGGGAGTCAAAAGAACAGTGATTAACTAGGAAAACGGCACTTTATGACCCCTTGACAATCTGGAATCGTGTTTGTTGATTTGCCTTACCTGCCAGCTCGCTTTAGTCTCTCTGAACGGAAGTTCTCATAGTGGAGATCTTGAGTGACCTCCTGCAGGTCCTGCATGTGAGTTCTACACACAGAGAAACACACACACACACACACACACACAGCTTACAGATTTATGTCAGCAGAGGGCGCTGCAGAACAAATGGAGAAATCAAGCCAGCAGTCGCCCAAATTATGTCTTTTAAGATATCTCAACAGGACATATTTTTGCATAAAGAAATTACAGCCTATTTTACCACCATTAGAGTTTTTTTTTTTCATTAACACATATTTTCATAATAATTAATAAAATTTCCCTCATTTTCTCAATAATGTAGTGCAAAATAACCCATCACTAATTTATATTATTACTTAAAACATTATTTAAAGTGTGGTGTCTGTTGTTCTACCTTTTTTTTTGTATGCCTATCTGTTAAATGTATTTATTTTTCAGTAACACTTTACATTAAGGCCTCATTTGTTAACATGAGCAATATATTTTTTAAAGCAATCATACATTTTTGTTAATGTTAGTAAAGCTCTAATTGTTCTTTTTTTTGTTCATTTTAGTTTACAGTGCATTAACAAATGTTGACAAAATACAACTTTAGAAATGTATTAGTAAATGTAGAAATGACCAAGATTTACTAAGATTAATAAATGTAGAAGTATTGTTCGTCATTGGTTAATGTTAAATAAGATAGTTAACGAATGTCAACAAATAAAACCTTATTGTAAAGTGTTACTCATTTTTCATTAAAATACAGACTCATGACTTATGAGAATCACCATTGAGAATAAACCATACAGATGCATTACATTTAAAGAGAATTTGGAGTGGAAATCTGCGTCGAAAATGCATACATTTTAATGGTCATAAAATTGGCTTAATTTTCTTTATGCAAACATATTTTTTACTTTTTGAATGAAAATTTTTGTACGAATCACCCTGTCCTTGTTATCTTATTTTAAAGTGTTTTTGCAAACGCTCTATTGTTAAGTAAGACTTGTTACTCATTTGGCATGTGAAGAGTTTCATTTACATCAAGCAGTCTCAAAAGGTAAGGCAACAAAAACATTGTGTTGGACTCTGAGGTTCAAAGGGGAGAAATGCTCATGTCAACAGTTTCAGGTTAAGACATCTCAACGTGTGTGTGTGTGTGTTTGTGTGTGTGTACTCACACCAGCATAGTGCGCAGCTTGAGGAAATCATTGTGCTCGGGGTTTTCCACCTCCACCACCCCCCACGGGTACAAGCGTCCACGAATCTTCTTGCCCTTCACCTCTATCAGCTGGTTGGAGCCGATGACGGCAAACGGGATGCTGGCCTGCACACAAACACACTCGTTCAACTTCAATCAAAGCCTTTGGGAGGTCGGGCAGTGTTACAGAGCTGATAATGAACTTAAAAACTTTGACCTCTGACCTTTAGGACACGTGTCTGTTCCTTGAATTCTTCGTCTTCGTCCGAATCAGCGTCGGGAAGCTGGTAGATCCGGATTCCTTGCTCACTGATCTCATCCAAAATCTGCACGAAATAAAAACTTTTAAAAGCTATAAACCTATACATTCAGAGGGCTGTGGACCAAGTGCAATTGAATTAGCTGAAGTATAAGTCCAAATAATATACTTGTACATTTTTTATTAAATTATTATTTAACAATAACTATACATACATACATACACACACATATATATATATATATATATATATATATGAATCAGCTGAATTATAAGTGTGAAAAATCATATATATATATATATATATATATATATATATATATATATATATCATTGTTACTTTTAAATATTAATTCAATACATGCATAATAATAATAAATTCTTAATTTATGTACATTTATATACACAAGTTATAACATTATGCATCTTAATTATACTAAATTAAATCAAGTTAAAATTATTATTTACATTTAGAATACATATACATATACATATATGATTTTTCACACTTATAATTCAGCTGATTCCTATTCATATACATATATATATATATATATATATATATACACACACAAACGTGGCTTTCTGGCAAGGACACAAAATGCATTAAAAAGTATTCACCTCTGTAAAAAAAAAAATAATTGCTCTGAATGTTCTTCTAAATCATTGGAAGCTTGTCCTAGTTTATTTCTTGAACTTTCAAAGTTCTCTCAGCACGTTGTCATTTGGAACGCTCTCAGAGAGACCTGAGGGAACTCTTTGATGCTGAAAACAGGAATTGTATGAATCACTCAATATAAACGAACTACTGGATCCACACGTAGGGAGTTTAGAGCCAGTCAGATAACAGATACAATCAGGCAGAAACAGATCTTACCACAATTACCCCATGACCTGAACACATCCATCAAGACTTTCACATTACACCAAACTGAACCAGTGAAAACTATGATGCAAAGCAATGCGGGAGATATTCCCAGTTTCAAACTAATAAAGAGAATATGAGATTGAAAAACACAGCATTGCTTAAGCCAAAAATATATTTAAATAAATAGCACTTCTGAAGCACCTGTGCTGGATCAGACATTAGGATTTATTTTTCTAACTTCAAAGCTGTTTTTCTAAGAAGCACATTCACAATGCCATTATGTAATGACGGCCAGAACGCCACCAGAAGCCTCTTCCTGACATTCTCAGTGCTTTCATGTAATCTCAGCAGGGACGGCGATTCAATGGGAGAGCAGCTCCTGCTCCGCTGGTCTTTACAGAAAACCCCTCCTGTTATGATTAGTCCTGTTTTCATAGCGAGGAACCGCAGCGAGACAGGACCGTGTGTGTTATTGTTTGCATGGGTGTCATTGTTGCGTGTTCTCAGTCCAAATAAACACGGCACAGTTGGGCCCGTGGGGAACATGACTGTAGACAAGCTTCCTCTGATCAAACAGAATCCGTGGTGAGCAACAAAATGAAGAAGGGTGCAAGATTTATAAGGATCCATTCGTGCCAAATCTGGGGTGGGGACAGATGGATATATTGAAATTCTTTAAGATGACTTGACCTCCAAATGGGAAAATAAACACATCGCTTGACAATGAACAAAGAAAAATGGCACAATAGTGACTTTTATGCACAGGAACAGGAAAGGAAGTTAAGATATGGCCGTATATTAAAACTGAAACAAGAAAAGCAGATTAGGGACATATTTTGACAATTTTATAAGCAGCTAATCAGTAGTTGTGTGTCCCAGGCAGCTGTGCCTGATTACTTTCATGGCTTCACAGTCCAAGTGTGTTTGTCGTCTGTCCCGTCAGCTTTTAAACACCAGATTGGCGTTCTGCCTATCTGTGTTTTTTTTACTGCTTTTATTATACTGTGTTGATGCTATCATAACTTATGATCGTCAAATATCTGCACATAAGAAGTTCGTTGGAGACTCAATCGAGCTGGCTCTGTGTTCGTGGGACGTGAGATACACCTATTACCTGCCCATTGTCCCGGATCAGAACCGGACACCTGACTACTGCGTGAATCTCCAAAATATTCATCCACTGTAGGATGTCTGACATTCACAGATACAAACTGTTTATTCTCAAGTGAAAAAGGCACTGGTTAAGATCATCTTGTTGTTTCATTCAAAATCTTTAGAAACATCCGGTGAATTTTCAGAAAGCAGCTAAAAAAGCAAGATCTAAATATCTCTGATATTATTAGTAAACATACTCATAACCCCTAAAATCTTGTTCAGCACTATAAATTCAATAATCCTCGCAGTTGCATCTCTAACAAAGTAAAACCATCTCTTCATATTTGTGAGAGATTTTTTTTTTTTTTTTAAAGATTGATGGCATCCGATCTTTCCTTATTTCCTTCTCACTCTAATAATTAATACAGCTACTTTGAATAGTTTTCAGCCGTGTCTTTCTCTGAGGAACTTAGTGACTTATTGTTATTAATAATATGATATTGTTCCCTCTGACATCATTAAAGGTTCTTTTGATACTATTGGTTCTAGCATTCAAGTAATAATTAATTCCTGTTTAGTCTCTGGCACCGTCCCTGCGTTTTTAAAGCATGTAGTTGTCCAGCCGTTGCTTAAACCCCAATGCCGATGTAAAGTGTTTGAATAATTATCGTCCTATTTTAAAATGGCCATTTCTTTCAAAAGTTGTTCTATCACAGTTACTTCCTTTTTTATTTTAACTTCCCATACGGCGTGATGACTCCGATCTTCAACCAGATGGAACTGGATAATATTCAGATTGTTCCGATCCAATCTGACTTCTGACCTGTAATGCTGCCTGAATCATAATCATTCACTGTTGGTTCGTTGGCCAGAGGAGAACTGAATGACAGAGCCTTGTTTCTCCCAAGGCTTTACTCTCTATTCTGTCACTGATGGTGTGACAAAGGCTTTTTTGCCTTTGTCGCCATTTGCTTTTGGCTTGCTTAGTTGGGGACATTTAATTTAATATTCAACAATATTATTGATCTGCCTGCATTGACACCATTATATGAGAACTGAACTGAGCTGGACGATGACATCACGGTTTTCTCCAGAGCGGAGATTTATATATAGAAATAAATCAACTAAATTAATAACTTTTTTACAACAAAAATGATGGACTGTGACGCTATTTTCTTCTGGAAACAAACTTTCTTGCATTATTTTCCTGTTTTCTCTGTAAAGCTGCTTTGAAACAATCTGTATTGTAAAAAGCGCTATATAAATAATGGTGACTTGGCTTTTAAATTCGTCTCAGGTACTTGAACCATTTCAATCAGGTTTTACAACTTATCACAGTACTGAAACAGCTTTGTTAAAAGTGATGAATGATTTGTTACTTGCGGTTGATTCTAGTGAATGTTTTATTTTACTGGATCTGAGCGCCGCTTTTGACACAGTAGATGACAATATCCTTCAGTCATGCCTTAAAGTCGTCATGAAACGGAAGTTGAGATTGTCCTTTTTTCCTTATTGTGACGTATATCCGAGTGAAACAGCTTCTGAAATTAGAAAAAAATGTAGGGCGGGGCTTGATTTCGTCCTTCGGAATTGATTGGATCGTTGGAGGTTGGGCGTTGCTAACAAAATGGAGGCAGATTTGAATGCCAGTTTACAGTCAGTTGTGGAGGATTTCTCTCCACCGGACTCACCACCGTTACCCTCCCATGAAGCATTTTTAATTGAGGAACCCGACAATGAGAACGAGGACGAGCAGCCTAATTTTCCGGAAGCAATCACCCCATATTTATATGAGCCTCCCATATTTATACGGGCCAGAAAAGAGACAGACCACAATAGCCACGCCCTCTAGTAATAGATTTTGACCGGAAGAGAAGTCGTTTCGCGGGGGGAGGGAAGGGTAACGTATTTGATTAAAGATTATAAGGCTACATGAATTTAAAAAAAATAATGAAGTGCTCAGATAAATCATTTATAATCAACACTACAATATTACATATAAAAATATGAATGGTAAAATTTGATTTCATGACGACTTTAAAAATACTCTGGTTTGAGTCATATCTTAAATATGATACATTCTCAGTGGCTACTGGCCAGTTTCTCTCATCATCTGCTTTTCTCTCCTGTGGGGTTCCTCAAGGGTCCATCACTCTTTAATCTGTACATGCTTCCACTCTGTAATATAATTAGGAAATATAAAATTTCTTTTCATTTCTGTGCCGATGATTCTCAGCTGTACCTTCCATTAAAATCTATGTTCAATGTTCAATTTATTTATAAATCACATATTAATACAAAAACAGTTACAGACCACAGTGCTGTACCTGGGACAAAGCAAAATAATCATAAAATCACATTCAAATTCTATATCATTACAACACAGTCACAGATAAAAACTCTCCAGCCTCTCATGGACTGTCTTGAGGATATTAAATGCTGGATGGCAAA
The DNA here is from genome assembly GCA_026230005.1 of Gila orcuttii. NCBI lineage: Eukaryota > Metazoa > Chordata > Actinopteri > Cypriniformes > Leuciscidae > Gila > Gila orcuttii. Next base: position 40,331,699 of record JAPDVR010000015.1, on the reverse strand, counting down.
TAATTTCCTCCAGCTTAACAATGAGAAAACTGAGGATTATCGGATTATTGGTCCCTCCGAAACCAGAAACTCTATAGCTAGTTACTTAGACAATCTCACTCCATATGTCAAGTCACATGCAAAAAATTTAGATGTTATCTTTGACTGAGCTTTGTCTTGAAAATTAAAAACAACTAATTTCAATTGAGAATCAGTTCTAGACTTAAATTGACACTTTGCTTTCAAGACTTGGAAAAAGTTATTCATGCCACAGCTGGACTATTGTAATACTTTATATCATGGTCTTCCTCAATCTACATTGGCACATTTACAGATGGATCAGAATACACCAGCTAGACTGTTAACTAGTGCAAAAAAAAAGAAAAAAGAAGGGGAAAAAAAGTCCTCAAATCACTCCAATTGTAGCTCCCCTTCCCTGGATTCCTGTCTTTTTTAGAATAAAATTCAAAATTTTGCTGATCGTTTTTAAAGCTCTTAACGGACAAGCCCCATCTTATATCTTTGATCTTATTTATTTGAACTCAGCTCCCAAGTCCCTCAGATCTGCCAATAAAGCTCTCCTACATGTTTTAAATCGAAAGGTGAAAGGATTTGCAGCTGCCGCTTCACGGTTATGGAATCAGTTGCCACCTGACATTAAGAGTGCTCCTCCTATTTATGTTTTTAAATCTAGACTTAAAGGACAAGTTCGGTATTTTACATTTAAAGCCCTGTTTTAAGATCGTTTCTGATGAAATAGAACGGTTAAGATTGAAATTTGGACAAATGCTGCTGTCCCGAGAATTTTCGTTTTTCTGTATTAAATAGTTAAGGGTTAGGGTTAGAACCTTTCCAACAGGTTTTATCGTAGTTTTTGTCCAACTCCATTGACTTGTATTGGATGTTCTGTGAGGTACGGTATTACTCCATCGCCGGAAACGGAAATGGGGTTGTTTGTATTCTTTCTGTAGTCTTCCAGTCGCGGTATCGTAGGCTACGCTATCCAAACATTGGCAAAGGTGCATTATCGCCACCAACTGGGCTGGAGTGTCTATTATTCAAGCTCTCAATTGAAGAATGTCCGGTTGTGAGGCGTTTGGAAAAATAGGTCCACAGTTTTACAACGAATGGTAAAACACCTGTTGGAAAGCATCTTTTGCAGCGATTTTTGTGTGAGCATATCAGTGAACACCCCAGACCACTCGGTGAGTTTCATGTCTTTGTAAACTAAAGTTTAATGCGTTTTATGAATGATTGTTCCAGTGCCCCTATGAAACCATTGTGGAGGTTGGGGGTGTTAACACAGAAACCGAAAATTCTCGGGACAGCAGCATTTGTCCAAATTTCAATCTTAACCGTTCTATTTCATCAGAAATGATCTTAAAACAGGGCTTTAAATGTAAAATACCGAACTTGTCCTTTAAGACACATCTTTACTCTTTAGCCTTTTCTGATTATTTATGGATTAGTAACTGTTATCTTTGATTTTTACTCTATTTTATTTTATATTTTATTGTATCTCATGATTGTTTTGTACAGCACTTTGGTCAGTGTAAGCTGAATTTAAATGTGCTCTATAAAAAAATGTACTTACTTACAAATGACGCACTATACACTATTAAATGATTTTAATGCACGAGAACTGGCTGACACGAAGTATAGAATAGTGCACAAGTATTAGTCTGTGTTTTATTATTGTTAACTACTTAACTATATTAAAATCATTTTTGTTAACTTAAAGTTGCAAAAACATTTTTAAATATTAGATTCAAAATGAAAATTTGAAATGTTACAAAGCACATAACAAAATTACTAAATATTTTACAAAAATTAATTTATTTTTTAAAAATAAAAGCTAATTCAAAATTAAATAAAAGCTATAATATAACACTAAAATAACACTGGTGTACAGTACATTGACCAATATTAAAATAAAAGTACAAAAAGCAATTCTTTCATGACTACAGTTTTACATGGTTGAAATTATAGATCCAACCTTTTTTTAAGTGTGCTGACAGTTAATGTTAGCATCCAAAAGCACGACAAGCTGTCAGCATGCTAAAATCCTCTTTGAGAAGTAGCGTCTTCACCCCCTACTAAACAATATTAAGCTGTAATAAATAAAACAAATAATGTCCTGAACAAAACATCAAGAACCTTTCACACACTGGCACAATGATAAAAGTTTTTTTCCCTTTATACGGAAAAGAGGATTTTCCACAATCTATTGCCAGCACGAGAATCTTGAAGCAAGTTATCGGCGCAGGCTTCAACACAATCATTAGCTCCCCCAGTCTTTCTCTGAGGCTAAATGTGTTTGGATTGGCAGAGGCACCTGGAGTCTGGCCTGGAACAATGGCACGGGAGTTTCTCCACATGGCTCCGAACTGAAAAGGGAAGTGAGTTTCACCTATTATGCTTGTAATTTGTTTGTCATAGGATGCATTATGAGTCGTGACCATGTGTTTGCGGAGCAAGACTATTTGAGGGTACGAGTGGGCGAAGCTTGTATGGGCTGGATGTTGGAGTTGGTCTCTTCAGCCATGTTCTCAAAGAAGCCGGCTGTACATGGTCAACCAATTCTGATTTACGGGCACAGATCAGATCTGGTTGCATGCATGTATAAAGAAAAAACGCATGCACTACTGTTTAAAAGTTTGGGGTCTAAAGGCTTGTTTACACAAGGGATGATAACTATGATGATAACGACAAAGTAGGGGCAGAGCCGGATTATCCATTAGGGCACTTGGTCCAGTGACCAGGGGCACCAACCATTCACAACCACTAGGGGGGCACCACATGACACAAGCTTTAAAAATATTTTTTGTAAATTGTTATATTATTAACTTGAAATTCTTGAAAGACCATACATAACTCGTTTATGAACACTAATTTAATAATAATAATAATAATAAATTATAAATAAATAAAGATTACATGACCACTATCACTCCCCCTCCCCAATCTGTCAGAGTTGAGTTGGTCCACAACAAGTACGCGCAAATGTGTCATTTTTTGTCATTTCGATCACTAGCAGCGCTGAGTCTGACGAAGCCGGAGCTAACTGTGGAGATGGTAACAAAGAAATGGACTTTGGGGATGTAGTTGACACCTTTGCTTGCGCAAAATCAAGGAAGAAGCAGTTCTGCTAAACTTCATACATGAAAACGTTTTACCAGATTTAGTGCTACACTTATTGTCTCTTATTTGTTTCCCACTAAATAATGTTTTTTTAACTAAATGTTCAGATTTTATACAATTATTGTGCACTTGTGATTTTTCTAAATTTTACTGCTGAGTTACCCACTAATCTATTTTATAATAGAAGTTTTGTCAGATTATGATCATATTTTTTTTTATTTGTTGTTTTTCTTTATAATGAAGTTGTCTGTAGTAAGTAGATTGTGTTTAACACACAAAAGAGTGATTATCAGTTCAACACACAGTTATAGAAATTCGACTTGATCTTTTTTTTTTTTTTAACTGCGCTGGTAAAATTATTAGCTAACGCTACGAAGGCCATAATATTTTTGACTCATGGCTGAAGTTAAGTTTCTCCAGCTCTCCCCAGGTTGGCAAAAAAATGCATCTCAAAATGCATCAGATTGATGCTTTAAAATATGGAATATTTAAAATGTTGAGACATTTGAATATAGTGCTCACTGCTCATATGCCTACATGTATGTAGTTGGACAAGTTAGTAAATTACATTTGAGAAATCACCTTGATTATGTCTGAAGGGGTGGGGGGGGAGGGGTTAGGGGTTAGGGGTGGGCCTTTTGAGGTATAGTGCCCAGGGGCACCACACTGTCTTAATACGGCCCTGAGTAGGCGTGTAACAGTACACAGAAGTCATGGTTCGGTACGTACATCGGTTTTGGGGTCACGGTTCGACATGAGTTCGGTACAACAGGAAATAGCAACAAACCCCAATATTTTGAACAGACAGTAGTGCAAGATACAGTTTGTTCCAACTAGCAAGGGGGGTGTTTAGTCGGCCTGATGTAGTTGGTCCAGTACAGCCTCCTTTAGTGTATCGAGCACAAAGCAGTAAACTGAATGCAAAGTTCAATAATACGCTTTTTTCAAGAAACCACGGAAAGATGAGCAAGAAGGAGAAATAGTGCCAATTAGCCCACATCTGAGCTTACTTCACCTTTCCACACGAGACAGCGAGTATTTCCAGGCATATTTAATCACTGGACTGTAGTAGTGAGACTTACATGACACAATGCCAAATGATTTTGTCTCATTATAACAGCGGAAACAACAATACTCTGTTCATTTATGGTCATACAGATAAGAGTAAGACATTCGAAACTGAAAGGGGTCTATTTTTATAAAAAATTTGAATGTGTTAAATATTGCATCTGTAAATATTAGCACTTAAACATGGATCTGGCACTCTGGGAACCTGTTGGGAGTGCCAGAAAATGATTTGAATGTAAAGGAAAATAGTGCACTAGGTCACAAACAAAATTACCTGATTACAGAAGAATCTCTAAATGACACAATCTTAATAACCCAACTATTTGACCTGTGACTGACTGTATTCATCGTCTGACTATATGCACCAAACCGTGACGTACGTACTGTGACCGTTCTGGACGAATACATTTACGGTTACACCCCTACGACAAATCGTTGGAATCTCTTTCAGAACGATTTTCCCCAGTTGATGAACAATAAAAACATTTGCAGCCAATCAGAATCCATCCGACTCTAAAGAGCTCCAGCATTTAAAGCGATGGTAAAACTGTAATAAACAGAGCAAAACCGTCAGCTGGTGTGTGAACGCTAATATAGTTATCATTACAGTTATCGTTCTTGGTGTGAACGTGCCTTAATTCGCAGTTCAATGCAAACATAAGTAGCAAACAAGTAGATATTATAAAGACTAAAACAGTTAGTCAAGCTCACATCTTTATGCTAGTTGCGGTCCTTATGCAGCACCCTGTAAGCAACTTACATTTTAAAGCACAAGATGAAAGATGAAAATGTGCTCCGCAACTGTACAACACAGCACCGATTCATATGCACACAACTCAGATCAGTTTGGCCAGCACAAAACATAAAAATCTGAATGTGTTAAATATTGCATCTGTAAATATTAGCACCTAAACATGGATCTGGCACTCTGGGAACCCGTTGGGAGTGCCAGAAAAGGCTTTGAATGTAAAGGAAAATAGTGCACTAGGTCACAAACAAAATGACCTGATTACAGAAGAATCGCTAAATTACACAATCTTAATAACCCAACTATTTGTAACCAAACATTTGTACAACTAAAAAAGCTTGTAAACATTTGGTCACTTGCACAAAAATAGGAGCCACAAACAGGACAGGCACTATATAAGTACATAACACATCAAAATAAGTTAAATATAGTTTTCTTGTCTACAGACCAATTATTATGAGATTATACTTCAGGGAGCAAAACAGTAGTTTCTCACTGTCAAGTTTCAGCATGAATAAGCACCTTGAATCCAACCACTCCCTACAGTTTTTACACGGTTTAAAACCGTCACTTTTAACACAAAAACACGTTGTTTATCATGCAGATTCTACTTAGTGGTTTAAAATGACACAACTCAGCACTATGAACAATTATGAAATACTGTAAAAATCACTATTCAGCAGTAAAGCGTGTCAAACTGAAAAGTTCTTAACTGTGATCCCTTGTCTCGGGATAAAACCGCTGGCTACCTGCGGCTCGTGAAGGCCTTTCATTCGTACAAAAACACACAGGGGTTTTATATAATTCTGAAAGAAACTCAACAGGACTGACCAATTACTTGGACCTGTTTGTGTGTTGGTACCAGGGCTAATGTTAATCCGGCGTCTCTGAAACAGCGGGATGCGAGGAGACGCTCAGCCCAGCAAATTCCAGTCAGGGATGAGTGTGTGTGAATATGTGTGTGTGTGTGTTTATGTGGAGGCCTTCGGCAACCAGATGCTACAATTAAAGTACAAACAATTGGATAAGAACAGCAGAATTTTAGCTGATTGTAACTTCTTGCTGAAGACATCTTAGTATTTCATTATAAGCATCACATTTTGGTATTACAAAGAAGAGAGATGCTCTTTAAAGAAACAATTTATATTTAATTAGCTTCATGTATTTCTAAACCTGTGTGACAATTTAGAAGAATCATACTGGTCATTGAGGCTTTCAAGCTTTAAATGGACACAAAAGCACCATGAAAATAGTATAACAGTAGTCCACATGATTTGTGCGCAATATTTCAAGTCAGACAGAAATGTAAGCCATTATTCACCATTTAAATCACTGTTATTTAGTAATTATTTAAGCTGTATGGACTATATAAATAGTACTTTTTTGGTGGTTTTATGTCCTTTTTGAAGTTTGAAAGACTTGCATGCAAAAGTGTGACCACTCCAACACTAATGGTGTGTCCTTTAAAAGAAATGAAGTCAGAAACAGATTTGGAACGGTATGAGGGTGAGTAATAGATTATTAGAGCATATTAGAGCATTTTTCTTTTAAAGCGTTAAATATACTTCTTCAAAAGCAAGTTTATTTAACGCAAACTGGATTTGATTGTGCCGTTCTAAGTGGAGGTGTTACAAGTCTTTCCTAGTCATATGGCAACTCTATTCTGAAAAACTGAAGTTTTAAATAAAGGTCAAAGCGTATGTGAACGGTGCAGGATATTTATTGTTTTATATGGGCTGTGTGAGCTGCAATTCCAGGATACAATCATTCTGCTTGAGAACATACATAAATATCCACACCCTCATTTAAGGGAGGAATGTGGACACGGACAAACCCAAACCATGAGATATTCACAGTTTTAACTTGTGCATTTGATGAAGACATGATATCAAGATCAGATGAATGAAAAGACTGGAAAGCTTTGAAAACAAAGTGACCTCACTGGTCTAACACATCACGAATAACAGTTTCCTACAACATGCAGTAAACAACACGTTTAACACCAAAGCCCTATGCTTAATGACCACACGGCCACAAAAACATAAACATACAGTGTGGTCAGAAAATCTGACAAAATTGAAAACCATATACATGGTATATATACACATTTCAATCTTCATATTTTATCATTTACATTTATATATATATATATACACTACCGTTCAAAAGTCGGTAAGATTTTTAATGTTTTTAAAAGAAGTCTCTTCTGCTCACCAAGGCTGCATTTATTTGATTAAAAATACAAAACAAACCCAGTAATATTGTGAAATATTATTTCAATGTAAAACAGCTGTTTTCTATGTGAATATATAGTAAAGTGTAATTTATTCCTGTGATCAAAGCTGAATTTTCAGCATCATTACTCCAGTCTCAAGGAACATTTATGATGCTCAAGGAACATTTATGATTATTATCACAGTTGAAAACAGTTGTGCTGCTTCATATTTTTGTGCAAACCGTGATTAATTTTTTTCAGGAATCTTTGAAAGTTCAAGAGAAAAGCATTTAATTAAAAAATAAATATTTTGCATTATTATAAAAGTCTTTACTGTTGCTTTTGATCAATTTAATGCGTCCTTTCTGAAGAAAAGTATTAATTTCTTTAAAAAACAAAAACAACATATTGTTCCCAAACATTTGATCGGTGAACGGTAATGTATATATATAATAAGCACAAGTATATGCTTCCACTTATGCTCAAGATGCTCTTTTGAACATCTCAAATCATGCTTGAGAACATGATCATGTAGTTGCCCGGGCAAAAGAGACACACACCAAAGTCATTCTCAAATTTTCACTCAAATTGCACTGCTGTATAATTTGAAATGAAACCATGCGCGTTCAATAATAACAATAGATGCATTTTCACAAGTGCTCTCAGACTTTTTGACCCCACTGTGTTTTAAAAACAACAAGGCTGGTAACGTTTGGCAACCACACAATCTTGCACAACGCTTGCTGGTGCTTTCGTACATTTCTCCCATTGAGCCAACCGAGAGGACAAAGAGAGGAAAGCTTTGACAGTTTGGAGACTGAGATATGAGCGTGGTGGGGATCGCAGCATGGCAAACATCAACAATAACATTCAAATTCACATAAACACAACAATGCAACCCACCAAGCGCAACTACAATCTGACCTGTGGGAATCGCATGCAACTCGACTGAACAAATCTCCTCCCAGATGTACGTCAGTTCAGTCACAAAGGCTTTCCTTCTCGTACGGACAATATCTGCTGCTGGTGTTTCCATACTAGTAGCTCTTCGGCATATATCACTGCTATGGCAGGAAACGAGAGCTACCTAAACGTCCCTCAAGTACTTTATAAGTTTCAGGGTTTTATGACCTCACTCCAGCCTCTGATAAGAGTCCTGCACAACGCTGACCCGGCTTTCCCTGCCAATCGGCCTGACACATTACAGGAAGGCCATATTGTTCTACACAAGCTGCTTCCCCCTTTCATGATGGTGCGAGAAAGATCGGGGAGAGGGATGGCAGTCCTGTGAAAGAATGAGAGCAAAGCTATCATGGTGAGAAAGTGAGGGTGAAAATGAAACATAAATATCAGTCAGGCCGCAAAGACACAATGGGCCATTCGTCATTCTTAAGGGCAGGGGGACCTTTACCGGTTGCGACAACATCATGAAATTTATCGGGAAATGCTGACTTGCGCTTCCACATAATTCAGAACTGATTACTGGAAGTTGTGTCCAAGAGTCTTCTTGGGAAAAGAAAATGTAGACAGAAATCTGAAGGGAGTGTTCATACTTTCCTAATAATCACTGATGTAAGAAAAAGGACTCGAGCATTTGTAGAGGTACCAACGAAAAGAACAAGCATTAAACTTCCTCCAATTCATTCTCTTTAACATTCAGATTTGATGGGGCAATTTCCTAAAATTAAGTTTTAAACAATCAAAGTTTCAAGTAGTCATGGGTTTCTCAGCAACAGAAACAACAGTAGTTAGTTCACATAAAGCTTAAAAGAAAAGTCTGATTTGATGAATAAACATTAATTTCCTTCAAAAAATCTGATCAATCTTATGATCTCAAACTTTTGAATTGTAGTGCATCACTTTATAAGACTTGGGATACAATACATATAATGCATGAACTACTTTCATTGTGCTTTTGTTATTTATTTTTTTGGTCCTTTTTGGAGCTTAAAGGGTTAGTTCACCCAAAAATGATCCCAAAATGTACTCACCCTCAAGCCATCCTAGGTGTATATGACTTTCTTCTTTCAACAACACAATAGAAGTTATATTTAAAAATACCCTGGTTCTTCCAAGCTTTAAAATGGGAGTGAATGGTAACTTGTTTTTTGAAGTCCAAAAAAAGCACGCGCATCCATCCATGATAAAAGTAATCCATACGGCTCCAGGGGGTTAAAGGTGCTCTAAGCGATGTTGGGTGACGTCACTTCTTGTTGACGTTCGAAGTATTGTCAAACAAAACGGAGGCTAGCTCGATTTTATCATGTTTTTTTACAGTGTGTTCAGGAGACAGGCAGCTAGCAGATAGTGAGGATATGTTTGCTGTATGTGACAAAAAATGTTTTGGCCTAAAAAACGCTTTGGCCTAAAAAACGCGTGACATCACTTAGAGCACCTTTAATAAAGGCCTTCTGAAGGGAAGCGGTGCGATTTTGTAAGAAAAATATCCATATTATAACTTTATAAACTATAATCACTGGCTTCCGGTTACTTAATTCCTGAATATATATACACATTTAACTTTCTTCACAAATTTAACAAAAAAACAACAACAAAAATAATATATAGTTTTTTTTTTGTAAAGAAAGAAAGTTAAATGTGTGAGGATAAGTAAATGATGACAGAATTTTTCACTCTTGGTGAACTACCCCCTTTAAAAAACAAAACACGGATTGGTAAACACAGCAATGTGGGAATGTTTATGAAAATGTCTTTTGAAATTACCTGCAGGAAGAGAAAACTGGCATCTAAGGAGCAAGCGAATAACAGGAACTACTATAAATACAAGCATTCAGTGTCCAAAGCGATGTCTAAATATGGACCAGCATAAGCAATGAAGCCCTGTGACTTCCTGTGTGTTGTGAGCCATCCAGGAAGTACATTTAATTAAGAGTGATAGAAAACATTAGTTGTGTTCTTCTGCGTGAACTATTTCTATTTTACATCACTACACATCTCAAACCGAAGATCGCACATTTGTGCTCCACACGTCATGAGAACACACACATTGACATCTGTTTGGGTCATTTAGCTTAAAATGGCTGACATTTGGCTAATCTTTCCTGCAACTTAGATGGACGTACATGCAGTGATTGCAGGATGTGGACAGGATTCATAGTCTCTAATCTAAATCTGTCTCTAACAGGACCATTTTCTGTAATGAGTCAATGTTTACACACACAAAAGACGCTGACAGAGGTCAATTGGGACATTTAATCAGAAACGGCCTAAACTCAAGATTAGTCAGAACATAAACAAGAAGAGTTCAGTGATTACTGGGTCTTTTTTCTGTTCTTTTAATGCTAGTGAAAGTAATTGATCAGCAGGTGTCTGAGGGTTTAACAGTTGTTTAGGTTAGTGTAAGTGCATGGGTTGTTGATTTGTGGGGGATGGAGGACAAATTCTTTCACTACTGTTTTGTTATGGCTCTTTTGTCATGCAAAATCTAACGATGTGCAACATGTTAAGATACAGGAATAGACAGAAGACTTCAGTGTTTTAAAACAACACATAATGACTGTATAGATTAGCACATTTTTCTTCTATACACAGACACACTAACCTCAGATTAACCGAATTAGGGCTGAGGAAACTAGCTAACCAAGTCACAAATTAATCAACCACTTTTGACGGAAAAAATGTAAGCTTACATTTAAAAAAAAAAAAAGAAGTATTTTCTTCAGAATGCTATGAAACTGACTTTTTGCTACGTGAAATTTGTGGACATGATTAGAAAAGGCTAAAAAAAGTCATGTTTACTCTTCGCGGTGCACTAAATACAACTTATAAAACTAGAAACCATTTATATTAACTACCATTCAAACGTTTGGGGTTATAAAGAAATTCATATACTTTTTTTTCGGCAAGGACAGATTCAATTGATCAAAAGTGACAGTAAAGGCATTCATAATGTTACAACAGATTCCCGTTTCAAATAAATGCTGTGGCATAAATCAAGCAGCTCTACTGTTTTAATGAGTGATAATAAGAATGTTTCTCAGCATATTAGAATTATTTCTGAAGAATCATGTGACACTGAAGACTGAAGTAATGATGCTGAAAATTAATCTTTGCATCACAAGAATAACTTACATTTAAAAATATACTAATAAAGACAACAGTTGCCTTAAATATTTCACAATATTACTGTTTTTACTGTATTTTTAATCAAATAAATGCAGTCTTGGTAAGTAGAAGAGACTTCACATAAAAAAAAAATCGTACTGTCTTTTGAAAATTTTGAATGGTAGTGTGTGTGTATATAATATAATATAATATAAGCACTTAAACAACAATGTAGGCTTCAGATTTGTGCTGTTAAACCCTCTAAAATTTTGTTTTTACAAATGGAGGGACGAGTTTAATAACTTTTAAGAGGCAGCGTATGATTCAAACACTGCTAAAATAAACCATTTCTGCTGCTCAAAGCAGCAGCAGAAATGCTGAACAAGCTCCAGTGCTCGTGTTGATCTGCACAAGCTTCCTGTGGGATTACAGATTACGTCCCAATGAAGTCGAGCCAGATACACGCCACATAATCACCGTCCTACTTAACCTGCGGAGCACATCAGCAGGAAGACATGGAGCTTGCAGGTCGGCACACACCTGACCTCGCTTCGGACACAATCCAGAGGGTGTGTGATTCTGTGTGTGTTAAAGGGAAACATCTGCAGAGAGCACAAGGAGGCCACTATTGTCCATGGAGAACCGTCCACTACAGTACATACATGGTCAGTGTGTCTTTTTACATACTTGTGTCCACGCCAGACTGCCAGGAATGTCACAATGCATGAACATGAACACATGCATATCCTACACCCTATGACTGATCACTAAAACATTCAGTGAACCAGTCAAAAGTGTGTTTCTTATTATCTTTAAAAGCACAAATCTACACCACAAAGAAGCTCAAATATATTATTTGTTGTTAGTTTTGCAACTAGTCCTGGATCACATGATCAGTTGTACTTGTTCTAGAGAGAAAAGGCTTGACCCCTTACCCTTCTCTTGAGGCGCTCTCTCTCTCTCAGCGTGAGTGTGTCGGCTTTGGCAATTACAGGAACGATGTTGACCTTGCTGTGGATCGCCTTCATAAACTCAACATCTAGAGGCTTCAGGCTGGTAAAAAAAAAAATCAAGCACACAGTAGCACAAATCACATACACTGCCATTCAAATGTTTAGGGTCAACTTTCACTAAGCAAGGATACATTAAAGTGATCAAAATTTATAGTGAAGACATTTATAATGTTACAAAAGATCTATATTTCAAATAAATGCTATTCTTTTGAAATTTCTATTCATCAAAGATTATATTCCACAAAAATATGACGCAACAGCTGTTTTTAGTAATTGATAATAATCAGAAATGTTTCTTGAGCATCAAATCATCATATTAGAATGATTTCTGAAGGATCATGTGACACTGAAGACTGGAGTAATGATGCTGAAAATTGCAGCTTTGATCACAGGAATAAATTTCATTTTAAAATATATTCAAATAGTAAACAGTTACTTTCTATTGTAATAATGTTTAATAATATTATTGTTTTTACTGTATTTTTAATCAAATAAAATGCTAATAAAATGCAAAAACATTAAAACAATTTATATGAAAACATGAGAAATAATCAGAGTAAAGATATGTTTGTACCAAGCATGAATTATCCCCATAACAGGAATGGAAACAAAACAATGCATCTACCATTAAAATTCATCCTGAAATGATGTAATGGGCAAATATTTGTCGGCAATTCAATAAATGTTTATCCGGGACTGTTGAAGATTTGAGTCTGATGTGAATTTTTACTTTTTTGTTGGGGTTTCATGTGACCTAAGAATTTTGAATTCTGAAAACGCTTAGTCTGAACAGCATGTATGTAAATATTCATCAGAGTTTTTTTTATGACAATTCACATCATATTTGAGCAATGTAAAATTCAATTGTGATTTTTGTTGGTGATTCATGTTGCTTTGATGCATCACTCTTGCTGTAAACAGGCCTTAAGGCGAGACACGGCAGGCAAAAACATAGTTTTTTTTTTCACTGGTCAATTTTGAGATTTTGGGATATTTGTCTTCAATAACATGTCTTCTTTCAGACTTGTGGTGAAAAACAGTCCGAAACACACATTTAGGTCTTTATTTTACTACACTTCGTCTGTAGATTTCTCATAAATTCATCAAAAGTTGTCGTTATAAATCATCCCTCTGCTCCGCGATCGCAATCTGCACCCTGTCATCACACACACCGTTAGAAAGCTCTCTCTCTCCTGAACAATACTGCCGGATCCAAATATGGTCATTTCCTTTTTATCAGCAACCAATCGCGAAAGTAAAAGGGGGGATTTTACTCTAAATGCGCAATCTCATTGGCTGATGCTAAATCTTTAAAGCCCGTTTTCTCAAAATGACTTTTCTCTCATACTCCAAGTCCAAAATCTCCACTTCAGTAGCACCTATATACCAAACTTTCCAGTCTTGTACCTAGTTATATTATGAAGACATTTACAGAGGGATTTGTAAATATATTATTCCTAGCCTGATTTATATAACATTTTATTCCAAAAAACATGGTGAAAATCTTTTTTTTAAGGCTATTGGCAGTTTATTCTGATTTACAGGATAACAAAAGTAGATATCCATAAATCCCTCTGTAATTTTTTTCCCATCTAATATGTGAACACAATGAAAAAATAATTTTGAACCTGGCTTTATCCAACACTCAGATTTCGTTTTTTAAAATATATGCAAATTAGCGCATATTTAATTAGATAATGTCTCATTTGCATATTTAAACATTAAATTACAGAAAACTTGTAACACATTTTTTTCTCATCTTAATGTAGGTAATCAACTGGCAAAGTTTCATGGTGATATCTGCTAGTTAAAAAAATTACCCTATTCACCTGTAGTGTCTCGCCTTAATTGAGGGCTAAAGCTAAGCCACTTTCTGCAGGAATCAAATGTTTTATTGACAGATGAAGAAAGGCAGACCATGTGAGGTGTTTTACCCGTGTCCAAACGGAGAGATGAAGTAAAAGCAGCAGTGTACTCTGTTGTCAACGATGTGTCTGCGGTTCAGTCCGCTCTCATCGTGCAGGTATCGCTCAAACTGATTATCGATATACTGGATGATCGTCTTAAAGCTGTTGAAGAGAATAAAGCAGAGATCAGAGAATGAGCTTAAGTAAATACTCAGCTTGTGATTCTATTAAACAAGCGCATTAAACAAACATCAGATATGGATCTCAGCAGAACAAAACCACAATCTAATCGCAGGATAGGAAGACGCATTTTAGAAATGGTGAACAACCACTTAGTCAAAATAAAGCTTATCAAAACGCTCCACAACATCATGTTTACAGGTTCTTGCTCAGCAATGACGCACCACATGCACCAGTGTTATTTTACATATTGATCGTAAAACTAATCCATATGAATTGAGAGGTTTAGTCCAAATTTTCTGTAGAGACTCGATCACTTTACATGATGAACAGATTGAATTTAGTTATTATTCACAAATAAAAATTGATCAGCAAAAATAAACAAAAGCTCACCGAACCTGCTTGACGTGCAAGAACAAACCTCGCGTGGAAGCTCAAACGTGCACGAGAATGAACCTCATTGGTTCTTGCTGAAGCTCAAACGTGTGCGTAACACGAGAATGAACCTCACTGGTTCTTGCAGAAGCTCAAACGTGCTGCGAAACACGAGAATGAACCTCATTGGTTCTTGCAAAAGCTCAAACGTGCTGCGAAACACGAGAATGAACCTCATTGGTTCCTGCAAAAGCTCAAACGTGCTGCGTTACACGAGAATGAACCTCATTGGTTCTTGCAAAAGCTCAAACGTGCTGCGTAACACGAGAATTAACCTCATTGGTTCTTGCTGAAGCTCAAACGTGCTGCGTTACACGAGAATGAACCTCATTGGTTCTTGCAAAAGCTCAAACGTGCTGCGTAACACGAGAATGAACCTCATTGGTTCTTGCTGAAGCTCAAACGTGCTGCGTTACACGAGAATGAACCTCATTGCTTCTTGCAAAAGCTCAAAAGTGCTGCGTTACACGAGAATGAACCTCATTGGTTCTTGCAAAAGCTCAAACGTGCTGCGTAACACGAGAATGAACCTCATTGGTTCTTGCTGAAGCTCAAACGTGCTGCGTAACACGAGAATGAACCTCATTGGTTCTTGCTGAAGCTCAAACGTGCTGCGTTACACGAGAATGAACCTCATTGGTTCTTGCAAAAGCTCAAACGTGCTGCGTAACACGAGAATGAACCTCATTGGCTCTTGCTGAAGCTCAAACATTCTGCGTAACACAAGAATGAACCTCATTGGTTCTTACAGAAGCTCAAACGTGCTGCGTAACACGAGAATGAACCTCATTGGTTCTTGCTGAAGCTCAAACATTCTGCGTAACACAAGAATGAACCTCATTGGTTCTTGCAGAAGCTCAAACATGCTGCGTAACACGAGAATTAACCTCATTGGTTCTTGCTGAAGCTCAAACGTGCTGCGTAACACGAGAATGAACCTCATTGGTTCTTGCAAAAGCTCAAACGTGCTGCGTAACACGAGAATGAACCTCATTGGTTCTTGCTGAAGCTCAAACATTCTGCGTAACACAAGAATGAACCTCATTGGTTCTTGCAGAAGCTCAAACGTGCTGCGTAACACGAGAATTAACCTCATTGGTTCTTGCTGAAGCTCAAACGTGCTGCGTAACACGAGAATGAACCTCATTGGCTCTTCCTGAAGCTCAAACGTGCTGCGAAACACAAGCATGAACCTCATTGGTTCTTGCTGAAGCTCAAACGTGCTGCGTAACACAAGAATGAACCTCATTGGCTCTTCCTGAAGCTCAAATGTGCTGCGAAACACAAGCATGAACCTCATTGGTTCTTGCTGAAGCTCAAACGTGCTGCGTAACACGAGAATGAACCTCATTGGTTCTTGCAGAAGCTCAAACGTGCTGCGTAACACGAGAATGAACCTCATTGGTTCTTGCAGAAGTTCAAACGTCCTGCGAAACACAAGAATAAACCTCATTGGTTCTCGCACCTCAAGCGAACATGCTAGAGCCATATCAGCATTTACCATATTAGATGTGTGCATTGATTAATGTTTATATGTGAATAAAAGCCTAAATTCAATTTGTTCATCATATAAAGCGATCGAGTCTCTTCAGAAAATTTGGACTAAACCGATTAGTTTCATGATCTCTTTATAAACCTTTTGAAGCATCAAAGTGGTAGTTGCCTAGCTGTCAATGGAGGGACAAAAACCTCTCAGATTTTCTTTCAAATATCTTCATTTGCGTTCCAGGCACGGAGTTTGCGGGGGGGCGAGGGGGTTCAGGGGGAGCATTGCCCCCCGGTGGCTGAAACGTGTAATTGCATTTTTTCAAAAAAAAAAAAAAAAAGATATATTATAAATATTTTAAATAACACAAAACAACTAAATGGTGGTAGGTAATACATCTGATTTTATAAACTGCTTTAGTAAAAAAAAAAAAAAAAAAAAAAATCAGGCCTCTGGGTCATGTGACAAGTGACAGGCTAACGTAAGTCCAGCGATTCTCAGCTAGCATTTAATAGCGTTGTAGCCTAGTTATCTGGTCGGACTCGTTACACCAAAATATGGACATATGGAGATTTTTAAAACGTCGAGCTCCAAATGACACAAATAGTCAGTCGTCGGGATCTAAGGATACAACACAAACAACAGTAACATTATAATAGTATACAATATATAATAGTAACAGTAATATGTTTCAAAAGTGGAGAGTATTGTGTGACTGTTCATTTTTCTCGTGTCTCAAAATGTTTTAAATGTTTCATGAAATAGGCTACAACAAAATGCGAAATATAACTTGTTTTTTAATCGCTCTCATTGCCACAATGCGTTTCAAATGTGGAGAGTAGCCTATATTGTGTGACTGTTAATTTTTCCCGTGTCTCAAAGAAGTAGGCTACAACAAAATGCGAAATATAACTTTGCCACAATGTGTTTCAAAAGTGGAGAGTATTGTGTGACTGTTCACTTTTCCCGTGTCTCAAAATGTTTTAAATGTTTCATGAAGTAGGCCTAGCCTACAACAAAATGCGAAATATAACTTGTTTTTTAATCCCTCTCATTGCCACAGTGTGTTTTGAAAAAAGGAAAGAAAAACTTTAAAAATCTTTTCGTTTTGGTTGAAGATAATATTTTAACGGTGCAAAAGTTGTCCACATTTCATTGATCCTAATTGTGTCCGAACCAGTGCTTGAAGTGGGGAAAAAAAGGTGCCGGTAATCTCTTGCATTGGCAAATCATGACATTTGAGATTTCTACTATGAAAAACAAAACTTGGAGATATTGCTGGTACAACAACAGTTTATTGTTATTTATTAACAACATAAATGTATTTAAACAAATCGTGTGTGTGTGTGTGTGTGTGTGTGAAAACGGAACTCCTCCAAGTGTTAAAGTCCAAAAATACATTTATGGTGAGATTACTAGCCTACATTTTATTTAATTAAATGCATTTATGGTAAGATTATTATATTTTCATGTCAATCTGTGTTCATTTTGAACACGAACCATGCGCTGTATCTTTAATTCAGCGCGTGCAGCGCAGCAGAAATAGACTCTGTGTGGAAACGATCTCTGCACTGCTGTAGACCCACACGGTGAACGTGATTTCACCAAGTACCACATGTTCCTGGATCAACATCGTTGTTGATCCTGGATCAACTTTCCAATTAACCAATCAGATTTGAGGGACAAGTTTACAGTTTATGTCAAGTTTAGGCTTAGAACCAAGGTAAAGTACTTAAACAGCGTCATTCACCTATCATTACCCTCTGATTTTAGAGAAAAGTTATGGGTAGGGTTAGGTTTAGGGGTAGGGATTGGGTAAGGACTAAATTTTGGGACAGGAATTTTGATCCAGGATCAACAAAATATGTTGATCCAGGACCATGTCTTACTTGGCAAAATCCCGGTGACCATACACACACACACCGCACCGGGAGCGCATTGACGGGCGCATCCGCGTGCAGTGTGAAAGCTCTAACCTGTTAACACGGGTGCGGAAAAAATACGCACCACATACGCACTGCAAACGGAGTATATGTGAAACGGGCTTGACACTGACGCTTTTTCTGTCAGTGGTAGAGAACATGCGAGAAGTAGCGGTACGCAAGAAAAAGTGCAGGTACGCTTAAGAGTAAAATGTAGAAGTGTACCCCCCCACTTCGAGCACTGGTCCGAACGAAGATGTGATGCGAAGTCAAGTGGCTGTTTATGCGAAGTTCTACCTGTTTACAAATATGATTGTATTGTTGTACTGTTTTTTTCTTGGGTTAAAAATAAATATGTGTTTATTTAGCATGTTTGTTTTGTCCATATGTGCTAGTGCTGAGTTCCCCAATTGATAGGCCATGCAGGTCCCAGCTGCTACAATGATTTTCTTTTTTTTTTTTTGCCCCCCCTGGCTCGAATGTCAAACTCCCCCTATGTTGCGTTCAGAAGATCACCGAAAGACTTATGGGTTTGGAACGAGATGAGAGAGTAATTAATGACAGAATTTTAATTTTTGGGTGAACAATACCTAATTTGTTTTTATTTCAGTTTTAGTTGTAGTTTTAAGTACATCATGTTAAACTAAATAAAAATCAGAAATTTGGCAATTGCTTGGCAACTAGCTGAAATAAAATAAGTGTTCATATTTAATTGTGTTTCAGTTCACATTTATTTTAAATAACAAAAATAATTGTATGGTTTTAATTGAAGTTTTAGTTGACATGTATCAACTCTCAGTTCTCACCACCAGATTCCCTTTTGCTCTAAAGTCTCCAGACTTATCTAAACAGCACACACTAAACCACTTCTGCGTCTGACGCAGATATGATCACTGCACTTCACTTTTCTAGATCTCAGCCTTGAGACCGCAGCCTTATCGAAAGGTGGAAGGAGGAAACATCACATGATAATATAGGTAGGTAATGTGGATGGCATATTTTCATTAACAGCATTAGAAGTCTGTGAGTAAGAGATGGGGAGGATATTGTTCTTTCAAACAGGACGTTCCCAGCATTCCTCAGCAAGGCTCAATGACCAGTATACAAACACAAGGCAACAGCTGCCGATAATCCACGATCAAGCGCGATAAAGTAAATAGTGTCTGCTATGCAGATACATAGATGCATAACACTGAGTATTAAGTTAATAGTCAGTTCAGTCTTCAAATCAGGACGTCATAGTTATATGCAAGGTCTAATTTTATGGTAGATATCTGTAATAACACACACATTTTTATGCAAAACAACCGCAGCACTATTCCAAGTGCACAAACATGTCAAAAGTGACACACATTACATAAACTTTATGTTTTAGAAATAAATAAATAAGTAGGGATGGGTCAAGATCTGAATCTAGGTGAGATCAACTATTTTTAGCAAGAGCACTAATTTGCATGCTGTGCTTTAGCTGTTAGACAGTCAAAAAACCCATCTCTACATATAGTACATCATTTAAAGCACTAGAAATATCACATGAATTTCATGTTTTTAACATGTTATCTCATAGATAGATTTCACATGGGAACGCTTTCAAAACCACGTTTTCCATGTGCAAAGTATGTGTTTCACATGACAACTTCATTTTGTCAAATTGTCTTTCTTTAAAAGTGCTTGCGAATTTTATTTTCACAATAAAAAGGTGCTTAATTATTTGGTTATATAGTAAAATGACATTCAGAAGTGTGATTTAAGCGTTGAAATAATAAGAAATGTGTTTCAAAAAGTAAAAAAGTAATGCAAAAAGTATTGTTCCAAAAAGTAATGCAAAAGCAATAAAATGTATTTTTGAACAATTATATAATGCAATGCAGAATCAGTGTAGCAACAAGATACATATACAAATGGCATTCAAATCTGTGACGGCATGCATTTACAGCACGTGTTCTGTGCTTTGAAAATATCCAGTTATTATCCACCACCAATAATTTATGGTACAGGGAAAATGATAATGCATGGAGAACGTCAAACTTAGAAGTAAATATATGGCTCGGAAGAAAGAAATTTCACCTTCCACACCCATTGATAGTGGCTGATCTCTACCAAAATGTTTCCTACCACATGCACATATTCAGAAATCTAAATGAGGACATACCAGAAATGTTTATAGGTTTTTACATTTACATTTACATTTATTCATTTAGCAGACGCTTTTATCCAAAGCGACTTACAAATGAGAACAACAGAAGCAGTTAAAACTAACAGTAGGACAACAATACGTAAGTGCTATAACCCCTCTCAGTTTAACTTAAGTGCAGTTTTTTTTTTTTTTTTTTTTTTTTTTTTTTTTTTTTAAGAATAGAGAAGAGAAAGTGTTAATACTACTGAATCAAGTGCTGCCAAAAAAGATACGTCTTCAGCAGTTTCTTGAAAGTGGCTAGTGACTCAGAAGCTCTGGTTGAGTTAGGCAGATCAGGGAACAGTCATGGTAAAGGTCCGAGAAAGAGATTTTGTGCCTCTTTGAGATGGTACCACAAGACGACATTCGCTAGCAGAGCGCAGGTTTCTGGATGGCACATAAGTCTGAAGTAATGAGTTTAGGTAAGAGGGAGCAGTGCCAGTGGTTGTTCTGTAGGCAAACTTTTCAATTATAATGACTAAAAAATGTATGTTTGAATCATTTTTATAAGTGAAGATGTCCCCAGATGTCTCCAAAGGGAGGTTTGGTCAGATTTTGCTGACTTCTCAGGATAAATCTAGCCGAGTAAACACACACTGACCAGTCCTGGCTGTTGATGGCGTCTCCATATCCAGGCGTGTCCACTACAGTCAGGCGGAGCTTCACTCCCCTCTCCTCGATTTCCACAGTGGACGCTTCAATCTGAACCGTGCGCTCGATCTTCTCTACAATCAGAACAAAAACAGAACAAAAGATGTGCATAAACATTTGAGGGGGGACATCGAGAAAAAATCACATTAAACATCATGATTTATTAGCCCTGGGCTACAGACGGGATTATTTTCTTGAAAACAACCTTATTCTCTACAGAGCTTTAATAGAGAAAGTGCTCAACAGAGGGATTTGAAATGATTTTATATCTATTGAGCATCTTTATATCCATTGAGCATCTAAATCAGAAATGTTTTGCATTCCACTGTGAGTGGCATCATGATGAAAAGAATATTTCTTTCAACAAAGCAGCATTTGCACACTTAAATTCTTAAAATTATAACAAAATATCACATTATAAACTATTAAAAAAAATAGACAAAAACAAAACAAAAATACTAAAATGTATCTAATATTTGTCTAACGTTTCTTTTTTTCTGCAGGTCTAACATGTAACATTTGATAACAAAATGTACCAACACTATTAGTCAAAGTTGTTGTCAAAATAGTGGAGACCTATGACACGGCTAGACAGTTATCTGAATATAATAGCCCCATGACATATTGAGTAATCACCGAACTAATAACCCCATGACTTGGTAGATCTAAATTTGCTTTGCTAGAAACAGAGAAAGGAGGTGGATGCTGAATTTGCACAAATGTAGAACCAATCATATTAGAGAAAAATGGTGTGATGATGATGAGCAATATGTCATGTTATCTTTATCTTTAGAGATTGTGGTTAGGTCACATGTGAACTAGGAGGAAGGAGCAACCTCAGCAGCAGGAGGGATGTAAAGGTTAGTAAGCTGGGCTGAGTTGAGTGGGGTGACTCTGGGACGCCAGAGTCACTGTCGAGCCCTCTTGAGGTGTCGTGGGCTAGTCGACGAAACACTGAGGACGGAAGGTGCCCACTTGAAGACCCTAGAGATGTCCCCTACTCAGCTCAATCCAGACGGTTGTCATGAGGAGACCGCAGTGTGGTTGCAGCCGTTGTGTGTGCTGACGCGCAAAATACACTGCAGTTATTAACACCAGACAGAAGGAGATTCACATCACCATATGGAAAGAAGCGTAAATGGATGGAGAAGCATAGGTTACTGTAAAGCTACGTCTTAGTTGGTGCTTATCTTGGCGAAAGCCGAGTACAAATCAGCATGAAGTTTTAACATCTACTCTCGTGTAATGGAAATCATTACTATGCTACAGTATGAACCTATCCTATATAAACTGCTGTACTCTTTTTGCTGGTGGGATTCTCTATGATTGATACGAGGTGTCCTCCGGCCGTGATTCAAGCATATTCAAAGGCACTGAATAAACACAATAAACAGGCATGTAAACACTTTAATCGCATCTATTCCACTCTGACCAAAGTGACGTACACGGATGATGCTATCATGTGCCGATTCATAAACATTTTTGGGGTGCTGAAGAAACGGAGTTCATGTTGATAGCGTTGTGCGACATGAATGTAATGCAATATATTGATGGACGAAAACATCGAAAGAATCGGAAAAAATCATAAACGTCCATAGAAATGTGTTTTGCAATTGACATAAGTAGATCAAAACAATGGCCAGTAACATACCTACTGTATGTGAGTTCATCATTTGTGCTGTGCAAATGCGAGTAACAATGGTAAAAATAACCACAATACTTAGCAAATAACCGGAATAATGAAAATTGCTTTTAAACGGGAGTGAAGAGTCACGGTCACATGCTTTTTGGGCCAAAATAAAGTTCATCTACAGAGGATTTCTTATGACTGCTAGGGATTATTTCGGCCTTCGACACAATATCCTGTAGAGTTAATAAAGACCTCTGGGGACCTGTGTGCGTGTGTGTGTGTGTGTTTACCTGCCGCTCCAGGTATATGGCGCTCTGGGTAGAGGTCAGTCAGGAAGAGGCTGTTGATGAGGGTTGATTTACCAAGACCAGACTCTCCTAAGATAACAAATAACACCCAGTTACACCCAGCACAGTGTGTGTCTATCCGAATCTATGTCTGTGTTTATGTCACGCACCTACAACCATCAGTGTAAACTCAAAGCCTTTCTTCACGGACTTCCTGTGCACCTGATTGGGCAGGTTGGCAAATCCCACATATCCTGCAGCATCAGGAAACTAGAAACACACATCAGTTTAATACATACACATGTAATACTTAAATGTAAAGTATGTTGATTTATTCAGCACCACAAGGAATTGCAAATTAAAGTATAACAATAGTGATTGCAAAAATAATAATAATTTTCCCAAACAGTCCCTTCACCTTCCATTGACCAAGAAAACTGACAGTCCATCGGTTGGACTAAACTCAGTACATTGGTGGAGTCAGATGTTGAAATGTCGGCCCGCTCAAACAAGAGATCACTGTTTTGAAAGCACGGCTGAGTAAAAGCTGTTCAGGATATTACCTACAAGTAACTCTGATCAATAAATGGAGACACTAGGAACTATCCAAAACAATTACACACTTCACCTTTAACCCCTTAAGTGTCCCCCCGACATGAAAATGTCAAACTTAAATGGTTGTAATTCAAGAATGCTTTGGAATATAGATGTAAGATTGGTCTTGTTTTAAAGACATTTGGCAGATTTTTGTGGAAGTGAAATAAATTAAGAAAGTGAAACAGAAAAAAAGCTATAGAGTTTGAGTTTATGAAAATGTACAATGTAAAATTAAATTATTCATATTTTATATAAAATATATATTTTCAAAACATGTTAGGACCCTAAAACTGCAAAAAAAATCAAAGCCAAAAATCTGAACAAGTTGTGTTTCAAATTTTAGGTTGATAGTAATTTTAGGTTGGCAGTAATGGTGACATATGTGGTTTGAGTGATTTTCATACAATTTATGAAGTAGACATCCTATTTAGAAGTAGTATTGAAAGTTTGGTAGATTTTGATATGAATTCAACCTCTATGAAACATTTAAAAAAGACATGTATGTATGTGCGTTATAGCTCGCTGACCCATCACAAATGGTGAATCTATTATTTTTTTTCTTTATATATAAAACATTATTAGACCTTTTTTTCGTAAAAAAAAAAAAATTGAAAGGATGCTATCTATAATAGTGACACTTAAGGAAACAAGAGTAGGAGTGTCCATCTCACCTTTCCTTTTTCTCCAGACTGCGACATGGCGTTCCTGCCTGACAACTAGACAAAGAAAAAAAAAACATTAAAAGAAATTAATCAAAGGTCTTTTGGAAGTCTTGGTAGATTTCTCTTGAACTCGCTGTTTAGGAAAAGACATCATAATAAGAGATTGGTGGCCAATTGATACGATTTTTGAAAGACTGAAGTATAATGCCAATATGACACTAAAAATATTTAATAATAATAATAATAATAATAATATTTAATAATAATACTGACAAAAATGTACTGAACACTTACAATCACACACAACATTTACTAAAAAAAGAAAGAAAAAAACATTCCTAAAAAATTCTAAACAGAACTCAAGGCTTCGGTGTCACATGATCCTTTAGATGCTCAAGAAACATTGATTCTGATTATCAATGTTGAAAACAGTGCTTAATATTTTTGTGGAAACCATGGTACATTGTTTTTGAGGATTCTTTGATGAATAGAAAGATCAAAGGAGCAGCATTTGTTGGAAATAGAAATATTTTGTAACATTATAAATGTCTTTACTGCCACTTTTGATCGATTTAATGCATCATTGCAGAAGAAGTATTAATACATTTTTTTAAATTTAAAATTACCTAAAATTTTTAAATGACAGTAAATAAATAAATACTGGTATAGTCACTGATATATCTATGTAACTCCAGGCAATTGAAACATTCACATTTAAATGGTGGATGCTGCACATTGGTGGTGGTTGAGGAGATTCCTCCTTCCATGTATAGCGCTTTGAGCACCCAGAAAAGCGCTATATAAATGTAACAAATTATTATTATTAAATGGAAGCACTGTCAATTGAAGCTCTCCATAAATCTGGGGCCTCATGTACAAAGACTTGCGCTGAATTCATACTAAAACATTGTGTACGGACAAAGCTGTAAATGTGCGTACGCACAAAAAAAAAACAGATGTATAAATCTCTGCGTACGAAGGATCCCACGCATATTCTCTTTGTACATCCCAATTAACGTAAAAATGAGCGCACATGCACGAGCACAACGCCCCAACCAGTCTCCTCCCTTAATTAAATACATTTAAATATGGTAATGAGTCCACTTTGGCAAAAGAAAGGAGTAAGAAAATGGCTAAAGCAAGCGGCAAGAAGCGAAACTTTACAGAAAGTGAATCGGAGGTGCTACTGTCGGAGGTAGAAACGAGAGAAAAAAAATATTTGGAACTTTGTCCTCCGGAATTAATAACAAAAGGAAAAAACATGAGTGGGAGAGTTTGGCTGATGCCGTCAATGCAGTGGGATCTGAAAGTCGCACTGTAAATGACCTTAAAAAGAAATGGTCTGATATAAAGGTGGACGTTAAATGGAGAACTGCTGCGCACCGACAAAGTGTGGGCAGAACAAGCAGTGGTAAAGGGGTCAGAGAATTGCCTCAATTATGGGTGACACTTTACTCTCTGGAGTAGTATCCGCTGCTGTGGGAGACTCGGATTTACTACAGGACTGCCACGAAGGTAACCAATATTATCTGCACATTTATTGAATGGAAATGTTTCCGATTCACATATGCAAATTCTTCTTCAGATGGCGCCTTTATAGCAATGCGTGTGCAGTCGATCGCTCCGATTACATTAGGAAAACCGGCTATCGCTGCAAATTGCGTTTTAATGTTTGGCTGGTCAACCACATCATATGGGAACCTTATATACCTGGTAGACATGCGGATGATCCCGACCCATACCGCTGGCATTGCGCGGCTCAAAGACGACTGGCTTATTCCTGAGCGGTCTGCCAGTTCCCTTTGGAAAGAAGCAGTTGCCAGGAAAGCAAGTGTTGTCAGCACCTGCAAGGGAACGGGTATTGCGTGGCTCCTCGCTGTCTCTCTCTCTCTAGATTCGGACCCAACTCAGCACAGAGCTCCAAGAGGATAGCCCTTGGAAATCTGAAACGGCTGATAAGCCAGTCATCATCCTGGGCCAGAAAATCATTGTGGTCCCTAAAAACTGGTTCTCTTCGGATTCTGTCATTAGCAATGTCCTCTAATAAGGCCAAAGCTGCCATTGCCATAGACTAAGGGTTGTATCAATTTGCATATGCTTTTATATGTTCTTACTTAATTGCATAATTGATAGAATATTCCCATAAGGCTCGTGTGACAATATATGTAAATTATTTTATAAATTGCAAATTAATAGCAATCAGTGTTTCCCCTACCATTGTTTTGGGGGGGCGGCCCGCCCCCGCAAAACGACCCCCCGCCCCCCCCTAAAATGCTGACGAAATACGGTCATAAAAAAGGAATTTAGTGTAAAACGCGGAATTTCACGGAATTTGTAAATTTGAGGAAAAAATAGAAAGCAGTTCAGTACACTTGAAATCAAATCGCGATGTAGACTAGTGTGTGTGAATATTAAAACACAAAGACTATTTAAATACGAATCCTGCATGTTCTGTGTGAATGAATGGTGCCCCGACGCGCAGTTTAATTTACCACACACACACTGAAGCACGTGTGACGCTTGCGCTGTTATTTGGCCTATATGAAGACACAAATGCATGAACTTCCTCTCCAGGCTCTAGATCCACTCTGAAAGTCACTTCGTGATCATTTCACCGCTTCATTTGAGAAAAACTATCATCATGACAAACACACAGAACCTCAAAAGGTCTTCACGGCAACCCGTCAAAATAAAAGTTCGGTTTAACTTGACAGAAATATATTACTGTTGTACATTAGAATTTAGATATATCCCAATGTAATAATACACTAACACTAATCCAAATAAATTATCATCAAAACTGAAATTTTTAAGGAATAATCCATGTTTTAATTTGAACAGTTAGGCTAAAGCTCATTGTGCAGCCAGTTATTTGACAAAAAGTTTATTTAATTTCATATGATTAAAATTGATGATAAATGCTAAAATTTGTGTTTTATGTCTTCATTTTATTACCAGAAAAAACACAACACAGAATTAGTGTGAATTTTTTTCCATATATATATATTAAAAAAAAATGTTGTATAAGTTTAATGATTCATAGTACATGATTTCAATTAATAATAAAAAACAAATACACCACGTATCCGTAACACGCCCGCTCCGCAACACTAGCAGTCCCCCCCACCCTGAAAAAAAATCCTAGGGGAAACACTGGCAATGCATCCCACAGGTGGTAGTGCGAAAGACTTGTAGAACAATTCGTTGTGTAATGTTTGCAACTTAACTTCATTGCCTGTAAGAGTCGCCAACGGACAAAAACTATGAGAAATGTACGTACGCCAGACATGAAATTGGCGTGGAGGAACGCACATTCTCACGTTAATTTCACTGTTAGTACATCCGACCGTGAGCGTGAAAGCTGGCGTACGCAAGATTGATACATGAGGCCCCTGATCTTCTTTCACACACTGAAACAGATCTGCATAGGTTTGGGCTGATAATATTGATGGGGAACAAACTGTTCTGGAAAAGCTGGTAGTGTGTGAGTGTGTTAGACATGAAGAGCAGAGTGAGGGATGACGACAGGGAGGGAACAATACTGTTTATCTTTCATCTTCCTGGAAACGCTTTTCTACATTTCCACCACTCCCCATAAATGAGGGCTCTCTCTCACACACACACACACTTTATGTGTGTGCTTTATGAGGTTTAGGTGAAAGTGTGTTTGATTCGGAGACAGCCGTTCTGAAAGTCTTCACAGTGAAGGCCAAACAGCTGTAATACTGACAGATCAAGTTTTTCGTTTTTATGAGTGTTTCTACTCCCAAGAGAGAGAAAATCAGCTTTGCATAAGAGGAATAAATGATATTTTAAAACATAATAATATTTCACAATATTAATTTTTTTACTGTATTTTTGATTAGCCTTGGTGAGCATACTAGACTTCTTTTAAAAACATTTAAAAAATCTTACCGATGCCAACTTTTTGTACAGTAGTGTGTGTGTTCACCTAAGACGGCTATATTATACCCTTTTACAAATTATAGATTTTGTTTTTGGTCCCTACTTGAACTGTTTTTTTTCCCAGATTTTTGAATTCTTGCAGTTCCTCTCTTCCCAGTCTGTCAGAAAAGCTCTTCTTTGTTCCTGGATCTTTAACCGCTTCGAGTGTGTTTGGGAAATGTCCCGCCCCTTACCATAACCATGAGCTTCAACACTAATAACTAAATCAACCAGGCCCCGCCCCTTTATTTTGCGAAAGCCTTGGGTGGGAATTATTTAAATGAGGAATATTGTGACATGTTTGTTCCTGGAAGAAAATTCAAGACTACAATAGAGGCGTTTCAGGGAGTTCAGAAACACTGACACTGATATAGAGAATTACTCACTTTGAAGTGACTTTGTTTGCAGTGGTTTTTAATGTTGAACAGGGAAAAAAGCTTAATATGACCCATCATGCTGTGAAATGTCATGAATATCTAAACATTTTACACAATGTTTAAATTTTGTTCTAACCTAATTTACACAAAATAAGTACAAAACATGAAAAAAAGCCTAACAGCTGTAATACTGACAGATTGAGTTCTTCATTTTTATGATCATGAGTGTTTCTACTCCCAAAGCAAGAAAAATAAAGAGTCAAAGTGTTTCTCTGGAATGCATGGAAACTAATTTAGGATAAATGTCAGATTGTGGGCGTAACGGTGCTGCCTTTATAATGTAGGACATTGCGATTCCCATTTTATCACACACATAAACTCTGGGAGGTCTTGTTATTGCTGGCTGGGAATTATGGGAAGGATAAACCAGCCTCAGATTAATCAAGTGAGCTCATTATCACCACAGTGATTTCAGAGAGCAGCTTTTTGCATTAACATAAATCAAACTCCAAAACCAAGAAAAGATTTAACAAACACACCAGCTTTCAACTCTCCCTCGCCCTCAGACATGAGCACAGGGTGACCAGACTTAAGAGATTTGCCATTTTTACCATAAAATGGTTTTGAGGTTCTTAACAGAATTCCTGATGGAGCTTAGCAGATCGTAAGCTCGTGAGACATGTGACTCAAACGCCACATTTACAGTCAGATCGGAAAGCTGATGGCTCGCCGGTCATAACCGAACTACCGTTCAAAGCAGCACTTGAGTTTATGAGTGAAACGTGCCGCCTCACGACCCCCGGCGTTATTCACTTCACCTCTGAAGATGGCGTATTTGATGGATGATTTTCAAGACAAAGGGCGGAATCGCTTCCAAACACTGACGGAAATAACACATACAGGACAGGAATTGAGAGCAAGGGAAGATACGTGATAAAGGAAGAAAGAAGAGGGGTGAAAGGTTAAAGATGTAAATAAAGAGAAGAAAAGTCCTTTGATGACAGGGACACATAAAGCCAAGATAGCAGAGACAATCTTCAGTTTCTACTACATATTAGCGGAGGAAAACTGTTTACTATACCGCAGATTATCAGCCAGAGGTGTGTTTCTCAAAATAAACTATGGTTGCAAGTTCTGTCATTTACCAATCGAATACAAAAACAATGCTTTTGGGAAACGCACCGTTGAAATGGGCTGATTTCAAGATTATTGGCCGATAACTGTGCCTGACTAGCCGATAAATAGAAGTGTGTCAATCCACCTAGTAGTGACAGTATCCAATGCAATTATAAATAGAAAATTCAGTAGATATAAATATTTAGTGATTTACTTTTGAATATTCTATTCAACAAAGAATCCTGAAAAACAATCAGTTTCCACAAAAATATGAAGCGTTGTTTTCAACATTAATGATAATCAGAAATGTTTCTTGAGCAGCAAATCATCATATTAGAATGATTTCTGAAGGATCATGTGACACTGAAGACTGGAGTAATGATGTTTAAAATTTAGCTTTGATCACAGGAATAAATTACATTTCAAAACATATTCAAATATAAAGCAGATATTATAAATTGTAATACTATTTCAATGTTTTTGCTGCATTTTGATCGAATAAATACAGCCTTGTTACAGTAAACAAGCTGTAAACACCTACTATATAAGGAGTACTTAAGGAATCAAATGACATTTGCGCAATAAAAAAGAAAATTAAGAGTTAACAGTCTATTATAATGAAGAAGAGGTCATTTAGAAACTCATCTTGTTTACTTGTCACATGTCTTGCCAAAAGCCAAAATCTTGCTTATTATAAATTGGGGATTTCCTTTCAGACCACTTCTATTTAGGTTCAAGGTTATTTTAACAAAACATGAGCCAAAAGATATTATTTTGATGAATACAAGCTGCCTGAAGTTTTTTGTTTTTCACTGAAACAACATATGACTTCAGCTTAAAAAATTATATTCAAATACTGTCTTATAAATGCCCCCCGAGACCCAACAAAAAGTGTTTTGGATTAGCGTTTGGATTTTGTTTTAGCATCATCACTGTAGTTCTTAAAAGGAAAGTTCACCCAAAAATTAAAATTCTGTCATTATTTACTCGCCCTCATGTCGTTCCAACCCTGTAAGAATTTCGTTCATCTTCAGAACACAAATAAAGATACTTTTAATTAAATCTGAGCGATTACTGTCCCTCCATTGACAGCTACGCAACTACAAATTTGACGCTTTAAAAAGTTTATAAAGAGATCGTAAAACTAATCGGTTTAGTCCAAATTTTCTGAAGAGACGTGATCGCTTTATATAATGAACAGATTGAATTTAGGCTTTTATTCAATTTTAAACATTCATCAACTCACACAACAGTTGTGGTAAACAGAAGCTCTAGCATGTTCACTTGATGTGCGAGAACCAATGAGGTTCATTCTCGTGTTACGCAGCACGTTTGAGCTTCAGCAAGAACCAATGAGGTTCATTCTTGTGTTACGCAGCACGTTTGAGCTTCTGCAAGAACCAATGAGGTTCATTCTTGTGTTACGCAGCACGTTTGAGCTTCAGCAAGAACCAATGAGGTTCATTCTCGTGTTACACAGCACGTTTGAGCTTCAGCAAGAACCAATGAGGTTCATTCTTGTGTTACGCAGCACGTTTGAGCTTCAGCAAGAACCAATGAGGTTCATTCTTGTGTTACGCAGCACGTTTGAGCTTCAACAAGAACCAATGAGGTTCATTCTCGTGTTACACAGCACGTTTGAGCTTCAGCAAGAACCAATGAGGTTCATTCTTGTGTTACGCAGCACGTTTGAGCTTCTGCAAGAACCAATGAGGTTCATTCTTGTGTTACGCAGCACGTTTGAGCTTCAGCAAGAACCAATGAGGTTCATTCTCGTGTTACACAGCACGTTTGAGCTTCAGCAAGAACCAATGAGGTTCATTCTTGTGTTACGCAGCACGTTTGAGCTTCAGCAAGAACCAATGAGGTTCATTCTCGTGTTACGCAGCACGTTTGAGCTTCAGCAAGAACCAATGAGGTTCATTCTCGTGTTACGCAGCACGTTTGAGCTTCTGCAAGAACCAATGAGGTTCATTCTTGTGTTACGCAGCACGTTTGAGCTTCAGCAAGAACCAATGAGGTTCATTCTCGTGTTACACAGCACGTTTGAGCTTCAGCAAGAACCAATGAGGTTCATTCTCGTGTTACGCAGCACGTTTGAGCTTCAGCAAGAACCAATGAGGTTCATTCTTGTGTTACGCAGCACGTTTGAGCTTCAACAAGAACCAATGAGGTTCATTCTCGTGTTACACAGCACGTTTGAGCTTCAGCAAGAACCAATGAGGTTCATTCTTGTGTTACGCAGCACGTTTGAGCTTCTGCAAGAACCAATGAGGTTCATTCTTGTGTTACGCAGCACGTTTGAGCTTCAGCAAGAACCAATGAGGTTCATTCTCGTGTTACACAGCACGTTTGAGCTTCAGCAAGAACCAATGAGGTTCATTCTTGTGTTACGCAGCACGTTTGAGCTTCAGCAAGAACCAATGAGGTTCATTCTCGTGTTACGCAGCACGTTTGAGCTTCAGCAAGAACCAATGAGGTTCATTCTCGTGTTACGCAGCACGTTTGAGCTTCTGCAAGAACCAATGAGGTTCATTCTTGTGTTACGCAGCACGTTTGAGCTTCAGCAAGAACCAATGAGGTTCATTCTCGTGTTACGCAGCACGTTTGAGCTTCAGCAAGAACCAATGAGGTTCATTTTCGTGTTACACAGCATGTTTGAGCTTCAGCAAGAACCAATGAGGTTCATTCTCGTGTTACGCAGCACGTTTGAGCTTCAGCAAGAACCAGTGAGGTTCATTCTCGTGTTACGCAGCACGTTTGAGCTTTAGCAAGAACCAATGATGTTCATTCTCGTGTTACGCAGCACGTTTGAGCTTCAGCAAGAACCAATGAGGTTCATTCTCGTGTTACGCAGCACGTTTGAGCTTCAGCAAGAACCAATGAGGTTCATTCTCGTGTTTCGCAGCACGTTTGAGCTTCAGCAAGAACCAATGAGGTTTATTCTCGTGTTTCGCAGCACGTTTGAGCTTCAGCAAGAACCAATGAGGTTTATTCTCGTGTTACGCAGCACGTTTGAGCTTCAGCAAGAACCAATGAGGTTCATTCTCGTGTTACGCAGCACGTTTGAGCTTCAGCAAGAACCAATGAGGTTCATTCTCGTGTTACGCAGCACGTTTGAGCTTCAGCAAGAACCAATGAGGTTCATTTTCGTGTTACACAGCACGTTTGAGCTTCAGCAAGAACCAATGAGGTTCATTTTCGTGTTACACAGCACGTTTGAGCTTCAGCAAGAACCAATGAGGTTCATTCTCGTGTTACGCAGCACGTTTGAGCTTTAGCAAGAACCAGTGAGGTTCATTCTCGTGTTACGCAGCACGTTTGAGCTTTAGCAAGAACCAATGATGTTCATTCTCGTGTTACGCAGCACGTTTGAGCTTCAGCAAGAACCAATGATGTTCATTCTCGTGTTACGCAGCACGTTTGAGCTTCAGCAAGAACCAATGAGGTTCATTCTCGTGTTACGCAGCACGTTTGAGCTTCAGCAAGAACCAATGAGGTTCATTCTCGTGTTTCGCAGCACGTTTGAGCTTCAGCAAGAACCAATGAGGTTCATTCTCGTGTTTCGCAGCACGTTTGAGCTTCAGCAAGAACCAATGAGGTTCATTCTCGTGTTACGCAGCACGTTTGAGCTTCAGCAAGAACCAATGAGGTTCATTCTCGTGTTACGCAGCACGTTTGAGCTTCAGCAAGAACCAATGAGGTTCATTCTCGTGTTACGCAGCACGTTTGAGCTTCAGCAAGAACCAATGAGGTTCATTCTCGTGTTTCGCAGCACGTTTGAGCTTCAGCAAGAACCAATGAGGTTCATTCTCGTGTTTCGCAGCACGTTTGAGCTTCAGCAAGAACCAATGAGGTTCATTCTCGTGTTACGCAGCACGTTTGAGCTTCAGCAAGAACCAATGAGGTTCATTCTCGTGTTACGCAGCACGTTTGAGCTTCAGCAAGAACCAATGAGGTTCATTCTCGTGTTACGCAGCACGTTTGAGCTTCAGCAAGAACCAATGAGGTTCATTCTCGTGTTACGCAGCACGTTTGAGCTTCAGCAAGAACCAATGAGGTTCATTCTCGTGTTTCGCAGCACGTTTGAGCTTCAGCAAGAACCAATGAGGTTCATTCTCGTGTTACGCAGCACGTTTGAGCTTCAGCAAGAACCAATGAGGTTCATTCTCGTGTTACGCAGCACGTTTGAGCTTCAGCAAGAACCAATGAGGTTCATTCTCGTGTTACGCAGCACGTTTGAGCTTCAGCAAGAACCAATGAGGTTCATTCTCGTGTTACGCAGCACGTTTGAGCTTCAGCAAGAACCAATGAGGTTCATTCTCGTGTTACGCAGCACGTTTGAGCTTCAGCAAGAACCAATGAGGTTCATTCTCGTGTTACGCAGCACGTTTGAGCTTCAGCAAGAACCAATGAGGTTCATTCTCGTGTTACGCAGCACGTTTGAGCTTCAGCAAGAACCAATGAGGTTCATTCTTGTGTTTCGCAGCACGTTTGAGCTTCAGCAAGAACCAATGAGGTTCATTCTTGTGTTACGCAGCACGTTTGAGCTTCAGCAAGAACCAATGAGGTTCATTCTCGTGTTACGCAGCACGTTTGAGCTTCAGCAAGAACCAATGAGGTTCATTCTCGTGTAACGCAGCACGTTTGAGCTTCAGCAAGAACCAGTGAGGTTCATTCTCGTGCATTAAGCAGGTTTGGTTGAGGTTCTGTTTATGTTTGTTGATCAATGTTTTATGTGAAAAAAGCATAAATTTAATCTTTTCATCAAAATGATCGAGACTCTTCAGACAATTTGGTCTAAACCTCTCAATTCATTTGGATTAGTTTTATGATCTCTTTATGAACTTTTTGAAGTGTCAAAGTGGTCGTTGCGTAGCTGTCAATGGAGGGACAGAAATCTCTCAGATTTCATCAAAAATATCTTCATTTGTGTTCCAAAGATGAACAAAAGTCTTACAGGTTTGAAACGACATGAGGGTGAGTTATTAATGTCAGAATTTTCATTTTTGGGTGAACTAACCCTTTAATGCATACAAAATATTCCTTCTGTATTTTGCTAATTATATCACCACATTTAGCACATACATAAATGTACGAAAATATAGAAAATATATAATAATTATATAATAGTCATATTGATCATGTAATAATCAATAATCAAATAATAAACAAAACAACATGTTAAGTGTATTGATAAACATAGTGTCATCAATAATCACATATTTAATACTGAATTAAATTCACTATCATATTTATTGTATTATTAGAACATTCTTCTAATGTCTATCACATAGCAACATTAACACACAGAAAATGTGTGGTAAGCATTTTCTCAGAAATACTAAACGAATTCATAAACTGAATTTTTGGCTCCGGGGAGGACATGTTTAAAGTGAGGAGGTTTGCTCCAGACAGAGAACGTAGGCTGCTATTAAACTGTGAAATGTGCTGTCAAACTCTGGCCATCATCTCCTCGACTCCCCCAAACCCCTCTCTGAATTAACATGATGCCAAATTCCTATGTAACTTATAATTAAAACAACAGATAACCTTGGGTACATTTTTATAGCACCCCATTTGAAGTGAAAACACCTCCTCTCGTCCACACCCTTTTTGATAAAATGTTCTTAATTCAGAGCACGTATCACATCTAAAACTGACACGCCCGCACTAAAACAAAACATATGTGTGTCATCTTACAGTTTCAAATAGAGAAACAAACTATCGAGAAATACAACAGTATTACTTAAACTGAAATGAAACTTTTGACATGCAACAGTTACTGAAGCCGCTAAGGAACTGACACAAAGTCTCGGCTGATTAATCACTTCCGGATACAAATGCGAAGAAACTTCAACTAACTTTTTTAGGCGCCAGAAGCCCTTACCTGTAATAAACGCGTGATAAAACACAAAAACCTGGAGTTTTTTACACCTCCCTTGTTTTCTTTCTTCCAGCAGGCCAATCCAGGGAATCCGGAAACCGCTGCTACAATTCCGCCCTTATCCCATAATGCCTATTTTCTGATAGATTAAGAGACAGGGCGCAATGGAAGCCATTACGGCTCAAGTACCAATGTGGAGGACGGCCAATAGAGCGGCAAATTAGAGCCAAGATGGCGAAGGCAGGTCACAGTTTCTAGGAGCGGGCTGTTTCCAGTGCTTTCAGCGAACACGTCTAAACACGAATATCTTTTCGTGTTTAGACATGTTTTATAACATATTTTATAATATGATATTTTAAATTCAAGTCAGATATTTAACTTTTGATAATATTTTAATTTATATAGGCCTATATATATATTTTATATTTATTTATTTGTATTTGTTTTGGTGCTGGCTTGTAGCCTATATAACTATAAGTGATTATATATATATATTTTTTTAAATACTCTTTAAAAAAATAAACTTCGTTTATAGACCCCCCTCTTAGACTTTCACACACAAACCCACAGCTTCTCTGCATCCTCATTGGCGAGCAACAGATGCTCTCTTGTGCGATTGGATGAAAGTTTCACTTCAGTCTTCGACAAACACAAACGCACGCACACACCCCTCCTCTTGGCGTACCGCTATTATTCCACTCCACTTATTCCCTGTCCAGGAGAAGTCCGTTAGTCAAAGCACAGAGGAGACGCAGCGAGGAGATGCGGTCCACCTGATCAAAGCGCTTCAGTTTCTGTGATTGAAACTAGAAGTTTTTTGGAAAAAAAAAAAACTTTGGAGAGAAGAAGAAACTTTGGATAAAAGACTTTAGAAGAAAAGAAAACCAGACTCTGGAGAGGAAAGCAGTCTTCTCAGACGTTCCAAAAGTTCTAGAGCAGGTGCACAGATATATTTAAGCACTACAAGGAGTAAAAGAGATGGCCTCCGCGGCTCTGGAGATCCTGGGTCTGATCCTGTGCGTCTTCGGCACGCTCTTGGAGATGGTCGTCTGCGGGCTCCCCACCTGGAAAGTCACCGCCTTCATCGATGCCAACATCGTGGTGGCGCAGACCATCTGGGAAGGTCTGTGGATGTCTTGCGCCGTGCAGAGCACCGGCCAGATGCAGTGCAAGATCCACGACTCCATGCTCGCTCTCAGCCACGACCTCCAAGCCGCGCGCGCGCTCACGGTCATCTCGTCTGTGTTGTGCGTCATCGGGCTGATGGTGGTGATCGCCGGCGCGCAGTGCACCAACTGCATCAAGACGGAGTACGTGAAGGCACGGGTGGTGAACGTCGGAGGGGTCATCTACATCATCAGTGCCATATTAATGCTCGTGCCACTGTGCTGGATGGCCAACAGCATCATCTCCGACTTCTACAACCCTCAGGTGCCGGCGTCCCTGAAGCGGGAGATCGGGGCGGCTCTCTACATCGGCTGGGCGGCCACCGCGCTTCTGCTGCTCGGGGGAAGCATGCTCTGCTGCTCGTGCCCAGCCTCCAGAACCCCCGGCTACTCGGCACAATACGCGCCCAACAAAAGAGCAACACCCAACGGGGACTATGACAAGAGGAATTACGTTTAGACGCTGTTTGAAATGATTTTACAGTACATAAAAAAGTTATTGTGTGTTGCACCACCTGCAGATGTTTCGGTTCTCTTGTAAAACTTCAGACCGATATCACTTTTTTAAGCATCTTGGACTACTGATTGGATCAATTTGTTTTATTTAACATCACGTCTTTTGTGGATATGCATTTCTGAAAGGTGAACATTTTTTAATAACTTTAGTAACAAACATTATGCAAAGCTTAACAGGTCATTAAAATAGCCTTCATTCAATGTCCTGAAACATTCATTGGGCTATATATTTCCATACAGTATTCATGTTTTAATGTGCATGAACTGATCTGTTAAACATTATATATTTTTATATGATTAGTTTTTGTTTTATTTTAAATCATCCGATTGGCTAAAATGTATTTAATCCTTTAATACTTGTTTTCAGTAACATTATGTTGCTGATAATAAGCCGATCATCATCAGTTTATGTACTTTAATGTAATGTGTAAATGTGCATAAACTACTGATCAGTTAAAAATAATGTTTGTTTTCACTCTGAAAGTTATTATAAAGTGTTGCCACTTTGTTAAAAATGCTGTTTCAAAACTTTATTGAGGGTGAAAGAGAAAGAATAATCTGACAAAATATATGTTTTAGGTACCTGGAAAAGTTTGTAAGTTTGTAAAAGGCTAAAACCATTAAGTTAGCTATTGCTGATCAAAGATGTTTACCGATGTGTTCAGTGTGCTGAGGACGTGATGTTATTAGTGTGTAAATCTAGAGGAATCTGCTTTGGCACATTTGCAGAGACTCTTCTACACGAGTAATGTCAGGCAGGACAAACAGCTGGAAAAATGAAGCAACTCCTGACTGATCTGTTACTCTTAGCTCAACCGTCCTCACTGTGGCTCAAAGTGTCATGAGCTGAACAAGGCTACACGAGAAATAACGTCAAGCAGGATCTACGTTCACTGTGGAAAATGTCTGTTTTTTGGGATTCTCTTGCCAGTATATAGTGCCTTGCTGTATGCAAACCTTCATGAATCATGTTCCTTAAACTTAAGACCTCTGCATTTAGTTTATTCAGCTCGTCTGAAATGGTTATTTTTTGTATTTTTTTTAAATTGTGTATGAATGAATGTTCTTTGGAATAAACATTTACAGTTTTGACACAAATATGAATGTTTGTGTTTTTGTTTAATGCCTCTGTTTGACTAATATAGTACATACAGTTCCGAAGCGAATACGCTGATCTCACTGAATACAAGCTTAACATCAGATTGCAAAAGCCATTAACATGTTCTTATTTAACTTTCATTCAACCATGCTTGATTTAACACCCCACATCTTCTGGGATTTCTGATATTAGTTTTAATGCTAAAAGGCAGGCTTATATTTAGCATTAAAGGGATAGTTCACCTGAAAAAGGAAAATTCTGTCATTAATTACTCATCCTCATGTCATTTCCAAACCCGTAAGATTTTTGTTCATCTTCGAAACACAAATGAAGATCTTTTTAATAAAATTTGAGAGATTTATGTCCCTCCATTGACGGCATAAAGAGATCATAAAACTAATTCATATGAATTGAGCCTTTTAGTCTAAATTTTCTGATCGCTTTATTTGATGAACAGTTTGAATTTAGTCTTTTAAACATTCATCATTGAACATAAACAGAAGCTAAACCGAACCTGCTTGATGCGCAAGAACAAACCTCCTGCGAAAGCTCAAACATGTGCGTAACACAAGAATGAACCTCATTGGTTCTTGCTGAAGCTCAAACGTGCTGCGTAACACGAGAATGAACCTCATTGGTTCTTGCTGAAGCTCAAACGTGCTGCGTAACACAAGAATGAACCTCATTGGTTCTTGCTGAAGCTCAAACGTGCTGCGTAACACGAGAATGAACCTCATTGGTTCTTGCTGAAGATCAAACGTGCTGCGTAACACAAGAATGAACCTCATTGGTTCTTGCTGAAGCTCAAACGTGCTGCGTAACACAAGAATGAACCTCATTGGTTCTTGCTGAAGATCAAACGTGCTGCGTAACACGAGAATGAACCTCATTGGTTCTTGCTGAAGCAAAAAACGTGCTGCGTAACACGAGAATGAACCTCATTGGTTCTTGCTGAAGCTCAAACGTGCTGCGTAACATGCGATAATTTATACGGATAAGTTTTACGATCTCTTTATCAACTTTTTAAAGTGTCAAAGTTCAGATTTCATCAAAAAGATCTTCATTTGTGTTCTGAAGATGAACAAAAGTTTTATGGGTTTGGAACGACATGAGAGTAATTAATGACAAAATTTTCATTTTTTGGTGAACTATCCCTTTAAAGTAATAATGAAGGTTCTCACCAATTCATCAAAATGACACTGTGAATATGGGAAGTATTTGACGCAGTACCTCAGAACTGAGCGGTTAGAAAATGAAAAACTGTGTACAGTCAGTTGTGAAGTATAAATGAAAAACTTATGTATATTGTATACATAAGCATAAGTGCAACTGATTCTCCAAAATCTTGTTTCTGAAGGCTTAGCTGGTCATATGGCCACTCAATGCTGCAAAAACACGTCAGTCACACTTAAGAGT
This sequence comes from Gila orcuttii, assembly GCA_026230005.1. Lineage (NCBI taxonomy): Eukaryota > Metazoa > Chordata > Actinopteri > Cypriniformes > Leuciscidae > Gila > Gila orcuttii. Next base: position 40,292,015 of record JAPDVR010000015.1, on the reverse strand, counting down.
GTGTGGCAGGACTGCATGACCTGATTTTACTGGTTAGTACCAGTATAGAAGTGCACTAGTACAAAAAACACACACTCAGAAAAAGAAGTTTGGAACAACTGACTGTTTACATTCTGGATTCAACAACAACTTTTGTTCTGTTCGCACATTCAGGCCATTTGACTTTTATTTGCCCTGCAAAACATTGCATTTTATTTCTAGAAGCATTTTTTATCCATCGGAAAACTATGGAAAACTATCCATAGTTTTCCTATAAATAAAAAATAAAAAATAATAATTCATCTGGTTTTTAGTTTGCAATAGGGTGATATCAGGTAAAATGGGCCATAAGGGAAAATGGGCCATTTAAGGTTTGGGGGTTCCAGCTCTTCTGGAATTTAGAGCCAATGACTGCAAATGATTTCAAACTGTTGTCATAACTGTGCTTGACAAGTAACAGGTGCTTTGATTAGTTTATGGTTGATATGGTGGGCGGGGGAATCATTCAAATCAAGACTACACCAGAAAGATGCATGGTAAGTAGCCTGGCATACCAAATCTAACTTAATATTATAAGGATGATAAATCTATAAAAAAACAAACATGCACAAAAAAAAAAAATATGCATAATATCTGTCTTGATTGCATCAATCAGAAATAATGTTGTTAGTTTGGTATATGAACATATTTTTTGAAAAAGTAATGTTTTTCTTGGTGGCCCAATTTACCTTAACCCAATAAGGTAAAATGGGCACATGGTTTCAGCTAAAATGGGCCATCATCTGTGTGTGTGTGTGTGTGTGTGTGTCTGTGTCTGTGTCTGTGTGTGTGTGTGTGTGTGTGTGTGTGTGTGTGTGTGTGTGTGTGTGTGTGTGTGTGTGTGTGTGTGTGTGTCTGTGTCTGTGTGTGTGTGTGTGTGTGTGTGTGTGTGTGTGTGTGTGTGTGTGTGTGTCTGCCTGTGTTTATATTACATTGCGGGGACCAAATGTCCCCACAAGGATAGTAAAACCTTAGATCACCTACATTGTGTGGACCAGCCAGCAGTCCCCACAAGGGAAATGGTTTAATTAATATACTTCTGTCAGGTCCATTTAAGACAAGAACACACAAGACAATAGAAATGATTAGGAAATTGTATTGAATAAATTGCAATTCAGTTGATAATTGGAATTTGGCGGTATGGCTCTGTTCAGGGAGTCCTCTGACAGCAGCAGCATTAGGGAACGCTCACAGTTTAGCACTGGGAGAGCAGAACTATTCCCCCATATGAACAGAGCAGCAACGATGACAGAATAGCAAATGCCACGTTATACACGACCAGGAGGAGCTGGGGAGGTGGTGGGTTGCAGAGAGCGAGCAGCAAGCAGTTAGGAGCGAACTGAATCTGTTTAAATAGGGCGTCCTGATTTGAGCGTAATCATTAGCAGCGAGGGGAGATGAACAGCTGATGCAGATCCGCTGAGCAGATCGCTGATGAGACCGTGTTGGCCAATAGCGTTAGCAGCATCTTTACTACTTGGCCTGCCAGAACTGACGCTGACGCTCAATTAAACTTTGAATTTTGAAAATGTAAAAATGCATAAAGTTTTCTGTGATGGGCAGGTTTAGGGGTAGGGTTAGTGTAAGGGGACAGAATATACAGTTTGTACAGTATAAAAACCATTATGCCTATGGAGAGTCCCCACAAAGATAGCGAACCAGACATGTGTGTGTGTGTGTGTGCGCGCATACACACACATGTACACACACACACACACTCACACACACCACTGACATCAGTTTACTGATGCTGTTCCAAAATTGACTTTTTTAATTGCACATTTGAATATGTGGGTTTGCACCCAAAATGTATTTTTTAATGGCGCATATGAATATGTTTGTTTAATGCAGTTTAAATGTCATGTGGCTGTATAAGCAATTGTGTTTTAAAATTAAAATTGAGGATAAATTAGCCTACTATTTCCCTTTGCAGTTTGACTGGCCTATTTTACCTGAACAACTGGCCCATTTTACCTGGAACTGCTCATGCAAAAAAAGTTGGCACAGCTGATGTTTCAAGAAATGTAGGGCCTAAATAATTATATTTTATTACATAATTTCAACACAAAATTATCAAAAACAGTCATTATTAATCATAAAAACACATGGAAAAGGCATATATGGTATTGTATTATTGTCCCAAACGATTTACCAAAAAGTGGCCCAATTTAGCTGATATCACCCTAATTGCTAAATGAATCAACTGTAAAGTAAACTACTTCATGAAATTGATGAATTCCTAGACTTTTGCTGAAAAACAATAGTGCAAAACATGACTGATTGGTTTGATGCTTCCAAGACTGTCATATATTATTCTTGCACATCTATTTTAGCTAAATATACTTTACGTTATTGGATATATATCAAAACAAATGTTCAAGTTTACAAGGCATAAAAAACAATGAGTGACGACACAGAACTGACATCCATCATCCCTGAACATCAACTATAGATGTATTTATGGTTACACTTATTTTAAGGTGTCCATGTTATTGTAATCATGCATTTAAGTACTGTGCAGTAATAATTAACTACATGTATACTTACTATAGGTTTAGGGTTAGGAGTACGGTTTGGTTTAGGGTTAGTTGCACATAATTATGCATAAGTTATAGTTATTACTACAGTAACTTGTAACGTGTAACAATGACACTAAGATAAAGTGTTACTGTATTTATTCAAACCAATCTTACTTTTAGAACAATATGGATGTCAAATTGTTTCTAATCTTACTATAAAAATGTCATTTTTATTTTTTATTTTTTTTAAATATGGCTTGAACAAAACTAGTTAATTTAGTTGTTGCCACAAAAAGTAATTTTGTTGGTTACTGGACATAAAATTCTAGAGCGCAAACTCTTTCTGTAGTTTATGGGTTTGTTAACAGCACTGCGTCCCCCGACCCGCCTCTCTCTGTCAACACAATAGACAGCCTGTATGAATATCCACACCAGTTCTTTCAGCCGGCATTGTGGGATTGTTAGTTCCAGTCACCCTTTGGAAGCTGAGGAGGTTACGAGGCTGAGTAACGAGTGAGTGTGTGTGTTTTGGGTGGGGAGTTGAGGAGGGCACTCGGGGGAGGTGCCCAGACTTTTTAAAAGGACCTTCCATCCATAATGAAAAGAGGCACATGGGGGCAGCTACGACGTCATTAAAGAATCTTCGTCATGGCAACCGCAAAATAACCTGCTGTTGCCTGGTGACAGGACCCCATAATGTGGCCATATGGATGAGGACAATGGCAGACCCGTCGGCAGACATTCCAAGACACGGATGGGGGAGAGAGAGAGAAAGAGAGAAAAAAATTAGGAACATGAATGCGAATAAAGAATAATCTCTCACATGATTCAAAATATACTGACATAAACAGATCTCACATGCAGAGACCAGATTTCATTTTTGACAAATATTAAAGATTATAGATCATTATTTTACACCAAATAAGTGAATAAACATGCTTGTTTTACAGAGTAAAGCATAAAATGTGCCAAACCCTAAATTATATATATTATTTAAAAATGACTCAATAGTCATTAAAGCTTTCCTATATTAGTACAAAGCTGAAGAACAGACACATAGTTTTCAATTTCTTTGAAAGCTGTAGAAAAGATTGTGTTTTTGCTGGAAAATTTACATTTGTGTACATAAAATGTAATTAATATTTCATTTACATTGAATTCAGCATGAAACAGAGGTTGTGATAGTCTTTTATTCCCTATTGTGGTGTTTATCCGAGTGAAACGGCTTTTTGAAAGGTGGACACTTGATTGGATGGTTGTGGTTTGCTATTGGTGGATCTCATGTGAGTGACAGGTTGCCCCCCCCCCCCCCCCCCCCCCCCCCCGTCATCAGAGAAGAGAAGCTGCAAGAGGAAGGGGAAGATATTTTGACTCAAGATTATGAGGGCACATGGATTCAAAACAATAATGATGTGTACGGATAAATCACTCATAATAAATACTGCAATATTCATAAAAAAAATAGGTATTTTCATTTTCAAAGTCATGGTGCCTTTAAAGTTTAATATAGGCTGCATTTGCATTACATGGTTTAAGTGACCCAATTCTGATTGTTTTGGATATGGCTCACACACGTGTAAGCAGGAAAAAATTACATGGATTCCGATATTCCGGTTTCATGCCTCAATCATACGTGGAAATATGAATCGGATACAAGTATTTGCGCCTGCCATGCAAGCGTACAGAGCGGATATTCCCGTCAATGTGTGATGTACGTCATTGAAAAATCAACGGTGGCAAAGGACGTCTAGCAATGTGCTAATTAATGCTAGCAATGTGTTAAAACATGCTAATTCATTAGCAACATGTCAATTAATCCTAGAAATGTGCTAAAACATGATAGGCTAATTCATGCTAACGTTAAAATCTATCTATCTATCTATCTATCTATCTATCTATCTATCTATCTATCTATCTGCTTTTTCTGATAGACTGTATTGCCTTCAAAACATTAAAACGTTAAACTACTTTAAACTTCGAAGTACTTCAAGCTTTTAACACTTTTGAAAACTTTCTGGTCCGGCTTTTATATCTAGATAACTCTAATTACTATAGTAAGAAAGGGAAGTAAGTAAAGTCACCTTAAAATAAAGTGTTACCATGTTTTTTTCTGAAACATTTAAGTTGAACGTTCATCTAATGTTTTTAAATGTTAGGCTACTACTTGATTCAGAATGTTCAGAGAATATTCAAAAGTAACATTCCCAGAATATTTGAAGAATGATAAAATGGAATGTTTACTTGACGTTCACATAAAGAACGTTTTTCAAACATTTAAAAAACTGGACATTTTGAACCGAACATTCAGAAAAAACATTATCAAGGGAATGTTTGCTAAACGTTCTTAGAATAGATTATAGTTAGGCGGGTGGTTGGTTGGTTGGACAAATATATAGTCCTGCCCTAAATTCATGCCATTGGTTGAGTCAGTCAACATTGCCTTGTCAGTAAGTAGGAACTATATTGGTTGAAATTATGAATATATATCCAAATTTTTCCTTAAGGAAATTTCCTGCAACATTCCATTAATGCATCTGAGAAGCGATAGTTTCACATTCAAGAATTATTTTTCTGTCTCTCCCACACACACAAACACACTCACACACACACGACAGGTTCTCATGACGCCGCACTGACCTCTGCTCTCCAAAGGTCAGGTGTCATTTCCAGCTTCCCATTACTGACCAGTTGTGATGTCATCAAACACACCATCACCACGGTGATGGTCCGTGTGAACAACCTCTCACTAACACGGATTAGTCACCGTCCACACTCTCGCTGTCAATCAAATGATGTGCTCGCAAACGGCCATCTTTCCTACGTGAGATGAAATGAGAAATGATCCTATAGTTGCATCAAGATAAATCTTCAGACATCTTCATGTCTTTATGTACACTAGCGTTCAACATTTATGAAACAGTACGATTTTTGAACTGTTTTCTATTTGAATATATGTTAAAATGTAATTTATTCCTGTGATCAAAGCTGAATTTTCAGGATCATTACTCCAGTCTTCAGTGTCACATGATCCTTCAGAAATCATTCTAATATGATGATTTGCTGCTCAAGAAACATTTCTGATTATTATTGACGTTGAAAACAGTTGTGCTGCTTTTTTCAGGATTCTTTGATGAACAAATATCATAAGAACAGCATTTATTTGAAATAGAAATTTTGTTGCATTATACATTTTGATCAATTTAATGAATCCTTATTGACTAAAAAAACCTTACAGTTCCTAAAATTTTGAATAGTGTATGGCCTAACTTTATAACGTCGTAAAAAAAATGAAAGTTCATCTTTCAAAGCTTGTGATTCAAGAACATGCTCGAGATTGTTTTGTGTGCGTTTATGTGAGGTTCATGATGCTGAACGGTTACCGGCCAACAGAATCATCAGACTTCCTGTTTAAGGGTCAGCTGGACAGGAAGCAGGAAGGAAGTTAATAAGGAGGGGCATGATGATGTGTGTATTTGAGTGCCTAATTATGCGTTAAATATGGGAGTGTCATCATAATCAAGGAAAAATGATGCATGGAAACGTGCGACAAGTCATTAAGTCCGGTGCAAAAATCAGGACATTTTGTTTCTCAGTTGTGGTTTTGTACAATTGAAGTACAAAAAAGTAAAGAATACAGTATAGTATATCAAGATTTAGAAGAATTTAAAGTTCATATTGAGATTTTGACAGATATTGAGAAACTCTAGAGGAGACATAAGGGAGATTACTGTACTTCTCTTCGAAGAGCAACACCTCACATATTAAATCTCATTTGTGATATTTCTGTCCTGTGGGAACACTGAGTGGCAGCGGTGACGGAACCCTGCAGGTTCCGGAATGTCTGGGAGTGATTCTGGAATGTTCTTAATGAAATATGGAATGTGTGCAGGTTGAAAGTAAATTGGACTGGACGAGGGTTTAACCTCCCGCTGCGACACCGGCTTACAGACACAGTCTGGGTTATATGAGACGGCTTTTCTTCAGAGATCAGAGATTTACAGCGGTTCATTACAACAAAAGGAACAACATTCCACTAATTAAAGATGTTGGGTTTACATGTTTTATGGGGACTTTCCATAGATGAAATGGCTTTTATACTTTACAAACTGTATATTCTCTCCCCTTACACTAACACTACCCCAAAACCTGTTGTTTTGATAATCCTCACGGGATCAAACCATTCAAGAACAGAGCGAGAGAAGAAAACAAAACAAAACAAAACACTACCCCAAAACCTGATGTTTTCCTCATGGGGAATAAAAAAAAAAGTCTACACACACACAAAATTGTCTTCTCAGTAGGGAAGCGTTTTAATTGTCTTTGCTCTTATGTTCACACACATACACATTTCTACATCACATTATAGCTCTTTACAGTTATGACACATATTGACAGATTTGTGTCTGTCTGAAACATGTGAGACAAGTCTGATACTTAAATGAAATATAACTGTGCAATGAAATATAAGTCCATTAAAGGGGTGGTAAAATGGCATTTTCACAAGATGTAAAATAAATCTCTGATGTCCCCAGAGTGTGTGTGTGTGAAGTTTTAGCACAAAATACCCCACAGATATTTTTATATAGCATGTTAAAAGTTGTCACATTTTGAGGGTTTGCAAAAACGCACCGTTTTGTGCCTGGCCCTTTAAATGCAAATGAGCTGCCTCAGAGGGCGGGGTTTCAAGAGCTCTTGTGTGTTAGCAGAGCGATTAGCTCACGCAGACACACTAAAATGACAGAAACTGATCTGCCTTTAATGTTAAAACGGAGTCAGACAAAGATGGAGAGACTGAAGGAGAAGTGACAACATGTAGAATGTAACAGGACGTCTCTGAATGGTTAGTTGATGAATTTATGTTGCTGATGTGGAGTTAACTATCTTCAATTAGGATATTCTGTCATGTTAATCTATAAATCTCTCGTATAGGAACTGTTGTGAGATGCACACAGAGTGACTTTCTATTGCATGTGAAAAGAAGGATGCTAAAGTTTGAGCTGACTCACAAATACACTCTTGTACAACAACTTTTCCTCTTCTCAACATGGACTGGGTGTCCCAGGAGCGGGGTATATGTACATTTTAGGGTTTCTGATGTCACTAAACCCGGGAGGAATGTCGTGTAGTCCCTACCAGCCGTTCACTTTCGAGAGGTCTCTCCTATTGCGTAAGTAGCTTACGCTATGGGAAAACTCCTTTTCTCGAGAATATTGAAGTCTTTATGTAAAACGCATTGCAGTTGCACAGCTGACAGCAATGAGCGAAGGCAGCTCGGTCATTGGCTGTGCTGCGGCAACTTGCTCGAACCAATGACAGGGCGACTCTGAATGCGCGACCAATGAGCGCGGTTCGAGCCCGCCAAGATGGGCGTTGTCAAGAGCTATATACTGGGCGCCCCGTCATGAGAGTTCTTTAGATTTAATCTCCTTCAGCGAACACCTTCTTCGCTGGATCCTCCGGATTATTGAAAGCCTTCGCCACCGTCGAAAAGCATACCAGCGGGATTGCTACGAGGACGTCGGCACCTTCAGCCGCCTTCGAACGCCATCCTACTGAGCCATCCGGCGCGCCACAGACGCAAGTATTTTACATCTGTTCGACCCGCGACATTTGTAAAAGAGCAATTTTTCTGAGGCGTTGTTTCAAATGCCTTCCTTGCGTGTCGTGCAGAGACCTTCTCCCGGACGGGGATCGTCACATCATCTGCGCTCGCTGCCTGGGCCGGGACCACGCAGAAGCTGCTTTGACCAAGGGCGGATGCCCGGAATGTGACGACCTGGGTCTCTCCACACTGCGGGCTCGCTTCGCCGCTTTCGCCGCGAGCGAGCCCATCGCCGCCACCCCTCTGTTTGAGCCACGTGTTAAGAAAAAGCGCCGCTCACAGAGGCTTCCTGAACCTGAGCTCAGTGACGTCACGCCGAGCCAGTCTCCGCGTGCTTCACCGCCGCTCTTGCCTTTCCCACCGCCGGTTCAGTTCACTCAGCCGGACCCACACCCCTCTAGCAGAGCGGTGGGCCTTGTGACTTTCGGCGCGTCCGAGGACGACGGGGGAGTGGATGACAGCTTGTCCATCGACGCTGCATCTGACGACTGGCCGGGCTCCAATTTCGACTCCGCCCCGTCGACGGTAGCTAGCACGAGTGGGGGCTCCACCATGGATACGGAGATTATCCGCGTCCTCTCGAAGGCCGTGGAGGACCTCGGGCTCGATTGGTCTTCTCCCGAAGAACCAACCCGAAGCCGACTGGATGAGTGGTTTCTGCAGGGGCGCCAGCAGGCCCCTCGGCAAAGGCCTTCTCCCTTCTTCCCGGAAGTTCATGACGAACTCACCAAGTCATGGAAAGCCCCCCACTCTGCGAGTCTGAAGCCTTCTTTTTCTTCGTCGCTCTCCTCTGTGGATGGCGCGAAGGAAAGAGGCTACGAGGGAACGCCGCCCCTCGAGGAGGCCGTGGCCAATCATCTCTGCCCGCCCTCCACCACCGGATGGAAAGCCAAAGCTTCCCACCCCTCGAAGCCCTGCCGCACTACTTCTGCTCTCGCCGGTCGCGCCTACGCCGCCGCCGGCCAAGCTGCATCAGCGCTTCACTCAATGGCGGTACTTCAAGTGTTCCAAGCCAAGCTTCTCCGCTCTATGGACGAGTCTGGCCCCAAACCCGAAGCCTTTAAGGACCTACGCAGCGCAACTGATATAGCTCTGCGAGCCACGAAGGCCATCGCCCAGTCTATTGGCCGCGCCATGGCTAATTTGACTGTTCTCGAGCGCCATCTGTGGCTGACTCTGAATGAGATGAAGGACGCGGATCAGGGCGCCGTTTCTCGACGCGCCTATCTCCACCAGCGGGCTGTTTGGACCGGCGGTTAAAGGTTTTGCCGAACGCTTCACTGAGGCCCAGAACGCTTCACAAGCTATGCGCCATTTCCTGCCCAACCGCTCCAGCTCATCGCAGAGCGAACAGAGACCGCCACAGCCGCAGCGGGCTAGAGCAGCTCCCACCGCCTCTCAGCCCGCGCCTCAGGCTGACGCTCGACGCCGCTCGCGCTCCCACAACCGCAAGCCGCCTCCTGAGCGACGGGGTCCTCGGCCCAAGATTGTGCTGAACCCTGAGCCTCGAAAGCCTTCCTAGCCACAGGAATGAGAAGAGAGAGTGCGTGTCTCGCAAAAGCCGGACCACTCTCTCTGCAAAATCTCAAACATTACCCAGTCCCCTTACAGGCGGCTGGAAATGTCCATACAGCAGTCAATGGGCCAGTCAAAGAGCTCGCTCACCTGCAGGGCCCTGATCTGTGGGCCCTTCGTGCATGGCCCCTCAACGGGTTCCCAGGAACCTCACGAGCGGAGCGCTAAAAACCATCGCTGAGGCGCGGGCGCCCTCCACGAGACGCTTATATGCCCAGAAATGGAAAGTGTTCAGTGACTGGTGTAATGCCAAGGGCCTGAACCCTGAAACATGCGAGATTACGAACATACTCGCTTTTCTACAAGGGCTTCTGGAGACGGGCCGCACCCCCTCCACGCTCAAAGTATATGTGGCGGCCATCACAGCGTCACACGACCATGTAATGGAACGTCCATTGGGAAGAAACGACCTAATTATTTGTTTCCTAAGGGGCGCTAGGAGGATGAACCCTTCACGCCCCCCCTCAGTGCTGATCTGGGACCTAGCTACTGTCTTAGACGCTCTTAAAGGGCCCCCGTTCGGACCACTCTGAACCGTGCACCTTAAACAGCTCTCGCTCAAGACTGCGCTCTTGCTGGCACTCGCCTCGGTCAAGAGAGTGGGCGACCTGCACGCGCTTTCGACAAGCGCTGCCTGCCTAGAATTCGGACCTAAAGACTGCAGGGTCGTGGGTATATTCCTTAAGTGCTCACCACTCCCTTCAGAGCACAGGTTATCTCCCTAACTGCGCTATCGTCTCCAGCAGACGAACACGACGCTAATCTACTCTGCCCCGTTAGGGCTCTCAGAGTGTATTTGGAGCGTTCTGCCCTATTCAGACAGACAGAACAACTGTTTGTATGCTTCAGCGGCCGTACGAAAGGTTCCGCCGTTTCAAAGCAGAGAATCTCTCACTGGATAGTTGAGGCTATAGCGCTGGCTTATGAAGCTAAGGGACTTCAATGCCCCTGGGGAGTCAAAGCACACTCCACCAGGAGTGTGGCTTCTTCCTGGGCATGGTCGAGCGGGATACCGATCGAGGATATTTGTGCGGCGGCAGGCTGGGCCTCACCGTCCACATTTATCAGGTTTTACAACCTACAGGTCCCGACATTGCATTCCAATGTACTATCAGCATGATGCTAGTTGAACTACGAGTTCGTATCTAGATTATGTATGTGCTTGTGTCACACTGAGCGCCTTCTAGCCGCTCTGTATTTTTCTCCCACATATAAAGCTCGCCTCTGCCGGCTAGTTGGATGATAACTTTGCTTTTCAGCTCAGGCACCTGCCTCTGGCTGTCATAAGGCGAAGTTCAGCACGCACGGCGTTTTGCATGGTGTTCCCATAGCGTAAGCTACTTACGCAATAGGAGAGACCTCTCGAAAGGGAACGACTCGGTTACTAACGTAACCTCGGTTCCCTGAGAGGAGGGAACGAGTATTGCGTAAGCTGGCCGTGCTTGTGCTTGGTTAGTTCGCTTCAGTCGTTTTAACCTAAAGAACTCTCATGACGGGGCGCCCAGTATATAGCTCTTGGCCACGCCCATCTTGGCGGGCTCTGACGCGCGCGGTCGCGAAGCGCGCTCATTGGTCGCGCATTCAGAGTCGCCCCGTCATTGGTTCGAGCAAGTTGACGCAGCACAGCCAATGACAGAGCTGCCTTCGCTCATTGCTGTCAGCTGTGCAGCTGCAATGCGTTTTACATAAAGACTTCAATATTCTCGAGAAAAGGAGTTTTCCCATAGCGTAAGCTACTTACGCAATACTCGTTCCCTCCTCTCAGGGAACCAAGGTTACGTTAGTAACCGAGTCGTTTGTTGTAGTCCTTTTCTTTAAAAGCAAATATCTCCCTTTGCTTTGAACTTTGAGCGTTGTAACTTTGCAGATGTTGTTTATGCTCAAACAGCAACATTACACACTAACTAAAGTTAGAAAAGTGAAATCATACTTTACCACCCCTTTAACCACTAAACTGTTCAAAAGTTTGGGGGTCGGTAAGATTTTTGAATGTTTTTGAATGAAGTCTCTTCTGCTCATCAAGGTTGTGTTTATTTGATCAAAAATACAGTAAAACAGTAATATTTAAAAATATATATTAATTTAAAATAACTGTTTTCTATTTAAATATGTTTAAAATGTTGCTTATTCCTGTGATCAAAGCTGAATTTTCAGCATCATTACTCCAGTCTTCAGTGTCACATGATCCTTCAGAAATCATTCTAATATGATTATTTTCTGCTTAAATCATAAAAAGAAACATTTATGATTATTATCAATGTTGAAAACAGTTGCGCTGCTTAATATTTTTTTCGTGGAAACAGTGATACATTTTTTTCAGGATTCTTTGATGAATAGAAAGTTTTTTTATTTGAAATATAATCTTTTGTAACATTATAAATGTCTTTACTGTCGTTTTTGATCAAATAAATGCATCCTTGCTGAGTAAAAGTGTTTATTTATTTCCAAAATGAAATTTTTTACTGATGAAAGACATGCATTATAACATGCATTGCTTAATGTTTTTGAGGACCATGGGGTCTGAACGGATGAAGCCCACCCAAAAGTGATGGAGAGCCTCTCACACACACACACACACACACACACACACACACACACACACACGACTTCTATTGTTTGTGGTTATCCAGAGCAGATAATCCTCACGGGATCAAACCATTCAAGAACAGAGCGAGAGAAGAAAACAACTGCAGAGCTACACACCATAAAGCCACAGAAAGAGACTTTTGTTTATAATAACATACAATTCTTGTTAATGTAATCTTAAAAAAAGAGAATAAAAGAAAAAAAAGATATGCATTTCTAAACAATACTTGCTAACTAGAGCATGGCAGCTGTGCATCTAACTAGATATTACATTCCATCCAAGCAGCTTAGTGGAAAAAACAGCAACCCGCATCACTGTTATTACTGCGCATCATAACCACAATCTCAGAAGAAAAGGTTCTATATGGAACCTTAAAGGGTTCCATCAGGTGCTTCATATAAATAGAACCTTTTAGGGGTTCCAATCATGGGATCATTTTATGGATATAGTTTTAATAAATTCATTTTGTTTTAATTCATTTAATTTTTATCAAATTTTATTAATTGAACAGCTCGTAAACATACATTATCATGAAAAAATAACTCGTTAAATATTTTTCTTCTAAGAGTGTAGAGTTATACGGTCTAAGAATTAAATTTACAGTAGTAAATGTAGTACTAAAGAACACAATGTAAGAACGTGAGAGGAAAAAAAGGAAACGGGGCAAAGAAGATAGACAGTTGACTCATGCTTTGATAATAACCCATGATACATAAACACATCCACCCAGTCATTAGGGGAGGGGACTCTCGCTCGGTACAGTGGAGGGTATAGTCCTGTCCCGCCAACAACCAACACTTCAAAGGCATAAGTCACCCAAAAATCTAATTCTCATCATTTACTCACCCTCATGTCGTTCTAAACCGGCATGACTTTATTTCTGGAACACAAACGGAGACGTTTAGCAGAATGTGTGGAAAACAGCAGTGCGGTAGACATTGAAAGTATCTGGTGATTTATACGGTTTAGCTATAAAAAAAAGACACAAAAGCCGCATTAAAAACCTCAGTGAACATGAACAATACTTCTACATCATTAATCTTGGTTAATTTATAAAAATACATTTTTAAATGAAAATTTATTAATTTAGTTAATGCCCTTTGACCTACATTAACATGAACAGAAAATTTAATTTTATTAAATAACATTAACAAAGATTAGTAAATGTTAAAAAATGTATTGCTCATTATATTTTTGTTAATATATTAACTACTGTTAACAAATGAGACCTTATTTTAATAAATATTCAATATTTACTAAAAGTGAATCAAACATTAGATTTCGCTTCTGCATAGTTTTCAGATCTAATTCATACTTAAATTTCAGCCGGTTTGTCACAAAGCTATAGTTTCAGAAAATACATGGACTTTCAACATTTAAAAAAAAAATTATTAAGGTTTGGTAGAATAAATAAGTACATTTAAGTTGATAATTCAAAACAGGTTATTTTAGTTTTTAAAATGTTCATATGTATTGTAGAATATAAAACAGAAGTAAAATGTTTTACTGATAAAGACCGTGTAAAGCCAACATAAAAGGATTAACACAAATATTTAAGTCAATTTTTCAGTGCATGTTAATCCAAAGAAAATGTGTTTGTCTTAATCGCTCATCAAAATGTAATAAGCACCAGTTGAAGGCACTTTTCTGGATACTTTAATGGATACAATTCTCCTTCACAGAACATCTGTAACTCAAAAACATCATGTTATGGAATTAAAACATCTTACCAAGTTATGTTGACCTTAAAAAAGCTTCAATTTTTTTTTAACCAACCATCTTACTGTCGTAAAATTATTTTAAAATAGTAATCAAACAAACTTTTAATCAATAATTCTAGAAACCATCGATGAATCGGCAGTCAATGAATTGAACAACATCAGAAGATTATAAAAATTATTTATTTAAATTCATATATAACATGCACAGATACATACTAAAGACAGACAAAAAAAAAAAAAAAAAACACACACACGCATAAATCAGGCCTGTACAGTCACACAGAAGGTCTGGCACCACATGACCAAAACATCAGCTGATCTCTGGGGTGAAGGGCTGTAGACACTATAAAGGATGAAGGTCTGTGAAGGTATTTGGCACCAAACTGGCTGAGAACACGGCAAAACTCACGTTTACTCAAGGGATGTGAAATTCCACTTGTGGAGCAATGCACGCATATGTGTGTCCAGAGTTTCTGTGGCCAGTTTGGGAATCATTCCCAGCATGCAGTGGGCCTTTATGACAACAGGGTGATGAGGGCATCCAGAAACTTCCCTCTGTCCTCCATCTTTAGCTCTATAACTAGAGAGAGAGAGAGAGAGAGACCGAGAGAGAGAGAGAGAGAGAGAGAGAGAGAGAGAAGAGAGAGAGAGAGAGAGAGAGCGCGAGAGAGAGAGAGAGAGAGAGAGAGAGAGAGAGAGAGAGAGAAAGAGAGAGAGAGAGAGAGAGATAGAGATAGAGAGAGAGATTTTAAATAACCTGTGGTGGCATGTTGATAAATGTACATGTGTGTGTGTGTTTTGGGGTCTGGCAGAACTGAAGGCATTTGGCACCAAACTGACAGAAATGATGGGAAAACTGTATGAATATAACGGATCAGTTCGACCGTTGTGCAGCTCATGTGCATGTCAAATAACTTGAGTTTAGGGCTGTGCGAATAAATCGTAATTGATTTTTGATTTCGGCTTCCAACGATTATGAAAACAAGATAATCGAGGTAAAACGATTATTGTGCAGCTGCCAAATAAGTGAGTGTTTTAAAAGGCAGTCTACTATTGCTAAAATGCAGGACATGTTTGAGATAAAAAAATTGTTAAAAGCTCATTAATTCACAAAAGAGAGCCGTTCCCCAGGCGGCTTTCTGTGTGCGCTGCGAGACGGAGCTGAACGCGGATAAGCAAAAGTCTTCGGATACTCGCCAAAACGCTTGCACACAAAAATGTCAAAATTGCTTTTTGGAGAGTATTCACGTAAACACGGTGGGTTAGACAACAATTGACAAAGGAAAATCACTCACTGATCTTGACTGAATACCATAAGTAGCTTTAATAAGGATTAATCTATATTTAATGTAGAGTTAGACTACGCATTGTTATTTTACACTATTCAATATGAACACCACTGTTAGTACAAAACTTAAAACACCTTTTTTTATTTGTATTTTCATTCTGTTGCATTTATTTGACTATTTGGTTTGTTATTCGTTTCTTTGTTCTTATTTTTTTCTGACCGTTTACCCTTTTCTTACTTTAGTTAACATAGTATTAGTTTTTGCTGAAGTATCAATATTTGTGAAATTCCACTGATATTTAAAATTACTTACCGTGTAATAAGACTTATATCGCCCACCAATAATCGTGCTAAATAATCATGATTTCAATATTGACCAAAAATAATCGTGGTTATAATTTTTGCCAGAATCAAGCAGCCCTACTTGAGTGTTAATATTACATGATTAATGCAACCTGTTCTGACAAAAAAAAAAAAAAAACATCCTTAAATCTTCCATGTAAAATTACCATAATTTATTCAACATTTGCCTTTGAAGTTAAGCTCCAGAACTCAAGTAAACACTGGTGTCTTGCAGTGCTTCATGATGTGCTCCATTTTTTTTATAACAAATAATTGATAAATGAATGAAAATGATAAATTCTAACAATAATACTAATGAAATAACTTTTCTTAAATATTTACTATTTTCATGATTTTGCATCATTGCAAATTCAGATCCAAACTCTTGGTCAGAAGAGCAGAGACGTCACAGGAACTCTGGGCTGCTCTGCCCTCTAGTGGTTGACATGAGCTGTGTGAGATGTCCCATGATGCCGTGGTGCAGTGACTGACCTGAAGTGTCGAAATGATCATGTAGAGTTCTGGAGCTGGTGCTCTCAGCTGCCTTTTCAAACGCCCGGCCAAAGAAACTTGAGGGAAAAGAAAAACACTGATGTCATTTTTGATTGTAGTTTTGGCATTTTTCGGAGAAGAAAAGGGGGCGAATGCGAGTTTCCGTTTAAAAGCATGAACAAACTCACTTTTTCTTGTCAGAGGAGTCTGATTCTGGTGGGATTCCCAGGACGATCACAGTCCCCTTCTCCACATCCAGAGGAGCGGCCATTATCAACGGCAGTATTTTACAGCGTTTGTTCCTCGTCTGACAAAAACATACTCATGAGAACAGCCATGTCCTATCATCACATGTGCTGAACGCAGCTTAATGTGACTGCAGAAAAACTCAACAAACAATTGACTTCTTTCATTCAGTATTTTTTGCACACATGCACTTACGGAGCAGACGAACGCTTTGAGAAGATATTTGCAGAGGAGTGTCAGAGCCAGAGGTTTAGAAAACAGCTTCACATCTGGTGTTCCCTACAAACACAAGACACACTTCAACACAATATAATGAATTACTGTCATTATTCACCCTTATATTATTCCAAACGTGTCAACATGAAAATGGGGTGGTGGTCTTTTTGTGTATATTTTATGTATACTACACCCTTTGTGTATCTATCTATCTATTAGGGGTGGGAATTGTCAAAAATGTGACGATTCGATAGTATTGCGATATTTGGGCCACGATTCAATATTATTGCGATTCTCAATATATTGCGATACAGCAAGTATTGCGATTCAATTCTGCGATATTGCGATTCATGTCCCCCATATTATTCAAAGGCATTACAAAAAATTAGGAAAATAAGACCGCTCAACTCACTTTAAATGTCACATTTAATTCTGTAAACATTATCTTCTACACAGTGCAAAAGTGCTAGTGCAAAAACTTAGGAGGCTAGAGCAAAAGCTTGAAAACTTGTTCTTGAACATTCAGGACACGGGACCTTATTACAGGACAGGACATAATTATTCTCTGAATAGGAGACCTCTAGGCTTGCTACAATAGTCGGTGTTACCGGTGTTACACGGTGTTCAGTCGCAACACTGGTTTCATCACTTGCCCACCGCGGCACCGCAACAAAAACAAAAAAAGTTTACAGCGTTAAACATGTTTAACGCAATTACGCAGTATTCGTTAAATCCTGCCTGTATTACACACACACACACGACCCACAGAAAAGACGCGCGTCAGTATCGAGTTCTCTTTCGGGCTTGAACAAACCATAACACACACAAATTATGCCAAAATGTCCGTTTTGTCGAGTGTCCTCATAAGAGCAATCTTAAATTATTTAAATAAAGTCTTAAATGAACATAGATATTTGTGAGAAAATGGGACGCGTGTCAGATCTCGTCTCTGGCCCACATTGCACTGCATTAACGAATGTAGGCTACAGCTTATGTAACGTTACGCTCAACGCCTGTCCGAATTCGCTCACTTGTTTTCATTCACTCCTTCAAGTGAACAGTATTAGTGGACTAACATAGGGAATAGGCCTAACTTAGTGAATGAGGGTTTAGGGGGGGATTTCAACCCATGTACTCAAGCAGTGAAAAATAGAGGACACTGACAACGCGCTGACAGACAGGACCGAGCAGGTAATATTTAATATGAATTATGAAACAAACAAAGCTCACTGAGCTCCCAGCACATAACTTAAAATTATTTAAATACAATAGAGTAACATAAAGCAGACATAGAGTAACATAAACCTGAGAATAATCATAAAACCGAAATTTAACCACACTTTCGATTTGAAAGAAGACGGAGCGTCGTACAACCAATAGTGAAGCCATTTTCATTTGAATTTGCTGTTGAATGTAGACAACAAAGCACCGCAACAAGCGCCACCTTGTGGATGTAATACGCAAATGTAAATGATCAGATTAAACTCTGAGAAAACCGGAAAGTAAAACAGATAATTTTATAATTAAATATCGCAATACTTTGCGCTACTGTATCGATATAATTGCGTGCGCAAAATATCGCGATACCGAACAGAATCGATTTTTTCCCCCACCACTACTATCTATATAAAAAAATAAAAAAATAATGCAAGACTTTCATTTGATCCGTTTTAGGCATGTACAAAAACTGTTATAAATAAAATATATTGGGGGGAGGGGGGGCACGAGAATTGGGCCTAGTCGAGGATTAAATAAATATAGATTTTTTATTTTACTGAATTTAAAAAATATATATTACTACAGTATTAACACTATTGTATTATAAAATCAAGTATATAAGAATAAAAATGTTATTGAAATCAAATCAATAAATAAATATAGTAATAATGCTATTAATTGTACTATAGAAATTAGTATTTAATAATCAATGTTTATTTTATTGAATTATAAAAAAAATATATATATATATATATATTACTCAAATAATAATACAACTGTACTATTAAATAGAGTATTTAAGAGTATTAGTTATTTTTTATTTTATAGTAATACTTTTGCACAATAAAATTGAGAGAAAGAGGACATGGAGAAGGTTACAAATAACCCAAAAACAGCACAAACCCAGCTGCTTCGAGACACTAGCTACTTTTACATGGATACCTTTTGTTTTAATTGGAATTAATTCACTCCGATTGATGAATCCGAATGTAGTGTTTACATGAATGGTAAAAAAAGTGATCGGGTTGATGTGCACAGTTATGTCACAAGCTTCCGCACACTGCACAAATATATAGTTTCCCGCTGTTTGCACACACTAACCATAATCCCGTCATCTCTTCTTTTCTTTGTTTTAATATTGATCTATTCCGGGTCCTGATTAGGAGA
Source organism: Gila orcuttii (assembly GCA_026230005.1). Taxonomy (NCBI): domain Eukaryota; kingdom Metazoa; phylum Chordata; class Actinopteri; order Cypriniformes; family Leuciscidae; genus Gila; species Gila orcuttii. The sequence goes on along the minus strand of JAPDVR010000015.1, from coordinate 40,273,024 downwards.
GGACGAGCACATGAAGTTTTGTGCCGTGCTGCTTATATTCATCAAAAAGTAAAAACACCCCTTCCCGCACCCAAAACAAGGTGTGTGTGGATGAGAGTCCGATGTAAAGGACTGCTGGGACGACACTGTCCTGCAGCGCTTCACTGACGGTGAGTGGAAGGAGAGGTTTAGAATGACACGACTATATTCACATTATATTCAACAACAACAGCTCGTTCCCTGCGTCATACGTCATTGCATATACTCAGTACTTTCCAGTTTCAGTTTTCAATCCAATGAAGTGTTAACATGACCTCTCGATTGAATCACAAAAGGTTTAGACCACTGAAAGCTGCTCATTTAAAAGAGCAGTGCCACACTTCAAGCACTGACAACAGACTAAAATCCTTATTTTTAGAGGTTGACCGTCACTGAGAAACTATGCTACACTTCATAATGGTAAAGTTGAAGACATTAGATTTGTTCCACACCTCCAGTAAATGGCAGTAGAGGAAAGGCCCCTGTGAGAGTATGAGGTTCGTGCAGATACAGCTCGCCACCGTCTGCTGAATGGCCTTCAGTTTCCTCTTGGCCAGATCAATGCCTAAATGCAACCGCTCCAGATTACTCCTACAGAGACAAACACAAGAGGAGTTATGTCCTTAAGAAACTACACAGACACATTACGATATTGATGAAACTGTTAAAGAGACGGCCCAGCCTCTTTATACCAGTGTTATTTTAGCATTATTGAGATACTAATATAGCTTTTTTTTTATATTCTGAATTATATTTTACTTTTGTATTTTCTGTATTTGTATTTTTGAAGTTTTGCTTCGTTTGTCATATTAGTATTTTTTTTTAAATGTGTTTATGTAGCTTTTAATTTTTATTTCAGATACTTTAGTACATCAAATCAAACCAAATAAAACTAGTAATGTTGCTTTAGCAACTAGCTGAAATAAAATACCTTTAAGTTTAATTTTATTTCAGTTAATATTTAATTTTATGCAACAAAATATGTATATATATTTTTATAATGGTTTTTGCTTTAGTTAGATATAATAGCCCTGCTTTATACCGGGACAGACAGTCCAGAGCTTTGATGAAGTTGTCCGCTGGCGTTTCATCCTTCTCTACGTTCTCCAGCAAGGCGGCCGCAGCGTGAACCACATCACTGGCCAGGAACCGGTTCTTAAAGCCAAAGTGTACACCGAACGTCTGAACACGGATGTCTTTCATCCTGAGGAGGAAAAAACAAAGCAAACCATTAAACATGTGACAGATACGGATTACAACAAGCACAATCTTTCATTTAACTCTCTCTCACCCAAATTTATTGGCCGATTCCTCGATGACTTCACGCAGGTTATCTTTAATCGTCATATCCATTGAGTTAAACTTCTGCCGCACCTGCTTGAGTGGGAGACTGACGGAAAAACAATCATTAAAAGGATATTTTCAACTGAAGTCTGAATCACATGTATACAATGTATTCTATATTAATGCAAACCATTTCCACACATCACAGTTAATCAACTTGCTCAATAAACGATACATATTTATAAAAAAATCTCTACTGCTGGCATTTAAAAAAACATGTTTAAGCAGGGGAAAAACATGCCATAAATGTGATAAAATTAATGTAAGCATGGCTTCTTTTGGGTCATTGCTTTAGTATTAACACATGAATGAAAGTGTTTTCTTGCCCATTAAGAGCTGGAAGAGTAAGACCCGTCCACTCACCCCATGTCAGCCAGGAACTCTTGCAGTTTCTTCTGTCCGTTGATGGACCAGAGTTTAAAGCTGCAGGAGGTGTAGCAGGAGTTACAGATGCTCTCGTACAGAGACCAGTGCTGATACAACACCAACCTCAGACTGACACACAGGGTCAAGGGTCAAACACACTCATTACACACAGTTCTTCATCAGGCATGTTCAAAATGACATTCCACTTACGATTTGTGAAAGATTATGTATATTGTGCACATTATTTCTATGTATGAAACACCCTTTGCGGGAGCACACCATAATGCAAAATACAAAGATGCAAAAGAACCCTATTAATTCCCATGATAACTAGATTCACTGAAATTAAACATGCACCGTAATGATGTCATTAAACAGCATAATAGTATGCACTAAGCAATGCACTGGTATTTCGTTTTGAACATCCACAACACACATTCAAACATAATTTCATATCATGTGGAGAAGGATACTCATATTCAAAGGAGATCCTCATGCAGTCGATGGACAGCGAGTTTTCCTCATCCTCATTTCTATGGTTGTGTCGGGACACGTGGCGCTGTAGGGTGGCGATGTCTGTCACATATTTCATACTGTATGAGGAAGACACACGTTACTTTGAAACATACTGCTTCAGAAGTCATGAGATGTTTTGGAGAGGATGATTATGGCGATACGAGATAAGAGTGAGATTCTTACTGTGGGATTTTATCATGGACCCACTGATCTGTCAGGCCAATGACACTCCACCTGCCAATCAAGAGTCAGTTTTCAGTTGGCAGAACACATCTACGGCACTACTGCGACTTCTTTGAGGTAATATTAAATAGGAAGCTCACCACAGCATGTCTTTGCTGTCTTTAGACATGACCCAGGCCAGCTCAAACATCACCAATGCTGCCTGTAGACAACAGAATAAACAGTCATCAAATATTGAGAAAAATGCATATTCACTAAGTAGTTGCGCTGAGCAATTCATTGAGTATTTAATTATATCATTTAACTATTTACAAATATTTAATTGAATGACTGAATGCTACACGTTCACATTATAGAACTCAATCAGATCCTTTGAAGTTTAAAATTCACATTAGGCTGTATCCTGTTTTCACCACAAAATGTATGAAATGATTCATTAAAGTTTATGAAAGTTCCACATAGCACTTTATTTGCTTTATTATTATATTAGTGCATATTTCAGAGCAAAATAGCTGAATATTTTGCCATTTATCCAGCTTTATTAACCAACTAAAAGCATCTTTAGGTATATCTGTGGAAGTCACAAATGCATTAAAGCATGAACATGAGCTATAAAATCAGAAAATATGAAAACATGATCATAGTTACTCACTGATGTTCCATGGAACTCATACTGCTCGTAGTCAAACAGAATCTCTCTCCTGCAAACACAAACACACACTAAACAATGTACTTATCACACAAAACATTTTCAGCATTGCTCATTTTCATTTTGGAGTAAAGTTTATATTTAATGACCTTCGAGCTTCCCATTCTCGTCTGGCACGCTGTCGTTCTATTCTCCTTTCCAAAGCACCCTGAAGAAGTTAATGCAGACTTTACAAACCTGGAGTATAAATAACTCATAATATGCATGATATAAATATGAAAACATGCCTCATCATAACGCCTCCGTTTCCCAGAAGGCTCTGCGCTTCCATCGCTTTCATTTCCAGAATCATCGCCATCTCCTTCTTCGTCCTCATCATCATCACGGAAGATGTCATCATAGGACGGAACACCAAGATCGTCATCTTGCTTTATCAGGAGCTTAATCTATAGAAGTTCAAGTAAAGAAATAATTTATTAATAACGGCATATTTGCAACAGGATGCATCAGAGCTAATAAAGTGCTAAACATTTGTATTGTACTTGAGAGTCATTGTAGACGTTGACCACGTCAACAGGTCGGTGTGTATCACAGATGAAGAACACAGAGTCTTCCTCAGGCTGAAGAGTCTCCAGCAGGTCCACATTTGCTCCACAGTTTATCAAGACAAAATACTGGTACTAGAAGAAGAAACATACAGATACACAACAATTGCTTGTAGATTAGACTCAAAAGCTGAGGACTATTGCCCAAATAACATCCTATAGTTGATGTATCTATATGGTTGCCAATATTTAAACAGCATTTATGGCAGAGCTTAAAGTGGCACCTGTTCTTTATGCTCCATAAATGCGGTCCCTAAATCCTGCCATCCTGTCACAGGAACCAGCGTATACAGCACTTGATCACAGTGAAATAGAGCCTGATGGAAAAACAGACAAATACTTGGAACAAAAAATGCTGAAGACTTTTGAGTAAATTTGCAATCATTAAACTGTATTTTGTATAATTTGGGCAGCCCTCTCTCTAGAGCAGGAGTTTTCAAACAAAAAATGATATCAAAATAAATTACTAAAATTTGATTTAAATAAATACTACCTCTAAAAGTACAGAACCACAGAGAGTTGAAAAACACAATAGTATAACGTAATAGAAACAAAATATTTTACACATATCTATAATAAACATTTTCCACAGTATTAATTGGGTCTTTATGCATGCAAATACATATCTGCTTTTTACATTTTGCACACAGGTGTCTTTGATGTGACATCTAAAAGATTTAAATCTTTTTCATTTATATATATACACATATGTTTCAGTCAACCATTAGTGTATGAATGAACGATATTATGTACTACAGTATATAAACATCTGAATATCTACACCAAATATTAATACTAATGTTTTTTTTACACTATTACATCATAATGTTTGCACATGCATAGGTTGTTGTAGGTGTCCTGTACAAAGTATCTTGTGTAATTAATATCTGTGTATGTTGTAACGTTTAAGTTACTGTCTGTTCAATGTTGCTGTTATTGTAGTATTTGAATTTATAATGATATGACTAACCTGCAGAACCTTACAGGCACACAAGGCATCAATATCAGGAGACACGAGCAGGGCCACTCTCTAAATATATAAAAACAAGAGACAAGTCTGAGAAAGTCAAAGTAGTTTAAGAAAGTTATAAGAATATATTAACAATAAAGTAACTACAATATACAAGAAACAACATATGGAATAGAATAAGTATATATTATAAATTAATTTGTACTATACAACATACAATATTAAAACATCAACAGATAATAGTAGTATTAATAGTGCTTTTCAATACTAGTAGTAGCTATTATTAACTGTAAATATTAACAGTATGGGGGTCTTAAATGACTCCAGCAACCAAACCCAGACACAACAGTTATTACGCACCTGATTAACGACAACATCATAAAATTCCTTTCGAATATCGGTCACAAACATGTTAAAAAATAAGATTATAAAGTTTAAATATATAAAACTATCACTTTTGCGTCCGTTGACGTTTTAAAACACTGCCCTTGTTTTAAACTCAGAGTTTCCGTGTTTCGTCTGTGGCGCCAAATTCGCTTGTTGTGTTTTTAGTACGCCATTTGTAGAAATAACCAATTGAATAACGACTTACAGTGACAGGCGGACACATTAGCCAATGGTGTGCGACAGTGAGTGACTCTTCTGTCCAATCGGAAACATCGCCTGGCAAGTCAAAACATGGTACAGAAATACGGTAATAGAAAAACTAAAGTAATCTGTCTTTTCTTTTTAAATACATTTGTAAAATGTATTTATAAGTATAATAGAGTTTTATAATATGGATTTAACAAATATTATGCATATGGCGTGACCCAAGCTTGAAAGAGAGATGTGATTGGCTAAAGTTCGGTCTGATGGTTTGTTGTTTTGTTGCGTCACGTCCTACTACTTTTAACGCACTTCCCACTGAAAGGAAAGCTGATGTGTTTCTGTTATTGAGTTGTCATCAGTATTTTTCTCATCATCGCTGAGGTTCTGCTGTCAGGCAGATAAAAAGCTAATATGGTCTGTACTCGATTTTAAGCTACCTTTAAATGTGCCTGTTTAGCATTATGTCTTGTATTGTTCTAAACTGGCTAGCTAATGCTAAGCTAAAAGCAGTAGGAAGCTGCACTGTCACTGTGGCACAAATCATAAGATGTTTGTTTATTATTAAACTGACATTTAAGATTATTCATTCAGCAGAAGATTTTTCCAAAGATATTTACATGAAAGGAATACAGGAATACTATAACAAACAATTCTGACTAAGGAGACAATAAGTGCAGCAATAAAAGTTCCATTATTATTGCTTTTGTTATTAATTGATCTTAAACTCTCTCTCTCTCTCTCATATATATATATATATATATATGTATATAAAACCATGCATTCTTCAAGGTTTTTGTATTCAATATAATATATTTCTGTCCTCTTCCTCCATCAGTTCTCCTTCAACATGTTTGAGCCCCATGTGGGCCGGGGTTTCCAGAACCGGTTCTCTGCTCAGTACCGGTGTTATTCTGTGTCCATGCTGCCAGGGCCCAACGACCGCTCCGATGTGGACAAAGGAGGAAAGAGTATGTCATGGTCTATAATACTGTAAAGATGTTTCCACATGGCAAGAAAAGCTTTGTGGAACAGGATTCATTTTGTAGATCTTGGGTTGTATTTCACTGAACTAATGCAGATTTCATGTTATATTTTCAGTAATAATGCCCCCGTCTGCTTTGGACCAGCTGAGTAAGTTACAAACAGTTTATTAAATATGAAAAACCTTCCAACTTTACTCTCTCCTGTGTATTGATTTCACATGTGGTTTGTGTTTCAGGCAGACTTAACATCACATATCCCATGCTGTTCAAACTCACCAACAAGAATTCAGACAGAATGACACACTGTGGCGTTCTGGAGTTTGTGGCAGATGAAGGCATCTGTTATCTCCCTCACTGGGTATAAAATATACACACATCGACTGTTACTGGATCTGATTTGCTTTAGACACGTCATTATTCAGGATATTGACCATGTTTTATTGTGTTTTCAGATGATGCAGAACTTATTGTTGGAGGAGGGTGGTTTGGTCCAGGTGGAAAGTGTCAATCTCATGGTGGCCACATACTCAAAATTCCAGCCGCAGAGTCCAGATTTCCTGGATATCACGAATCCTAAAGCTGTGTATGCTAACATAACACACCTTTTACACTAAAATATATTTTTAACATCATAACAGCCAATATCTAGATTTCAATGTGCAATATTTCTCTTCTTTTTTCAGATTAGAGAATGCTTTGAGGAATTTTGCCTGTTTGACCACAGGCGATGTGATCGCTATCAGTTATAATGAAAAGGTGATTGTCTGTTACTCAGTATAATGATTAATGTGGTAAAAAACCCTGATACACTAAGCCAGACATTTCTGTCTTCCAGGTCTATGAGTTACGTGTCATGGAGACCAAACCAGACAAGGCTGTGTCCATCATTGAGTGTGATATGAATGTAAGGATGCTTATTTTATTCACAGTTTACATAATATATGAACTCACCTAACCTGTTCAAACGTTTGGGGTCAGTAACACTTTGTTTCTGAAAGAAAGAAAAGAATAAATCAATACAGGAAGGATGCATTAAATTAATCAAAAGTGACAGTAAAGACATTTATAATGTTTCAAAAGATTTCCATTTCAAATGCTGTTCTTTTGAATTTTCTATTCTTCAAAGAATCCTGAAAAAAATGGTTCACTGTTTCCACAAACATATTAACTGTTTTCAACTGATGATAAACAGAAATGTTTCTTGAGCAGCAAATCATCATATTAGAATGATTTCTGAAGGATCATGTGACACTGAAGACTGGAGTAATGATGCTGAAAATTCAGCTTTGATCACAGGAATAAATTACACTTTGAAATGTATAGTTATTTTAAATTGTAATAATATTTCACAAAATTGCTGTTTTAACTATTTTCGATCACATGCAGCCTTGGTGAGCAGAAGAGACTTAAACATTATAAAGAATCTTTATATTTACACAATACCTCAGTGTATATTTCGTCCATCAGGTGGACTTTGATGCTCCTCTTGGTTACAAAGAACCAGAGAGACACATGCAGCATCCTGAAGAACCAGCAGTATGTTCTGACAATTCATCACATTATAACTCAGTATTTTACTTTCACATAAATGTCGTTCTTACTGATCCTGTGTTTGTCATTCTGCTGTAGGAAGAGGAAACGGATCCCAGTAACTATGACGTGGACTTTGGCTTCAGAGTAAGTCCAACAATTATTATCATTACTGCAGTTTCATACACCTTCATACGTTATGACTTGGTGTCTTTACTTCCTGTTTCTCTCCACAGGCCTTTACAGGTTCTGGGAATCGTCTAGACGGGAAGAAGAAAGGCATTGAGCCCAGTCCAGCACCCCTCGATCCCAGTGACATCAAACGGTACCTGCCTCAGTCAGACACAGACCACTTCACTCTCACTGCAAAACTGTACATTTTAATATTTGCTGTTTTTTAATTCATACAGAGGAATTCCTAACTACGAGTTCAAAGTCGGAAAGATCACCTTCATCAGAAACGCCAGACAACAACCACGCAGATTTGACATTGTGAGTGAAATTACAGGGCAAATAATATTTAGGGTTTAAAGAAATCAACATTACTGTAGTCTCAGGTTGTCACAAATTTAGTTTAAATTGCCAGCATTAGATGAGGAGCAAGTAGTGTTTTTGCAACCTTATTTTAATCATATATTTACTTGTCTCCAGGATGACATGGCCACTAACTTCATTGCGTTCTCTGGGGAAGGACAGTCCCTGCGCAAAAAAGGCAGAAAGCCCTGATTACACGCGTACAATTGACCAGGACACATCAGAAAGTCCACTGCTGTTTGGTTATTTGTGCTGTTTTTGAACTACGATACACTCAACATGGGCAGTTATTTAATGACATGCACCTGGATTTCCATTAGGATCTTCCTCTGTACATTACAACTGTTGTTTTACAAATGACTTGGCATACTGAATCCCCTCTTTTTCATATATTAGTAAACACAAAACAGTGACCAAACACATTTATATGCACAATACTTCAAATAATTTAAATAAAGATTACCCTGCTATTCATCAGACTTGCTCTTTATTTACTCTAGGATGAGTTGTCGTCATCAAGCTTTGGTTTCTGGTGCTGTGATTGACATTGTTTTACAAAACATGACATTATCTGTTCATATGACTAAAGGTTGTCTTGTTTATATTAAAGGAATGTACTGTGTTAGTACAACTTGACAATGCATTGATATTACTCTCTGTGGTAATTGACAGCATGTTGAATTGCAAGTATAGCCAAAAAGACAATAAGTATTTTGTTAACATCAATCCAGCATGTTAAAATGGGAAGTTCCACTGCTAAAAACAATTTTACAGCTCAACATGTTTTCTTCTTCTTGTACGAAAGCATCAATGTGCTTTCTTTTAAATGGCACTTCTATTTTTTAACCTTCTCAAACATTATAACACCCCATAGATGTAATTGAGTGCATCACGATACGTTTTAACTTGTGTTGAATGCAGATCATTACTTTTTGAACACAACCATTAAAGATGAATTCACTAAACAAACTTTGAAAGCATTTAATATCAATACAAATTGATGGTTTTATGACATGTTAAAAAGAAAAATGAGTATGTTTCAACTTCAGCAGTGCATGAGGTATTGGGCAAAGCTAAAATATATCCATGCGGTTAAGAAAATCAGAAAGCTACAACTGACCCATCAAAAAGACAACAGAACGAGGCCAGTTAAAAAGTGTATTGTCTTTCATTTCATTTGACCAGTGCTGCTGTCAATACATACAGTACTCAGTCACAATAAAAACAGCTATTGTTATGACCCATGATGCCACTTCAATGCTTTTGTCGGATCAAGCTTCATTCAGCAGCTCAGTTATCAGAGTTGTACTTCCAGATGGCAAACTCTCCGTCGTCACTGCAGGTGGCCAGCAGGCCCGTCTGCTTCGGGTTCCAGGCCACGCAGTTGACGTCCTGATTGTGGGCTTTGGGCACGTGGGCCGACAGGAAGAAGATGGGCTGCTCTGGGTCGGCAGTGTGGTCTTCTCTGAACACACGGACTCCATCATCGCCGCACGCGGTGGCCAAGGCACCGGTCAGACGACACCTTGACATTAGAAGGATTACAATAATACAAGCGTCACTTCTGAACTCTCAATGGTTGACAAATGTCATAACCATTGCACCGTCTCAGGGCTTGTGCAGTATTTAATGACAGGGTTTCTGCAGGTTGTATGAAGGTACAATTTAACCAACTAAAGATACTTTAAGAAATAAATTGAGGGGAACATATGCTCTTCATTTTTGTTATCATATTTGATATGTCAGGTTTTTATGGCTCATATATTATATAGTGAAAATATGGAGGACTCGAGGAGTAAAAGACACCTCAATTTTATTCAGAGGCTCAAACTGAGCAAAAATATGCAATTTTGTCCAGATGCTGATATTTATATAGCAAAAAAGATGAAATTCTGATGCTTGTAAGGTAAATCAGTGAGATCTTTATAACAGTACAGCAGAATACTTACATATAATGCATATAAATATCAGCTTTCACTCTATATCTGCCAATAATATGTCTTAGTAAGATGATATTTAAATGCTTAGATATAGGATCTAAGCTCTGTATTTTTAAAACATATAATGCAATACAATGATGATTGAGATATGAACAAATAAACCTTCCTCAAAAGCCTGATGATCATATTTGAGACACATTTGAACATGATTTTTTTTAAACTATGCATGAATAAAGTAAAGCTCAGTTGCTTCAGTCCAGTAAGCGTTCACCTTGAAATATTACTAACAATATAAAAGTTATCATTACGTTTACTTTATAAAAAATCATTAAAGATTTAAAGAAGGTGGGTGTTTTTACAATTACACTAAAATACCTTTTACTTGCTAAAAAAGTATAAAATATCAATCAGACGACAAAAGGTATGTAGTAGATTGTGTGCAACAGGTTTTCACATATAATATAGTAGGCTTTATAGGGTTAAAATACAAATTTCATCAGATGTCCAGTACTTTTTAATTAATTTTACAAAAATTATCTCTGCTCCCATCCACTAAAATCCAGAAATGACACCATCGCTTTAGAAAACAAAACACGAGAAAAGAATCCCTCATGCAACATGTAATGGCATAAATGTTTTGCTTCCATTTTAGATATTAATGCCTTTATTTGCGGAAAGGCGAATTTACCACTTTAAGATCTTTTTTAGACCAGCAGAAACCCTTTTGACCAACATAATACCATGCATCTTACCATGCTACATCATACACTGTCCTCCCGTGAAATCCAGACAAGGTACATACACATTTCCAGGACTCATCTGATGAACCTGCAACAAAATCACCATCAAATTCAACCCAGCAAAATCTAGACTACATCATTTTAAACCTGCTAAATATTCAAAAATATCAATAGCGTAAAACTGTACAGAAGAAATCCTAATGCTCTCACCATCTCCAGCCGTTGACTCCTTCCAGATCTTCACGGTACGATCATCGCTACAAGACGCCAATCTTCGTCCCTCAGGGTCAAAGGTCAAACTCCAGACAGTGGATTCGTGTCCCTCTAGAGTGGCTCTACATTCCCAGTCATCATCTTCCTCTTTATAAATGCACACTTTGTTGTCATAACTGGCTGATGCTAAAAGCTGCAAAAGGAAACAAGTTTCACCCTTAAAAAATTAGCTGGTCTTTATGCGTCTGAAAACATTAGGAGAGCGACAGAAAACATGCGCGTGAATATCATACCTCCTGTGTCGGATGCCAAGCGACATGCTTCACGTCCTGTGTGTGTGAATTCACAACACTTACACACTCATACTCATCCTCCTCGTCCACTAGAAGGAAAATAAAGGGTTTAACACAAATCATTAGTTGTTCCAAACCTGTATGAATTTCTGAAGATATAAATATTTATATATACTGAAGGTTTTTACAGAAAGGCTTGTTCATATACGCCTGATGTAAATAACATTTTATTAGTGCTGTCAAATCGATTTATCGCGATTAATCACATCTAGCATAAAAGTTTGTGTTTATATAATATATATGTGTGTGTGTGTGTATGTATATATATATATATATATATATATATATATATATATATATATATATATATATATATATATATATATATATATATATATATAAATTATATAAATAAACTTTAGAAGCGATTAATTGATTTGACAGCACTACATTTTATTCATAAAACATTGTGATTTTTTTTTACTGTTGACAGTATATATGGAGTGATAATAAGAGATGTTTTCCAAAATCCTGTCTGTAGCTATTATTTAACATTTTTACACTATTCACCTGTGGTTTCTTGCCTTAATCCCTGGGAAAAAAACAGTCAAAATGAAATAAAAATGTACTATCGGTAACACTTTAGTTTAGGGTCCAATTCTCACTATCAACTAGTTGCTTATTAGCATGCATATTACTAGGATATTGGCGGTTTATTAATAGTTTTAAAGCACATATTAATGCCTTATTCTACATGAGCATATTCTACATCCCTTAATCCTACCCATTACCTAAACTTAACTACCTTATTAACTATTAATAAGCAGTAATTAGGAGGGTTTTTTTTAGGCAAAAGTCACAGACTGTTAGTTAATAGTGAGAATTGGACCCTAAGTGTGACCTTACTATGTTAATGCACATTCCTGGTCTAATTGTGAATGATTCATCAGTGCACATCATTCTAAAGGAAAAACAATGTTTGTATTTGTGCTATAGAAAGTTCCTGATGTACCTTCCCAGATCCAAACACTTTTGTCTCTGCTGCAGGTGGCCAGTAAGTTTCCGGATGGAGCCCAGGCCACACACTTCACCTCGTTCTCATGTCCTTCTAACACTGTCAGGGACTGCAAACACACATGACGGACACACGTCAAGCTGACTGACAGGACGTTAGTGATGCCACTTCCTTGAATTTTTAAGGGTGTGAAATTATGCGTATTAAAAAAAAAAACCTCAAACCCATCATCCGTCTTCTTCCAGATGCATGTTGTAGCATCAAAGCTGGCCGATGCCAGATATTTCCCACAGGGAGACCAGGCCACCTTTCTGACCGTACGCTGGTGTCCATCAGACAGGACACACTTACATTCCCAACTGTCCCCTGAGAACATAAGACAAATAAAATACAATAATATACAATGTATTTTATTTACACTATCTGCTGTGTCATAAAGAGCAGACACAATATATATGTATATACACATATATATGCTTATCTTGTTTTAATATTATTTTATTTTATAGTTCAATTCACATTTATTTGTATAGCGCTTTTTTACAATACATATTGTTTCAAAGCAGCTTTACAGAAAATGCATGTGTCCCACAATCATTACAATTTAGAGTGATCTGTTATCAGAGGTAACTGACTGTCCAAGTTATGTATTTCAGAAATGTACATACACAAAAGCGGTTAGCTAAAAATTTATTAATTTAAATAAATAAATAATTTAAGGTAGAAACAATGGGCTCATTGAAATAATTAATATTTGGTTGTTAGTCTTGGATAGTCTTGTGTCTGATTTTTATAGACTCAGTGTGTGTGTGTGTCACTAATAAACATAGAATGAGTTCATAGCGCTTTCATATGTACTACTGTACACCCAAAGCGCTTTACAATCATATCAGCGAATCTCTCCTCAAACACCACTTGGATGATGCGACAACAGCCACAGTATAACGGCGCCAGTGCGCTCACCACACACCAGCTATATACTTCAGCGCTCATATTTAAGTACTCAAATATCGGTGATTCACGGTGTAAAACATGTTTTTGCAGTTTTACCTTCTTTACCCCATATTCTTATCGCGCGGTCCCCGCCGCATGATGCGAGGAGTGTGCCCGCGGGGTTCCACTCGACGTACCAGCAGCGCGCGTCCGGGTGCGCGCTCACCCTCTGCAGCAGCTCCATCTCGCCCTTCATTTCCATACAACTGTGTGATATTTGTGATTATATGACATGTAAATCTTCCCCTGTTTCTCTCTCTCTCTTAAATGTCACAACTTCAAGACTCCTGTTTATCAGCGGCTCCGGCTCCCCACTTCCTGCTTTGTGCTTCAGTGTTTTTTGCTGTTGATACAAATGCACGGCAGTAACGCCACCATCAGGAGTGTAGCGGAAGTTAGAAGAAAATATCTGACAAAATATGCTTATTGAGTAAGTTATGTTATTTTATTTTTTATTATTTATTATTGTATATATATCTTTAAACGTTTTGTTTTCTGTATGATATTGTATGTATTAGATATCAACTAAAATATTTTAATTATTTAAGTGGAAGTTAGATAAAAATATATATTTATGTGAACGAATGATGTTACAAAAAAATCTTATAGAGTAAGTTCTATTATTTCATTTGAAAAAAATAAATAATAATAATAAAAAAAAATATATATATAAACGTTTTGTTTGCTGTATAATATTGCATAACTAAAATAGTTTAATTATTTAATTGTGTTTAATAGTGCACTGTAAAACAAGGACGGAAGGATCTCTGTAAGAACATGTATTATCAGTGGAAAATCTTATATGGCATCACATTTACAGAATAGTTTCAATTCCTCACACTAAACGTCATGCATGTGCTCGAGCACTGACGTCTGCTGAAGGACGCGTCTGATTGGCTTAAACGGCATCACACAGGAAACGGAAGTTTGAGGCAGTAGAATCTCCGTCTGATGGAGGAAGCGGACGGACTATTGTTTACGTTTTTCACAGGAAATCAAGAATAAAACACACGACAATGTCTTCAATGTAGCGGCGATTAGCGGGATCTTTCGAAGCTGGACATATTACAATTTGGTTTTAATAAGTTGTTTTATATTTTGGTGGGATTTGAGAAGGTTTTAAAGGGTTTTGTGTGTGTTGTAAATGTGTAAGGCCAGTTCATGTCTCAAATGATCAAATCTGATTAAAAACCGACAGAGGAGCTTCAGGAGCTTTACCTTCAAACTGGTAAATATAATCTTTAAATAAAAGTGTGTGATAAATATAGATAGGCTATTAATCTTTTGTTATATAACAGGAAGAGCTTTTAAAAAACACATACTTTTTATGTATTATTCTGTTATTAGGTGTCTTTTTATACTGACCAGTAATCATTAGTGTATATAAATAGATATATAGATAGATAGACAGATATAGGTTAACCGTTATTTACAAGTCTATGTAAATCTGCTGTATTGTCAGTAATGCCTATCTATTACTATAATTTGGTAATTGCTATTGTTCTTAATTATTACATCATTAGTTATTTTTTATGATTCTTTCCTTAATTATTTCACTGATTAGTTCTAAGTTAGTCTTATCTTTTCCTTCAGAGTAATATAACATGATTTTTGTTTTGATTTTTTTAGCTGTAGTGCCGGTGGAGGTCAAACCCCAGAGCTGTCCACTCTCACTCCGGTGTATTTGAGTTTTACTTTTTTTATCGAGGCTTTTCAGTAGGTTTAAGACCATGTACGCACCCCCGGGAACTGCTCTGCCTGGCAACCGAAGGAGAAGAGGTGGTACAGCTCTACCCAAACAGCCCGAGAGGAGTCTGGCGTCGGCGCTGCCCGGGGCGCTCTCCATCACGGCTCTCTGTACGGCCCTGGCAGAACCGGCCTGGCTCCGCGTCCATGGAGGAACCTGTCCCAAACAGGAGATCGGTGTCGCAGATGTCCTGGGATATATAGATGACAGTCTCATTAAGGGTTGGTATCCCAGACTGTCATTTTGAATATATTTTAAAATGTAATTTTTTCCTGTTATGCAAAGCTGAATTTCATTCTTCAGCGTCACTAGATCCTTTAGAAATCATTCTTATATGTTGATTTGCTTCTCAAGATACATTTCTTCTTATTATTATTGTCAATGTTGAAAACAGTTGTGCTGCTTCATATTTTTATGGAAACTGTGATACACTTTTTGTCCAAAATTCTTAGGTCAATAAAAAGTTAAAAAGAACAGCATTTATTTTAAATAGTAAAGACATTTATAATGTAACAAAAGATTTCTGTCACTTTTGATCAATTGAATGGATCCTAATTCCTTTAAAATAATTTGTAAAAATTTACAACTAGGTCTAATTTGTTAATATGAGTTAATGCATCAACTAACAATGAGCAACATATACTGCCCGGCCAAAAAAAAGATTTATATAATATTCCAGCCATATTCCAGGATGACAAAGTCAAGATTCATCAGGCTCAAATTGTGAAAGAATGGTTGGTGGGAGCATGAAGAATCATTTTCACACATGAATTGGCACCATACCTTAAAGGGTTAGTTCACCTAAAAATGAAAATTCTGTCAGTAATTACTCTCCCTCATGTTGTTCCAATCCCGTAAGACCTTCGTTCATCTTCGGAACACAAATTAAGATATTTTTGATGAAATCTGAGAGCTGGATCACTCCTCCATAGGCTTCTTAAGGGATTGAACTTGCCGGCCTCGAAAAGTTATTAAAGACATCGTTAAAATAGTCCAAGTGACTACAGTGACTTAATCTGAAGTTTATCAAGCGACAAAATTACTTTTTGTGCGCAAAAAAAACTAAAATAATGACTTTATTGACCTTCTCTGTGGGCCTCGAGTTAACAGCGTACGCTTCTGTTGTTGTACGTCACACGCATCACACACATGACCAGCGTCGGCCAATTGTGAGCCTACGTGTGACGTAGCTCTACGCAATCACACTACGCTAACTGACTCGAGGCCCACAGAGAAGGAAATGAATAGTTGAAATAAAGTCGTTATTTTTGTTTGTTTTTGCGCACAAAAAGTATTCTCGTCGCTTGATAAACTTAAGATTGAGCCACTGTAGTCACTTGGACTATTTTAACGATATCTTTAATAACTTTTCGGGGCCGGCAAGTTTCAATCCCTTAGAAACCTATGGAGGAGTGATCCAGCTCTCAGATTTCATCAAAAATATCTTAATTCATGTTCCGAAGATGAACGAAGGTCTTACGGGGTTGAACAACATGAGGGAGAGTAATTACTGACAGAATCTTGCCGAGCGATGGTTGCTTGGACACTTTTCCAATGAAAATGGGCAATACATTTCTATCTGGATCATTTAGATCAGTCGTGGGTCCTGTGTCTCATCTGGTTGCCCGTTGATGCCAACATTGCCCAGCAACATTGCTAAAAAAGTTGCTCTGTGTATCATCACCTTTAAGCATTTGCCTATTTAAATCCAAACAGCAACTTTTGTACATATATATTGTAAATTGTATTGTATATTTACTCTGTTAAGTCAGTTAGTAAAAATGCATTAACTAATGTTAACAACTACAACTTTTGATCTTAAAAATGTACAAGTAAATTAACATTAAGTACAAAATGCTGTAGCAGTATTGATCAATATTAGTTCCTGTTAACTAACGTATACAACTAATGTTAATAAATGAAATCTTATTGTAAAGTGTTACCAAAAAATCTTCTTGACTCCAAACTTTTGAATGGTAGTTTGCGTAGATTACACATAAGAGTTGTTCCGATATTGAGATCTTCTACTTGCTCTGTTAATGATAAACTTTTGTCAATTCTCTCCCACAGATAACTGTATAAACTCTCAGTCCATCCTGCTCTTGCGGGTCATTGCTGCTTTCTGTTTTTTGGGCATTCTGTGCAGTCTGACGGCATTTCTTCTGGATGTCTTTGGACCCAAACACCCAGCCCTCAAGATCACACGCAGATACGCTTTCGCTCACATCCTCACAGGTATGACTTCACTAAAGATTTAGTTCTTAATATTAATACAGTTATTTGTTTTAGCCTTAATGAATCTGTGTGTTCCAGTGCTCCAGTGCGCTACAGTGATCGGCTTCTGCTACTGGGCCTCGGAACTGATTCTGTCCCTGCAGCAGCAGCACAAGAAGTACCACGGCTCGCTCATCTACGTCACTTTCGCCATCAGCTTCTACCTGGTGGCCGGTGCAGGCGGAGCCTCTATTTTAGCCACAGCGGCCAACCTGCTCCGTCATTACCCCACTGAGGAGGAGGAGCAAGCCCTGGAGCTCCTCTCCGAGATGGAGGAGAGCAGTGAAACATACCCAGTTGACTACGACATTACCAACCAATTCCAGCCTCCACCGGCCTACACACCCTGATCGCCATATTCCTGCGTGTTCGCTGCCCAACGCCACTCCTGTCTTCTTCACGTGCCACCTTTGGCCTTCAGACAAAGAAATTATGCTCAGATTTTAGGTGCCCCATCAAAAATGAATATGTAGTGTATATATATTCAGTATTCCAGATCATGCAGAATGCCCATATCCATGCACACATTTAAATGAGCGTTTTGCTTCCGCAGACAGAGCTTGCGTGCATGGAAGAAATCGAAAGAGAGTAATTATGGCATTGCTTGTAGAATTCCATTTGAATTCATCTTGCAGTAGTTTGCATGTATCTGTCAGTAAAAACCCAAACAGATCTACTTTGAAACAAGTTTTTTTGGCACGCTTTTATTATTGATTGAAGACTTGAAGGATGAAAAGCATCTCGGCATCGTGCTTGTTGAAGATGCATTTACTGGAGCCTAAACTGCAGAATTAGTCTCTGTATAATCATCCAAAGGTATCTTTTTTCTGCCTTATCGCAGGTTTATCACATTTTCCATTTTCTTCACAGGTTTATCATGTTTTTCAAATGTTGAGCTGCACTTTTGATTTTTGTTCCTGTTTTTCAAGTGGTCATTTATAAACACTTTCCTTTGAAAACATAAATAAATTAATAATATTTTTTTTAAATCATGCTAGGTATCAATGTATCCTTTTATTTATTTGAATTTATCAGTAGCCCACAGATGCTGCCATATCTGCACACTTCTGAATTCACCCCATCACATTTTTAAAAATAATTTCAATAGGCTTTTAATCAGTTATTTTAACGCACATATAGCCACAAATACCCAAGATAGATGGACAAATTATTTATTATTTATTATCTGGTTGACATAGACTCTCAAAGAAACTAGAAAGCAAATATTTTATGTACCTGTAATTTGGAGGCGTTCGGGTTTGCCAACATCACATCGTAAGTTTGTTCTGTAGTAATTGGATTTTATTTTTGTTTTTTAGTGCAATTGTGTTTGGTGTGTTTTGATAGTATTAGTGTGAGCGCCAGGATGTTCTGATGAAAGAGTCTTAACACATTTGATCAAGATTGTATCCCCAATTTACTTGTCTTGTTTTTGCTCGGGTCTGATTATTTTTGATAAAATCACTGCATGGAATTTGATACTGCACTTGTGTTGCATAAATGGACTGTACTTGTTCAGATTTCACTTTTTTATTTTTAGTAATCTGGTGGTTTTGTGTTTTAGATTATTTTACATTTCCCTTCTGTGTTTCATTTAAAAAAAAACACACAAAAAAAACGTTTACTTACATGGAAAATAAAGAGAAAAAATTGATTCAAAACAATGTGTGCGTGCATGTTTTTTCACTCAATGCGTGTGCACGTCGAATTCAAAGCGCGCGGTTGCCATAGCAACGTTTGATTCATCCGCGAAGCGACACCGCCGGCATTTCACCTGAAACGTCATAAATGACCTTAATTTTAAGAAATAAACGTTTAAATGCTCTTAATTTGGTAAATCTTTCATAGAAAAGGCTGACGAATGATGGCTGATGCAATATCGCTTATGAGGTATGTTGTATGTAAATGAGGGCAGACACATTATGTAAATACATTTTAGGAAAAGGAAGCTGTAACGTTAAATTAGCTTTATAAGTGAACTGACTTGTATAGCGTGCTTAATA
This sequence comes from Gila orcuttii, assembly GCA_026230005.1. Classification (NCBI taxonomy): domain Eukaryota; kingdom Metazoa; phylum Chordata; class Actinopteri; order Cypriniformes; family Leuciscidae; genus Gila; species Gila orcuttii. Next base: position 40,253,517 of record JAPDVR010000015.1, on the reverse strand, counting down.
GCGAGATAAATTGACTAGCTGCTACATTAATAAGTTCCAGCTTCAAAATGTTGGTGCCGTGCTTATGGGTGCACTTAATCCATAGTTTGTATGAACAAAGAGCATGAGCCAAAAATCCATGAATAACTATTATAATATTCTAGCAGCACCATGTCCACCAGTAATCTGCCACCCCTGCGAAACCTGCCCAACTGGTCCAGGGTTCGAGATCTGGACAGGGTGAGATACCCCAGACTTCTATCTAGCGACTATATGGTCAGATCTCCACCTGTGGACATCAGGAGCCCTAGAGCAGCGGCTCAGCCCAGGACAGATGCACACGACACACGCATCGCCTCTCTGGAGAAAGATATTGTGTTCCTCCAACAACAGCATACAGACACACTGGAGAGACTGCATGCAGAAATGGAAGATCTGAAGCGTGTTAATAAAGGTATGATCATTGCATTCAGCTTCTGCATAAATGGGGCAGAAAATGAAAATAGCGCCATTTGCACTTTAGACCATTTTTTTGGGAGGCTAGTAATGGTGAGCTAGCTTTGAAAGCATGAGATCTCACCCTCCCTTGAAGAGCATCTCCAAAGCCACGCCTCTTTAAAACCTCCATGAACGCGCACAGCAGAGTCTGCAAAGCATCACCAGAAACGGCAGTAAACTACTTCATGTCTCAAAGCACATTGCATTTTAATAATAATGAACAAAAACAACTTACAGAGCTCTGACTTATACCACCTGACTGCTGCAGATTCATTTTGGCGGTGATAGTGTCGGACCGAATGCAATGATTGGACGAACATTTTTTGGTCCTGAGATTTTCACAGAAGATATGTACATGTTTTAATATTTAGATAACTTCTATTATTGATTGCTATCAGGATGTGAAGAGAGTTTCAACCTGTATAACATTTTTATGCATTTGGCAGACACTTTTATCCAAAGCGAATTTACATTGCATTTCAAGGTACACATTTACATTCTTATCAGTTCTTGCTTTCCCTGGGAATCGAAACCCATGACCTCGGCGTTGCATGCGCCAATCCTCTACAGTTTGAGCTACAGGAAAGATGTAGCTTTCAAATAACAAAAAGTGTTTATGAAATAATTAACCCTACCTTTAAAATCATCAATGTGATTTAAAAATATATATATAAATTGAGTTTGATGAGGCCAGTATACTTGCATAAATACTTATTAAGGCCGTAAGACAAACTTACTTTAGTTTTAACCACATGTTCAGAAAGATGATGATGATGTCATGTACTCAAACATGATGTTAGACAGAACAAACCATTATTTTTGAAGGGGGAAATGTGAGTTCAAACAAATAAATATATTGACATGAAATTTTAATATCAGTAAATGCAAAGTCTAAGTATAATGCGTTTTCTTACATTTTACATAACCAATTAAAATGTAATGAAGATGCAAATTGGCTGTCTTTCTGATTAAAAGCAAACATTACTATAAATACAAGTATTTTAAGCTATGTATTATGTTAAAATTTCTCTTGCATTACTTCCAAAACATTGTCATTGTTCAGTGAAGTTCAGTTATGGGGCACAAAGTGGTGACAGGTTGTTTGAGCTCTCGTACCATATTCAGACTTACATATTAAGTTTTTATTTTACAGAATTACAGTATCAGATGGTTATGGAACATGAACATTCTCCAAAAGGTAGAATATTTTTTATCAAGCCTAATTTTTCATAACCATATTCATAATATATACTCGCTTTGTGCATAGGAAAGATCTAATTTATGGTTTCACATACAGGGCTTAGATTAAGCCAGGATTAGGCATTAGTTCAATTAGAGCATTTAAGTAGCTTTTATAAACGTGCCTTAGGAAAAAAAAACATTACTGGTGTGTATCTTGAGACAAAACAATGGCATATTTTAAGATACATCAGTGCAAGTTGCTTTAATTTAAAACAGCTCAAACTTGAATTTTAGTCTGGGACTAGATTTAAGCCTTGTCTGTGAAACCGGGGGATTATTTCTTAACCTGTACTGTTGTTTACTGCGAAATGACAGCCATGTGATCCACACAGAGTCCATAAGGGCCAACAGTCATTCCTCAAAATCCTGCAGTGACGGTTCAGCCGAGAAGAATTCCCAGTGTGGATTCATCAGGTATTTACTGTAGCATCTGTGATCATCTGACCTCACTTAAGCAAATAAATCTCACGTCCTCCTGCTGTGACCCGCTCTAGCTCAGAGACGGGAAGAGGAGGTGCAGTCACATCACTTCTGCCTCTCAGGATCACCTGCGGTCTGTCCCAGCATCCCCGAACCCCCACGCTGAAGGAGTGTGAGGGCATCATCCGGCAGCTCTATCACACCAACACCTCGCAGTATCAGGAGGTCAGGAGCATCATGTGTTCATCATGTCTGTTCTCATTCATGTATTCATACTCGACGCTCATGTTCCTTCCCTCAGCTGCTGCGGATCAACACACTCCTCGGAGACATCGCCTCCAAAAGCAAATCATCCGCTGAAGTTTTCTCTCTCGCAAGAGCCTGCCTCTGTGACAACAGCAGGTGCACCATTATTCTGCTCACCAAAATACCCTGGTCATATTTCAACCCAAAACCTATAGGAAGAAATAAGAAAAAACTAGATTTTGCAAAAAAAAAAAAAAAAAAAAAAAATTATATATATATATACACATATATATTAAGAACAATTGGAAGTATACATAATGCAGACTCTGATTTTATTAATAATGATTAAAAAACACTGAAAAGGATTGTCATGAAAGTAAATAATCCAATGGCATGAAATATAGTTCAAATATATAAAAAATTGTTTCTTTAGAAATACGTTTTTTATAATAATTTTTTAAAATAAATTTTAATTTACAAAATAAATAAATAAACTATATTTTGCCTGAAATCTCAGTTAAAAAAATAATCATTTTATAATTATCATTTAACTTGTAAAGCACAATTGGAACTACACATAATGCATACTTTGACTAATAATAATGCTACTAATAATAATAATTCAAATCGTTGTTTCTGAACAGGCTTGTCAAGAAAAAAACAACAACAGGCTTTTAGTTTATCCAATGTATTTTGTATTTTGAATATATTTGATATTTTGGTGAAATTTGACCTGGGCATGTTCTTGTAAGATTCACCTTGTTACTCTATTATTTAATTATATCATAATATAATTCTATTTACCTATTCAGAGTCAATCTGTAAAATCATTTGCACTTTATTTGCACATTTTGATTCTCTTTTAGGGGTGAAGTCTTCGAGCATTTACCAAAACTACCTCTCAAACCACTGCCAAAGAAACAGTAGGTTGACCTTTCTATTCATATCACCACAGACAATTTGAAACAGTCTGAAACTGATTTTTTTTTTTATTTCACCCCAGGCACCTAAGTCAAGCCGGTAAAGGAGAAACTGTGATTCTACCAGCCATCAAACACAATTCAGGCGGCACCATGTCAGAGCGGCAGAGGAGAGCGCAAGACGTGCACAAAACACGTCTCAGGAGAACGGTGAACTCTTGATGATGATGAAGTGGAACATGACCTTTACAGTGAGAGTTACACCGCCACACTTCTTTCATTGAGCCATCATGTCAGGCTTTTTTCCCCTCATGAAAATGCTCGAACATATACAGTATAGTGGTCTCTTTTTTAAGTCAGTCTCTCTAAAAGAAGTTGAAGGAAATATGTATTTTCCCTCACCGCAGAGATCTACACATGAGGAATGAGTGAGCGGCTGCTGATCATGATTGATTCCCTAATGAACTACATAAGAATCTTTCCAGAGAAGCAGCCAAATGTCAAAGTTGAGACGAGAGCTAAGCTGCCTGTCCTTCCATCCACAGGAAGGTCCATAAAGTCAGAGACACTGTATACATCAGCTTTAAATCAAATCTCTTATAATCACTTTTTACCTCGATTTGATGTGTGACATCTCCTTGATAATAAGTCTCTTTAAATAAATGCACCAGCAACATTTTATGACGTGTTTTTGTACAGTTCTCTTTCCTAAAAGTGTGTGCTTGAGGAATCTGAGGGCGTTTGCACCAAAGGTCAGAGAGTTTGGGCCACTCCTGGACTTTTCACTAAGAGAGGCTCACTATGTTTCATGTCTACGTGCACTAGTGTCATCTGGACGTTGAGAAGGTTTTATAGTGTGTCCTATAGGATCTTTAACTGATGGCTACAACTACCCATTGGATCGCTGCCCGGGATCCCAGCAGACACCACATAGTATTACTGTGTTTAAGAGCCTTATTAACTAATGGGTTTTAGAGGACACTATCTCATTCAATTACAATGTTGGGTTTCCATGTTTTATGGGCACTTTTCTTCGACATAATGATTTTTATACTGTACAAACGGTCTATTCGATCCCCTAAATCTACCTATGACAAAAAAACTTTCTGCATTTTTACATATTAAAGACATCTCTTAGTGTGATTTATAAGCTGTTTTCCTCATGGGGTCCAAGAAATGTCCCCTCAAGGTCAAAAATGACTGGTATTACTACTGTATCTTTGTGAGGACATTTGGGACAAGACTAGGCATCTTCAAAAATTGATTATAATTCAATCAAGCAACTAAACACCTGTGGCGCTGCGAGTGAGGCGACAGGTCAGAAGGGTCAGACGGGTTGTTTAAGGAGGTAAATGCAGGTAAACGCCCGCAGCCCCAGCAAAGCATCAACAGGTGTTGACCAAATGACTTAAGGTAATAAGATAATTGAGGAAGGTATTATTAGATAAGCAATGAAGAAAGGAAAAGGGTTGTTCAGACAAAGTATCTTATCTTCTCAGAAACCTAGCTTACTGAGTGACGTCCCACATGCAAAATATAAAACAGTATAAAAGAGCCAGGCCTCGCATGCAGCAGGATCGGACGCATTAAGTTCAGTCAGCACAACTCTGTGGCTCGGTTGATCTCTAAACTCAGCAGTGTGATCATGTTGGCATCACGGGCATTCCTCGCCAAGCAGGCTGCAGTGATGCTGGCGCGCCAACCCGCCTGCCTGGTGCATCATGGGGGAGACTGGGGGAACTGGGGCAACACCAACATTGCCGTGGTAAGAATACAAAAAGCCACAAACACAGCATTTGGCTTTGAGTTTCTTGTTGGTTAAGATATAGTCTCTTTGGTTCTGAACATGTGACTGGATCTGCTGTTGAAGGTTTTCTCAGGCTGTGGTTGGTGGGATGGAACTGATGTCCATGAAGCTGCATAGTAAGTATACAGCAAGTGCACACTTCAAAAAATCACTTCCTTAATCATAATTCTGGTCTTTTTTTAACAGTAAAAACATAGAGGCATCCTTAAAACAAGTTTCATTTACGGTAACACATTAGTAATCCCATTTGTTAACATAAACTAACAATGAGCAATATATTTTTTACAGCATTTATTAAGCTTTGTTACTGTTAGTTACAAATGTTCATGTTCACTTACAGTGTAAGGTAACACTTAACAAGTTAATACATTAACTAACAATGAGCAATACATATGTTACTGTAGTCATATTAACAGATACAACTTTTGGTTTAATAATGTATTAGTAGCAAAAATTTGAAATGAACATTAAGATTATTAAAGGTTTTAGAATTAAATGTTCATTGTTAGTTCAAGTTAACTAATGTTAAGAAATGTAACCCTATTGTAAAGTGTTATTATTATATCTTTAGAATGTATTGATCTGTGTGAGGGTTATAATGTAAGGGATAATGTACAGTCACCTTGCCATTATCACAAAATAAACTCTGACTGGGTCACCACGACTTTATTTAGAGATAATGACTGCACATTATCCTTCTTATTACAAGACTGCTTACCAAATAAATAGATGAAATATTGATTTGAGCTGAAGTGATTTATAGTGATGTATGAAACTTACCTGGTCAAATGTAAGTATTTGAACACAGAATCCTGCTTTCGACCAATCAGCATCAAGTATTCGAGAGAGTTGTGATGCATGCATACATACTGCTGTGTCTCTTTAAAGCACCATGTACCACTTGAGCCGTAATGGAGCCCGTTTTCAGATCTTTGCTCCAAACCAGCAGCAAATGCACGTCATGGACCACATGAAGATGCAGCCCTCTACAAGTGACAACAGGTACACATCATTAACATCAAATGTATCATGAAATATTATAATTACACAGCTTTTTAAATTAACATTCGATAAAAAAAAAGAAAAAAGTGTCAAAACATACCATGGGAGCATCATGTTAACCATTGGTTTTTGGATGTGTACCATGGTATTCTTTGAAGTAGCATTTAAATATGAACATAGAAATCATTCACAAGTACCTTGACAAAACCATCTGATAGCAAACTGTTCCCTCTCTGCAGGAACATGATGATGGAGTCTGCACGATTCAGCCACGGCCAGGGCACGATGCAGATGAACGATCTGTCCAAACTGGACGTCAACAGCTTTGATGCCGTCATCTTCCCTGGAGGCCACGGAATAGTCAAGAACCTGTGAGAGAGACAGTCTTATAGTTGAGGGTCTATACTAATGCAAATATAAATGTTTTTTTTTTAAAGAAATTGAACGGATCCCAAAAGAAGTGCATTGTCCTGACAGAAGAGACCATCCGAGTCAATCTGCACGTACTTAAACTTTGATGACCCTCAGATTACATGTGGATTGGCTATTTCATTGTTTGTCACCCCAGATCTATCACTATTCCTGGAGCGAAAATCCTCTTATCATGTTTCACTATTAGCAAACAAATGGTTAAGTCCAAGCGGAAATACAGGCGATGGATGAGACTAATCCACGTCTGAGCCCAATGCACTTCAGCACCTTTTTATACTCAACATTTGATATAATATGCTGAATTGAGAAAGTTCCTTCAAGGGTCCAAGATGTGTTTGCTTGATATATGAGCTGGGAAAGACATACAAGAAGTTTGTTCTTTCTGAATTGTTTTTGCTAAAAAAAGTTCTCCTTTCTAATATGACGATTAAACATTTCTGCTGACTTTCACAGGTCCACCTTCAACAAAGATGGTAAAGACTGCAAGCTGAATAATGATGTGGAAAGAGTTATGAAGGAGTTCCACCGCGCTCGCAAGCCCATTGGGTACCCTGATATAAAATATTAAAACTGTGAATATCCGAATTGAATCCTTGTATATAGTGCATACCGAGGGGTGAAGGAGAACTGTCTAGGATTCCACACTAATCAAATTAGTGACACTGATCACATAAACTCTTTTGGTTAGAGAATCAGATGTCCTTGCTTCATCTACATTTTTCACTCAAATTGTTTTGTAATGACAAATAACACGTGTTCATTTCACAAAAATATGTGCTTTATATTTGAATATGATTCAGTTCAAATGTTTAAACATTGTTCACCTGAGCTGAATCCGGCTCTCTTTGGCTCAGTCTGTCCAGCACGGCTCCTCTTCTGGCGTGCCGAGTGCTGCCGAGTCTGGAAGTCACAATGGGTTACGAACGTGACGAGACCAGTCGCTGGGGCCGCTGGCCCAACACCAACATGGTGCAGGCAGTCAAGAGCATGGGGGCCCGCCACAACACCCGCGAACCCTATATATCCTTTCATTGAGACAAAGTTTTCTAGAGATGAGCATTTGTCATTTTTAACATATTTTACCGAAAGCAATATTAGTGTAAAACTTTAAATGTGCCTTTAAATGATGCAAAAACTCATTGCATCTCTAAACGCATGTCAACTTGATGTCATGACCATTAAAAAACATTATTTTTCCCTTAACTGCACATCTCACGAGGCCTATGTGGACGAGAAAAACAAGGTGATCAGCACTCCAACCTTCATGTGGGAGACTGACTACCACTACCATTACATCTTCGATGGCATCGGGAACATGGTCAAGCATGTCATGCGTATGACTGCCAAGTGATTCTCATGGGATGCAAGACACCAGAAGGCTTTCACACTTAACTTTAGGTTGAACCCGATTCACTATTATGTGGACATACAGAGAGTAAATAAATAAATAAATAAAAAACCATGCAATGCAACCTCCTGTGTTGTACTATGTTTTGTATAGCCTATACTGTATGTATAGACCTTATGTAGGCCCGCCCCTTTACAGCATTACGCATGTTGTGTTCGGTCTTCCGGTTTGTATTGCCACAGTATGAAGGTAAAATCTTATGGATTTATGAATGAACCACTCATTTTGAAATCTACAGACATTTGTTGACCTGCGCTTCAAACATTACAATGCTCATGATAACTTTCATTAACTCTGAGATCTAAGATCTGACTAGCCATACCATATACTTTTTTATTATTATTTTTGAAGTAGATTGTTCACAAAAACCTCTCACAAACAAAATTTCTCAGTGGAACATTTTATTTTACAAATCATACAAAAATGAGTGACAACATTTATAAAAAACAAATATAAGAACATACTTTTTTTTTTTACAAAACCAAAATTATTCTGTCAAAAAAAACTTTAAATGTATTACAAAAATGTACATCAGCATCTTAAATATAAGATAGATCAATGTTTTCTCAAAACATTCATGAACATTTGTAAAAAACAAAACAAAAAAATAAAATAAAAAACACGTATTAAAAAAAAATATTTACATCGCTAAGCATAGACTGACCAAGAGTGATAGAAGGATGTCAAGTTCCATGTTTCCATGTGTCAAGATGCCATCTGTTTTTGTTTAAGCCATTTTATACATCCACAGTTCTTTGCATTAAAGCAAAACAAATATTGAAGATTAAGTGAGCTGGCTGCAAAAATGTTTGTTTGGGAAAGTCAATTACAGTAAAGAATACAAATAAATTGCGAGGATAGTTTGATTGAGAGTTAGGGCGGCTAAGCTCTAAACTCAATGTTGGCACTTAATTTTTGCTTTAAATTATGATGACAAAGGGTTTAAAATGAATTCAGTTCCAACATGAATGGTGCTCAAATATACACATGGTAAACAAACACAGCAACATTATATTCATATATACATGTACGCCTGTATATGTAAAATAAAAATGTATATATTTCAGTTGCTTGAAATATACGTTTCATTGGATGCAGTATCTGATTGTCAAAGCAGACATTATGCTATACTGTTATTTTGGTTCGGCTGAATGGAGAATGTAACAAAACCCTTTGAAAGTAGTTATATTTCTGGAGTGTCCACTATCCACAATGGATATCAATTTCATTTATAAAAACAATCATACTTTCAGTAAAACTGTAATTTATGAAAGCTCGTCTTTTAGTCTAGACAGTGAACGTGAACGAAAGACAGTGATACAAAAACTATATTCCACATTCTATACATATTTCAAGTTTGGAAAACCTTCAGAAGGAGCTGAACGCACCTTTACAGCGTAATGACAATAATGAATATACATCAAAGCTGGTCAATGATATTTAAGTCTGGATCCTTTGCTTTCTCAGGATTTGTTAGGTTTTTACTCAAAACCAATTTGTCTTCTTCCTTGGGATGCTCTGGAAATATAAATACAGGGATTATAGTTAGTTGCCTACATAAGGACCAAATAAAACTCTGGTTTTAAATTGAATTTAACATGGGAATAAGTGAGGCATTTTATAAAAATTTGCTAGCATAATCCTGTTCTTGAGGCCAAATTGTAATAGCACTTTTCAGAATTTTGTACTGTAAGTCAAACATCAGTTCTGTAGACATTTGTCCCTACAAAGGGAAATAAAAAAAATCCATAGCTAAAACAAGTTAAACTTCGATACGGATTGGTCAAAGGGAGGTACTAACGGACCAAGGTAAGGTTTTCAGAACTATGCAGAGCTGGAGTCAAGAGTCTGGGTCAGGGGGGGTGCAGGGGTCTCGGGAGTAGGATTCCTGGGCTCTGCGGTACTCCTGGAACTCCTGCCGCAGAGCATTGAAGCGAGCCTCACTGAGGGAACGACCATACCGGTGCTGAGAAGGCTGGGACACTAAGGGAGGGCTGATGGTGTACAGGCCTGAGAGGAGAGGAAAGGAGGGGGGGAGGAGGTGGAGGACGGATAAAGTTCAGGGGAAACTTCATTTGCCATTATATTTGGTGTGGGAAATAAACAGACAAGCTCAAGTGTTCTTACGTTTACTCGGGAAGTCCTGGAGGCCAGCGGTGGAGCGGGGGCGTTCTTGCCTAAATTCCCTACCTCGCCCAAAGCCTGCATGGGGCCGCTCCATCTTCATGGCCTCCAGGATGTCGAGATCCACAGAGTGTTCCGCAGCATCCCATTCATAACTCTCATCTACTGAGGTATTTCTTCTACACACACACATGCAACAATACATAGTGATATTGTACAGATTTATATCACTGTCATTTTGTACATAAACAAAATAAGACATTGGGAACTATTCTAGTTTGTCTGTGTTTGAGGTCTTGCCTCATGTATATGTGTATCAGCTTCACCTTTTGGACCTCCGTTCTCTCAGGTCTTTATCTGTCCTGAGCCTCTCGCTCTCTTCGGTGGTCTCTGGCGAGCTGAGTAAGGTTGGAGTGATAGAGAGAGACTGGCGTAGATGACCATGACCATACGGTCCCACACTACCCCTTCCACTGCTCTGGCTGGCGTAACTGGCTCTGCCCCCATCACCTCTTATATCCCGGCCTTCTGTCTCTGTACAGCCCCTTACTGCACCCATCCCTTTGTCCACCTCTCTTGGAATGTCTTGCTCTCGTAGGGGGAAGGATGTATGATAAGGTGAGGGCCAGCTGTAACCTCTGGGGAGGAAAGGCCTTGGTGGATACCTTCTGTGTTCTGCAGGTTGCAGGTAGTCCACCCTGGCCACTGATCTGGGTGGAACAAAAGGTCGGGGAGGTTCTTGTGGGACATACTTATGCTGAACTGACCTAAGTGTTTCCTGATAAGTCAGCGGCCACCTAGAGAAATCTTGAAAGACCGCTGCCTGTCGACGTGGATCTGACTCTCGCCTGGAAGGAAGGGATGATTCCATGTGTTGTGGTGGATCTGGGACTGAGGGAACAGGTGTGTGGTAGGGAGGTATCATGTCAGATCTCTCAATATGCTTACGTCGCTCTAAACTGTAACTGGTAGGAGGTTGAAAGGGCACTGACCCCCGCCATGATGGGCCAGACATGGGATAGTAGCGTGCAGGGGTACGACCCAAACTGTACGATTTGAGCCTTATATCTGGGTGGGGAAATTTATCCCTGTAACAAGTCTCAGATATATAAGCTCTTGGATTTTCAAAATGTTCCCATCTAGAACCTAAACTAATGGACTTCTTAAGGAATTGACGTGGTTGCCCTACTCCAGAGAGGGTCCTACAGGGACCAATGCTGACTGATTTCTTCAAGAAAGGCATAGGACCTGGATAGATCCGTGAGGATATCATGTTTGTCCGGTCACCCTGAGCCGGATATCTTTGATATTGTTCAGATATTGAGTCTGGACTTTTGGAAACAATTGCTGCCATGCTTTTAGCCGTGTTAATTAATGTCTGTGCTTGACCATGCTGTGTAACTTCTTGTTTTTGAAGCCCAAAACTCTGAGAAACCAAAGGCTCAGAACTCTTTTCATTTTCTTTAGATGGTGAGAAACCTTTCTTGATTGTGTTTGAGATGCCTGATTTAACACATGTATCTTGTGCCTCTAATTGTGAACAAGGTTCAGAAATCGGAATACTTCCAGGTTTATGGTGTCCCACTGGCACGTTCATGGTCCTGTGGTCATGAACAGCCCCATTGTGATGACTAATATTGGTCCCAGAGTGCTCCTGACCATCTTTTTCCCAAATTTTGGGTACAACGTCAGGCTCATCTCTTGACAGTGCCCTAGTTTCTGGCTCAACACTGGGTTCAACAGATTCCGAAGGCTCAGTCACTTCTACAGGGTCATCTACACTCATTTCAATGAAACCCGGAAGACTCAGGTATTCCAGGATAGTGCTGGTCTGCAGTGGGGACATCCGGTCTGGTTGGGGAGCAAGCTTAGCTTTAATTGATTCTGACATTCTCGATAAATTTGACTGATCACTTCCTGCCTCATTTTCCAACAGGGTCAGGTGTGATATTCGACTAGGGCTTTCACTGAAGACACATTTGTCACTCTTTCGGGATCGAGCCCTGATACCCTCTTTCTCTTGCTCATTGTAAGGCAATATGGAGCTGGATTCACCACTCACTATCACTTTTCCTTTTGCTCCTGCTTTCTGATCAAAGGGCAATGTAGAGCAACCTGATGGATTATAACTCAGTTTGTCTTTTTGAACGGCCCTTACTTCCTCTGTGTCTGTGACGCTTTGAATAATGGGATCAAGGAAATGTCGGTTAGGACTAGTATCTCTTTCTGCTACCATTTGGTGCAGCTCAGATGGTTGAGGATTCAAGCGAGCAGGGGATGTTGATCTAAATGCTGGAGCCTCTTTTTCCTTTTTTCCTTCTTGCAACCAACTTTCCTGAACTAAAGTCCTGTTGGCCAGCTCCTGCTCCTCTTCCAGGTGACTTTTTGGGTGTCTAGCTTGTGCCCCACTCAGGTTGGTTTTTCTGGGAGAGGGTATGTCCCTAGTAGGAGACAAAAGTGAGACAGAGGTATATTGTGTGGCTGGTGAACGAGAGACGTCTGTTGCCAATGAATCTTCCAGATTGGCAATGCCTTGATGACGTCTGTGAGGGTAGAGTGAATGAGGTGTGTTTCCTTCAGAAAGGCTCTGCACTGGCACCAGGCTGGTGGGGGATGTCACAGGGCTTATGTCCCACTGGATGTGTGAGGAAGATGAAGAGGCAAGTCTCTCCATGGGACTACTGGTGTTGCCAAAATAACAGCCCCTCCTATAGTCCGATACACGCTGGGCCAGGCTGCTGGGTCTGTTTTTCTGTCGCAAATGTATATCTTGGGGCTTCCAAATAGGGTCTTCAAACTCAACACCTGTCCATTTTCTTAAGGGACTTGCAGACTTGGCCCGCCTCTGTTCTTGCTCATGTGCCTGTACCCTTCGGCTGGCCGTATAATGTTCTAGCTCCCTCTCCATTTGCTCACGTTCCTTCACCAGCTTTAAACATTTGCTTAAGTTTTCCCTCTCTCTTTCACCATCCAGTTGAGTTACCATAGTGCTGTGCTCTGTCAGCTGGGTGTCTCCATTGATTGCCAGGTATTGTGCCTGGTGGAGCAGCCTGTCTCTCTCCAAAGCTCGGGCTCTCCTGGTTAAGCTGGGAAATATGTCCTCCCTATGACTGGCACTCCGGCATTTTTTTAGTGAGTCACTCACCCTCTTTTCACTGCAGTCTGAATAAAAACTGGCCTTCTCCAACAAGGCCTCAGAGCAGCCCTGCTCATCATCAGAGTAGAAACAGCCATGACGGGAAAAGTTTCTGGCCATTGCCTTCACCCTGCCAGGGGAGTGATGGGGTCTCTCTGGGTTTGGAGGGTCCACCGTCAATGCTGACAGATTCTCTCTCTGTCCATCCCTCTCTGAACTTACAGGATTTGATAGGTTGGACTCTTTAAAAGTTCCATTGTTACTCCCTCTACCAGGTGATTGTGGGAACTCTTTTTTGAGGTTCTTTTTGATGTGGGTTGGTATGGAGTTTTCTAGGTCAGGTTGAATAACGAAGCGGCCATCAGGACTTCTGGCTATGGACTCAATAGCAGATGTGGGTGAGGGAGATCCACCAAAGTGGCTCTCACACAGGGTGTAGCGTGGAGGTGGAGAGGATGAGGACAGGAGCTGCTTTCTCTGATCCTGGTACTCATTGCGGCTGCCTTTATCAAAGGAGGAACGGTCTGAGCGATCAGAAGAGGATGAGTTGGGGAAGAAGTTTAAAGGAGGACACAGTTTTAACTTCAGCACACTGTCGGGACTGTCAGAAGGCGAGTGAGCTCTGAGGAGAAAAAAGACAAGTGAACATTTAGCGAACAAATAGAGAGATGAAATTTGAAACAAATGTATCATCCCTTCAGGTTGTCATTTCAAAAACCCATTGTAGTACAGTGACAAAGATGAAGAAGCCTAGGAATGATACATGCATAGCAAGGAAGGACACTTACTGTGGAGATGAACTCTTCTGGAAGGCAGAGGGGATATCTGAAATGGTCGGGAGGGTGCAAAGTTCATATCATGCCACAGATAATGAGTCATAAGATGACAAAGTGCCAAAAACAAAAGCAGCCTCAACAGAAACAGAGATGCCATGCATGACAATACCACTGATGGCTGAGAACAAATACATCACTTTAAATGTGTCAAGTATCAGTCTTTGAGGCATTAAATGTCTATATGGTCATTGCAATTGATTATGCATCAAAGGCCTTAAGGAATTTACTTAAGTCTTTTGAGTAATATTTTAACTCCTCATTAAGTACACAATCCATGTATCTGAATGTTGCAGCCCCAAATGACTTCAAGAGCATGCAAAAAGATTTAAAATATTTTTATAGTGGTGTACTTTGATCAACAAAAATGTAATATTCAAAATCTGCAATCTTCATCACTGCTTTTACCATCTCTCTTTTTCCTTCGCCGTTGTCCTCTTCTATTGTTCATAACACAGGCTGTCACCAGAGAAAGGATGATGGCAGCAAACAGGAAACACACCCCCCCAATCACACCAGCCAGCAGTGGCTCAGCAACAAAGGCCAGGAGACTGGGTGCTGCTGGATACATCTCCATACCTTAGGGCCACACATTACATGTTACCTTCTAATAATATAATAAATCAATGAACAATTAAACATAATTAATTTATACCAATATTACATTTCTGACTTCTTGAACCTTCTATTTATTAGGGTTTAAGAGGATCGTAGATGATCCATGATCCGTTCAGATCAGGCCCCACGGTTCAGCACGCATGTGATTCGCAGATTAATTGCAAGTTTAACTACCATAGAGTAAAAGTTTATCATTTGTATGTGTTTTGTCTTACCAGTTTACACATTCAATAGATTTTAAACCATTCCAGCACTAAAAGAGGCAAAAAAATAATTTAATTCGGTACTCGCTTGCTATCTTTGGATTGATTCCTTTTTCGCCTCTCCTTGCACTTGGATGGACACACAAAATTATGTAAAATACCTGTCTAAGCCAGTTCTCTCGTTGTCTTAAGTGAACGTAAAGAGTTGAAAGAAATTGGATGTGTATCATTAAATTGGATCCGTGCATTAGGTCTTAAAGTGACAGCAGCCAATAAACACCTGCTGTTGTCAATGTCATTAATGTTATTCAAACAACAAGGTTTAACATAGATTAAGCTATATTCAATTTATACAGTGAACACTATAGTATTATTTTACATTTAATTATTACATTTCTGTACCTGAAATGAATACTACAGTTAGACCTTACTTTATTTGTAGCTTTGTTATATTGTATGTATCTACATGCTTGTAATTAGTGTTTTTTTTATTTTTACTGACTGTTGTATTTAATGATGTTTGAACTTCATTAGTTAGGCAAGTTGCTGTGGTATCAGAGTACTTAAATTGTGCTTTAAATAATAAATGGAAAGCAAAGTTACCCCACCCCCCAATATATATATATATATATATATATATATATATATATATATATATATATATATATATATATATATATATATATATATATATATATATATATATATATATATATATATATATTCTTTTTCTTTTTTTTCTTTTATTTCTTTCTTGCTGATCCAAAAAATAATCCAAAAAGATCTGAATCGTGAGTTTTGTGTACTGTTGAACCACTACCATTTATCATATTAAATCATATTAATATTCAATACATTTTTCCAAGCCTCATAAGAAAAAAAAAACTCTTTCAAAAAGCCAGATATATAAATTAAGTCAAAATATCGAGTTCTAATTTAGCCTCACCTTCAGTAGAGATGACAACTGAGTCACTGGGCTCACTAACCAGTCTGTCTCTGCGAGACAGAAGACGCAACTCATAGTTGGAGTCCTGTGGAAATAAATGAAGAGAAAATTAACCATCAAGTGAAAACGAATGGCATACAATAGGGACACTCAACACCAAGTTGCCATTTTCACAATAAAGTTTTACCTTAACAAGTCCCTGTACAATCAATTCGGTCACGTTGACAGCAATCTCTCTGTCTATAGTGACCCACTCCCCCTTTCCCCGCTTCGCTAGAAGTACAAATGAAGTTAATGGTGGAGACTCTTCTAGAGGTGGCACCCATTGCAACAAAACACCCAGTGATGTACGATTGGCTGACAGCAAGGTGGGAGGGAGCAACACCTCAATGGTGGTTACCACACTGGGAGCGTCTGTTGGAGGTGCTGCAATGAAAAAAACATAAAAGGGTTTACCTTAGTATGCTACATCATAAATCTTGGACCATAGGTTTGGAATAACTTTATAGTCCACCAGGGAATGCATAGAATCAAATAAGGGAATACAGATCTGTTAAAGAAACTATAGACAGTCTAAACCTTACCATGTATAAGATATGTGTATGTATGTGTAGAGCTATATATAAAAAAATTGTGCTCACCCAGTGTCGTAATGGTGACAATCTCACTGAAGGGGCCAGAGCCCAACTTGTTTTGAGCAAGGACACTGAACTGGTAACTAGTGACAGTTTGCAGACCCGTCACCAGCAGGGAAGTTTTCGATGTTGGCACAGGGATTGATGCCCATTCATGTTTTCCTCTAACAGTGGGCTTTATCCTGATAAAGATATATATATATATATATATATATGATATGATAGTCACAATACAAAAATTCAGTGGTCGATTGAAATGCTAATAAAATTCAATGATTCTCAAAATCATTTCAATGATACAGCAAGACAATGCTACTGAACACGATTCTTCATTTTGAAAGTTGAAAAATAACATATAAACAAAAAAATATATATTTAAAACTTTCAAGTATTAAGTTCTGTTTATTTAAATTAACAAAATAAAAAAAAACAACAAGAATTTGTCTTGGTGACAGAAAACGACAACAACAGTACACAGATAGTAAAACTAAAAAATAAAGATAACTGAATAGAATACACACACAAATCTAGTGCTGCTGATGCATTCTGTTTGGGGTCACTTACCAAACAGTAAATCTCTGAGTGTATCCTCCATCAAAGCCTGGCTCCCAGGACACATTGGCCTGACTAATCCCTGGATCCACAGACACGGAGGTAACAGCATGGGGACTTGTGCCTAAAGAGAAAACAGAACAGATAATATATTTGAGTTCTGTCCCATTTGTTTTTCTATAGGTAAATACCGGTTATTTTTATTAACAGGCATCTATTCCCTGTTCCTCTCACCTAGCACTAAAATCGTGGTTGCCACACTGATAGTGGCCACACGGTTGGTGGCAAGACACTCCCACGCCCCCTGGTGGTCCTTACTGAGTGGACGCAGGACCAGAGAGCCATTGGATAAGACTGTAAATGGAGAGCGAGGGGCAGGACCAACCTAAAGCAGATGAGAAAGAAACTTGAGTGAAGCATGTTTATACTATTTGAGGCTTTAAAGGGGAACTTGGCAACTCTAGCTATTTCTTCACTGATTTTCACTTTTGTTGTCGCATATTGTCTCAACGAGCTCCCCCTCCAACTGTGGGGCATATATTTCACAACACTGTCGTAAAAAAACTCACTTGCGGCCCCTCCTCCCCCTTTCTACCGCTGCTCATGTGCATTTGTTGTTATCGGAGCCGGCCAACTTTATCGAGTGGAGCTATGTCTACCGAGGAGGGTAATACATCATACACCGTATCATATGGCGTGTGTGTTAATGTCGAATTGCTGTAAAGCAGTTTGTGTTTCTCCCTCGTTCTCACTTCTCACGAGACTTCCTATTTCCAACTTACCGAAACGTTAGTCCCGATGTTGCAAGGTTGTTTTTCCACCTGGGAACGGGGGAAAGACACCATTCTCACCGGAACAGGTTATTTAACCATCCAAATGACTTCTAAACGGTTTTATTAAGTTGAAATAGTTGCCAAGTTCCCCTTTAAATCCATGTCTGCTAGTATATATTTGATTTTTTTTTTAGAAGATTAGCCTTTAAATACACATTTAAATAACACACATATAAATATTTGCAATGGCAAGTGGTAAATCATGGTCATCTGACGGTTATTGGGATTAAAAACCTCTAAACAGTATCTACTTAGAAAGTATCTAAACTTCTCCTCTCCAGTCATCCTACCACCTGCCCTCTAGACCCCATCCCCTCACACCTTCTACAAGCCATCTCTCCCACACTTCTACCAGCACTCACACACATCATCAACTCATCCCTCCATACTGGCCTTTTTCCTACAGCATTTAAGCAGGCTCGGGTAACCCCACTGCTTAAAAAACCAACATTAAACACATCACTTCTAGAGAATTACAGACCTGTCTCTCTTCTACCATTCATTGCAAAAACACTTGAACGAGTTGCTTTCAACCAAGTATCATCTTTCCTGTCTCTGAACAACCAGCTGGATGTTAACCAATCTGGCTTTAAGAAAGGGCATTCGACCGAGACCGCATTACTTTCAGTCACAGAAGCCCTGCGGATCGCAAAAGCTGCTTCCAAATCATCAGTTCTCATTCTCCTAGACCTGTCTGCTGCCTTCGACACTGTGAATCATCAGATCCTTCTGTCCACCCTCTCATCACTGGGCATCACTGGAACTTCCCTCCACTGGTTTGAGTCCTATCTCACAGGTAGGTCCTTGAGGGTCGCATGGAGAGGCGAGGTATCCAAAGCACATCGACTGACCACAGGGGTTCCCCAGGGTTCAGTCCTTGGACCCCTCCTCTTCTCCATTTACACCACATCACTGGGACCCTTCATACAGGCACATGGTTTCTCTTACCATTGCTATGCTGATGAGACCCAGCTCTACCTCTCATTTCAACCAGACGATCCCACAGTAGCTGCACGTATCTCTAGCTGTCTGGCGGACATCTCGGCATGGATGAAGGAACATCACCTGCAGCTCAACCTGGGAAAGACTGAGCTTCTCGTTCTCCCTGCCAATCCGTCTCTACAGCACGACTTCACTATCCAGCTAGATTCTTCCTCAATCACCCCACCAAGGTCGGTCAGAAATCTTGGAGTAATCTTTGATGACCAGCTAACCTTCACAGACCACATTACAAAGACAGCTCGATCATGCAGGTTTGCAATGCACAACATCAGGAAGATCAGAACTTTCCTAACTGAGCATGCAACACAACTTCTTGTCCAGGCCCTGGTTATTTCTAGGCTTGATTACTGCAATGCTCTTCTAGCTGGACTTCCATCATGTGCAACTAAACCCTTACAAATGATCCAGAATGCTGCTGCTCGTCTTGTCTTCAACGAACCCAAAAGGGCCCACGTCACTCCGCTGTTCATCTCCCTGCATTGGCTACCACTCGCTGCTCGAATCAAGTTCAAGACGCTGACACTTGCTTACAGATTGACCACTGGCTCAGCTCCCTCCTACTTTCACTCGCTCCTACGAGTCTACATCCCTACCAGAAGCCTACGATCGATCAATGAGCGACGGCTCGTGGTACCATCACAACGAGGCACAAAATCACTCTCCAGAACATTCTCATTCACGGTTCCATGCTGGTGGAATGACCTACCCACCCTCGTCCGGAATGCAGAATCCCTGACAGCATTAAAAAGACAACTGAAAACTCATCTCTTCCGTGAGCACTTAACATAGAGAAAAAAAAGAAAAAAGAAAAAAAAACCTTTTTCTTGAAATCTTCGCTTGACTGGTTTATGCTACTCTGAGCAATGTTTGAACTTTGTATTCTGAGCACTTCTTGCGTTGTTTTTGCCTCTCCAAAATGACTCGCTTGGTTTAATCCTCAAATGTAAGTCGCTTTGGATAAAAGCGTCTGCTAAATGACTTAATGTAAAATGTAAATGTAAAAAACAAAAAAACATCTTACTTTAATCCATGTGATATTAGGGGTGGGGTCTCCCTCAGGTTGACAGGGTATCACCAGATCCCTACCTACTTCTTGTAGGTACTCGGCACGGGGCGAGACACGGAATGAAGGGGGGTCCTATGAACCACCAGATTGCAAAGAAATTCTCAGCAACTCAGGTGTCAGGTCAGTCATTAATAATGAATTTCACTATGTGGTGACTTGTCAAATTATTTTCCATTCTAGAGATATGATGTTCACCTTCAGGATAACTTTGGTAGGTTCTGATTGGCCCATGGTCCCGTAACTGTTATAGGCTGTACAGGTGTACATGCCCACTGCATCATCATTTGCTGCAGTTATGAACACTGAGCCCTCTGAGTTGAACATCCATCCTGGATACTGACCAATCAAGATGAAGAGTATAAAATTATGTAATTTGGGTCACAATTAAATAAGATACTTGATGATATATACAGTACCTGCTCCAGGTCCAAGGACGCTCCATCTTTGGTCCAATTAACATACAGCATAGGGGGCTCGGCTTGAACTGGGCATTTGATCTTCCCCCCCATTCCCACGGGAAGATAAGTCTCACGGGGCATCCGAACCACTCGTGCAGGGTCTTTAAGAAAATCAGTCATTTATATTAAAAGGGACCTATTTTACATTGTTGCAGCTTCTCTGTTCTCAGTCTGTCAGTAACGCTCTGTTTAGTTCCTGTCTCAGTGAAGTCCCTCCTTCTGAAAAGTGCAATGTGCTCTGATTGGTCGGCTGGATCAGTGTTTTGTGATTGGTCTAGCGCTTCCAGTGTGTTTGGAAAATACTACTAAATAACTTAACCAGGCCCCTCCCCTTTATTTTGCATATGCTTTGGGCGGGAATTATTTAAATGAGGAATACTTTGACATGTTCGCTCCCGGAAGAAAACGCAACAACTGAGTCTTTTCAGAATAAGAATATATATATATAAAACTCCCTTTGGAGGGACTTTGTACTTTGAAGCCGTTTTCATGGTCAAACAGCAGCATTATACGCTAAAGAAAGTTGAACATGTAAAAGCATAATAGGACCCCTTTAATAACCCCTTTAATTTGAATCTTTAATCTTCTGTTGCTCTCTTTATCTGGTATACATGAAGATGAGATTTTAACATTTCAAAAAGAAAGAATTTAGAACCAATAAATTGCAAAGCACTCACGTTTAACTTTGAGGTAGGCAGACGCAGAGGGTGGAGTCATTAGACCATTGGTGGGTGTGCAGGTGTAATTCCCAGAATCCTCAGGTAGAAGACCTGAAATGAGGAGTGTCCCGTCCACTAGGATTTTTACCCGTGATTTCAGAACTCTGTAAACACAAACATGCATCAGCAAACAGAAAACAAAGACACTCAGACAACACTACATAGTAAAGATTTTTAGTGTAGTCCATAACTGAACTATACAGTTCAATGACAATAAATGCTATTAATATTATTTCTAATAAATGGAATTAACCCAAACAATTAGAGGCTACTAAACAAATAAATAAATGAATATTTCATTTTCAGCTTTGATTGTAATTATGTGAAAATAACACATCATTATACAATAATATTTGATGGCAGAAGGCTGTGATAGTCCAATCAGGATTACAGTGTAATAATGTTATCTAAGCTCTTGTAATCGTAGATCACTTACTCAATGTGAAACACGTTTTGGTCTTGTTTCCACCACTCGTATGTGAGGTTAGAAGGATACGCTTCTGCTTGGCATTGCAGAATTGCATCCTGGGACATATTCATAGTGGTGTCCTCAGGGGGAATGATGATAATTGGAGGACCTGGTTGAAAGCAAAATAATGCATAAAAGCATGCATGTGAGACTGAATGCATAACATGTAATTAGCTTTGATGGGCATCTGGATTTGAGGAGGTTGTTTGTTCAGGGGTGAGATTTAGGCTTAAGTGCCAAATGCATTGTGTTAAAGCACTACCACCAAAAGAGGGCAGTGTTTGTTCGAAGCTGCAACAGTTCTTAATGTGAACCAAGCCAGTTGCAAACCCATATGAAGCTGAGATTAAGGTTAATGACTTTGCACACAAATCCAACTGCATCAAAGACTCCAATGTTCTCATACCAAATGCTGCTTAAGGTAAACGCTTAATACCCTGCAAGCCTATTTACATGCTGCTGGCTTTCTTTGCCCTCGTGGACAAGACGTGGTGTGTAACTGACCTTTGACCTGCAGCTGGGTGGTGTAGGTAAGGTTCCCTTCTGAATTGGATACGTGACACCTGTATATTCCTGCCGTTTCCCTGGTAACCTTGGCTAAAGACAAGGTTTCATTGAGTACCTGTTGAGGGAAATTAATGTTTAGGTGGTAAACAAGACTGTCAAAGAGGAAAATGTGAACAGCCCAAAGTGACTCTACTCTCATGTTGACATGAAACATGATTCACAAGTCATCGTGCTTCTGTAATCAATGTTTATCTGAGTAAAACAGGATATTCAATCAGGGTAAAAATGTAGAGATGTAGATTTGAATGAATAGTTGGTAGTATATCAGAATGGAGCTAGGTGGTTGGAGGGGAGGGATTCATGAATAAGACTAAAACGTGTATTAAGAAAAGCAATTGTTGAACTGATGAATTTAAATTATCTTTATGAACCGTCAGTCAACTAACAATCAACTGAAAAGCTGTGTACCTGAACTGCTTCTTGTTTCTCAGTGGCACTGCCATCTTTTTTCCAGATGATGATGGGTTTCGGGTTTCCATGAGCATCGCACTGGAGGGTGAGAGATTCACCCAACATGACCTCCAGAAAGGCAGGAGGAGTCTTTATGAACACTGGAGGAGCTACAGCACACATAACCATCAAAACCATATTCACAGAGAAAATAAATGCATAAAATAAATGAAATAAATAATTAAATTAATTATTTACATATTTATTTAAATACAAAAATAAGTAAATATTAAATTAATTATTTAATTAAATATGTACTTTTAATATTGGCTTAATCAGGCAGAAGATTGTAATATCAGACTAATTAGACCGATACCATAATAAAAAAATATTATTTTCTGATACTTATAAGGTCACAGATATATACTGCAGCACTTAAGGGGAT
This sequence comes from Gila orcuttii, assembly GCA_026230005.1. Classification (NCBI taxonomy): domain Eukaryota; kingdom Metazoa; phylum Chordata; class Actinopteri; order Cypriniformes; family Leuciscidae; genus Gila; species Gila orcuttii. Next base: position 40,230,567 of record JAPDVR010000015.1, on the reverse strand, counting down.
AGTTCACCCAAAAATTAACATTTTGTCATTATTAATTATCCTGATGTCGTTACAAACCCGTAAGACTTTTGTGCATCTTCAAAACACAAATTAAGATATTTTTAATGAAATATGACAGCTTTCTGTTCCACCATTGACAGCAACGCAACTACCACTTTGACGCTTTAAAAAGTTCATAAAAAGATCGTAAAACTAATCCACATGAATTGAGTGGTTTTCTGAAGAGACACAATTGCTTTATATGATGAACAGATTGAAGTTAGACATTCATTTTTGGATGAACTATCCCTTTAAGGACCTAAAATCATTGCTTTACACTTGCTCACAGTAAAGTAGTCTTTAATTTTCTCAAAGCGTAACACATGCAATTATGTAATAATGGACATTTGCAAGTGAGGCAAAACCTCTAAACGCATCTTATTTCCCCATAACCCTGTCAACACAAAGACATGTTTTCCAGCACACTCACACAATGACAGCTTTTAAAACCGCTGTAAGCTGACACTGTGCATATAATGGGCGTGAAACAGGCCACACTGGAGAGACTCAGACTGAGAGCGCGAGTTTCTGTCCTCTGTCTTCATTCTGATCGCTCGTACATGCTACAGTAACACGATCAGACGCTAAAAGCCAGTCTGAGCCCTTCACAGGATTCACACATCAGTGCTGAAGGAGTGTGTGTGTGTGTGTGTGTGTGTGTGTGTGTGTGTGTGTGTGTGTGTGTGTGTGTGTGTGTGTGTGTGTGTGTGTGTGTGTGTGTGTGTGTGTGTGTGTGTGTGTGTGTGTGTGTGTGTGTTTGGGTGTCAGAAGAAGAGAGTGTGTGAGTTTTCAGAAGGCATGATAGTCATCCTGAAGGTGTGAGACAAAGTTCAATGTGAAAAGATTGTAAGCAACAGAAAGTGAAAAAGTCAAAGAGCTTGTGTAGTTTTTGATGAAAATGCACGAGTTCTGTTGATATAAGAGCAGAACATCTTCTGCATCATACACACTGACGCAAGTGTCACGAAAAATGAGATTACACAATTCTCTCTTATTCACTGCAACAAAGCCTTTTATATGAGCTGCAGATGCTGCTTTAATCAGATGATTAATCCTTTTCGTAAGAATACAAAAATGTCAGCTGCTTTATTGGCATGAACATGAAACATAAGAGCACCATTATAAAATATACATGCTCTTCAACAAATGCATGTTCACTTTCTATGGAACCTAATTGTCACAAGATTATTTTTTAGGATTAAGCAACACAGCTGACATGCAACACATAGTTCTGTGTCTGTTTCTTATTAGGGGTGGGCTGTATGTTATCATCACATTATTTTTCGCAGGACGTTTATATATTAAATAATCATCTGGAATTACCAATTTTGCATAATACAGTGAATTAAAATTACTTGATGGACACAAAACCAGAAAATTCTGATTTGGAAAGAATTAATTTTTCATCAATTCATTTGAATCTTTATAAACGAATAGTTTTGACATGCAAAGCCATTATGCACGCTTGAATAGAAACAACCTCAAAGCATTTCTTATCCCACCTGAGATGGAAAGGAAGTTCCATGTGCCGTTCTGAAACTCATCTGAGGTTCTGTCCAGCAGGAGAATTCGACATTCAAACCAGCCCTCATCCTCCAGAGTCAACTTATCCACCAGAAGAGACGCGCCACGGCTCAATGACACACGACCTGCGCGGAAATCAAAGAGACAAGTAATTATTCAGCAGTACTTCAGCGTGATTAAGAATGAGAAAGCACACAAACCTGATGCTCAAGCAACCAGACAGCAACTCTGAGGTCATGGGTTTGATTCCCAGGGAATGCAATGCAAGTTCTTTTTTTATCTGGCTAATCCATAAATGTAAATTCTGCCCAACACACACTACAGAAGCAGACGAGTTGCATATTCCAAAAACCACATGCATACCTGAACAGGGTTTCTACAGGTATCTTCAAATTAAATTTAATGCCTTTTTAATGCCATTTTTAAATGGAACACATAGGTGTAATTTGGGGGTGGGACATGTCGATTGTCCCCACCATTTTTTAAACATCTCGCAGCGTATAGGACGGGTCACAGGAATGGTGGTGTTTCATTAGTAATATTATTATTAGTGTTTTTGTTGTTGTTATAATTGCTCACACTTGCAAAAGAGAAGATTTGACACATGGCACTGACAATTCAACCAAATACAAAGTATTTATTCTCTTCCTCTTCTACCGGCACCGTCTCCTCCTCTAATGGGCCCTTTTCGCCACCTTCCCTGGGCCGGCATCCTCTAACCTGGCCTTTTTAGGGGGCTTTCCTCTCAGGGCGAACGAGAGGAGGCTTAATTGCTTTTTACCTGACATCTTTGAAAGACAGATGCAATGATTAATGCATCAATGGCACGGGTATAATTATAAAATATGACATGATTTTAAAAGTGACCTATAACATCGACTATGCAATACACTTTAATTTATTTAGTGCTTATAAAATTATTAAGCCTATTTGGAGAGAGAGAGATGTTTATAATGTGACAATATGTCAGTCATCGTGTGATAACGAAAATATGATTAGGCCTGGACTACTTGTTCTGAGCAGGTGTTGTCAGTGAACAGGTTGTAAAACTGTTGTCTAAGTTACAGACACTCATAAAAAACTGATGCTAATTATCTGGGAAACATTTCTTTAACAGCAATCAAGTTGCCATTGTTTGTGTCAAACAAGTTCTGAATTTTTTGTAACATTAAAACAGGAGATCATGACTTATCTTGAATCTTACCCAGATACAATAGTGCTATTTTCTAATTGGCTAATGTGTAGACCCTTTCTTTTTTTTTGATTGGCTGATAAGTGGCAGGCTCGACTAGTAAGAACTGCAGGGGAGACGCGCTTAAATCCTGTCGGTTCCATAGTGATAGCGGCGCGGCGCGGCCAGAGACATTTGGGGCGCTGCGGCATATTCAATATATTATAAATAGGTTTTCAGCGTGAGAAATACAATGTGTGGCGGGAGTGCGTGACAAAAGACTGAAATGAGTGACACTTGACAGCCCTGCGTCAAAGAGTGTAGAAGAACAATATACGTTCTTTGCCTGCGTTCTGTTGTGGCTCGTGCACAACACTTCTTCTCTCGGACTCTCTTTTTGTTACGGTGAAATTACAAAACATAATGCATACAAACATGTCAGTGATATACAACCACTAATAAACAATCGGTTTTGATGAGGAAAAAAATATATATACTTCTTACTGCGGATTAGAACCCAAAACCTCTGACACGCTTGGCAAAAGTTCTGCTACTGGACCATAAAAGTGCATGCGTGTAACAGTCGGGTGTTCTCGCTACTAGCAACATATATTAGATCTCATTAAACAACAAATTAAACACAATGTACGTACTATTTAAATCTAACGCCCATTTGTGCCCGTCACACTGCATGGGATTATATGGCGCTGATTCCCATTGTCCCCGACTTTAAATGCTTTTTTACAAACACCGCAAAATCCTTCATCATTTTTACCACTAACGGGCTGCAACCATGTCTTAAAAGTTTTGTTTTCCAGCCACTTTGGCTGGAATTTGCACTTTCCCATTTTTCCAGGGTTCAGACCTGTCCACCGCTGTACAACAGACCCGCGTCAGCTCTGCATCACGGCACTTTGGCTCCGGCCGGAAGCAATTACCAAACTGGTTCCGCGTATTTATCACACGAACGTACATATTTTGCGACAGCAAATAGAAATGATTAATTATGAAGGCTATATTCAAATAAATTTATATAAAATTATCTTCAAAACTATAGAAAAATTTAATGCCTGCAAGAATCAAATTTAATGCTTTTTAATGCCTTTTAAGGCCTTAATTTTCGCAAAATCCATTTAAGGACTTTTAATGCTTTTTAATGCCCCGCGGAAACCCTGCTGAAACAACCAGTGCAAACCATTACTCCAAATGGGATTATTTTAGCCCTGTTACTTCACAAGCCAATGGGGAATATAATATGTTAATACTGAATTTAATACAGGTGAGTGTTTAGAATTGTAAGTTATTCTGATGTTTATTTACAAATTAGAAACATAATTTTTTTTGTTTTACAACATAAAAAAGAACATTGTTATGGCCTCCTTTTACTGAATATTTTCCACCTGCTTTGTCTTCACCAGGTGAAAATGTATGCCTAATCAAATTGTACATAAAAGCACCGTAATATTCATGCAATCAATGCAATGCACAAAATCATATAGGTCTGGTTTCACAGACAGGATCAAGCCTTAGTTCAATTAGGACATTTAAGTAGCTTTTATAAACGTGCCTTAGAAAAAAAACATCACTGGTGTGCATCTTGAGACAAAACAATGGCACTGACATATTAAGACATATTAGTGCAAGTTTACTTTCAGTTAAAACAGCTCAAGCATGCATTATAGTCTGGGACTAGGCTTAAACCTTGTCTATGAAACCGGGGGATAGACAAATAAAAAATGCTTCAGCTCACGGAGTAAAAAGCACCACCTGTTTTTGTTTATTGCACAGGCACGTGGAAACATGTGGAAAGAGCAGCACAACTCTGAACATCTCTCGGCATGATGTAACATGGTCAGCTGTTTTCCTCATATCCACAGACTCAAAACAAAACCACACAAGCACGAGTTATTAAATGTGATACGAAAGGAGCAGACAGACAATCAAATCGCTTTCAAAGCAATAGAAACAGTTTTACTGTACTACAATAACTCTTTGAAAGGTGATATGCGTATCGTCTGGATATTCAAATCTGTTTTTTCGACCTCAACCTCCCCTTCTATTTTGATTGTGTTTTTCTATTCCCAAATTCCAGTGTTGTAAATGATGACACACTGATAGCGCAGTGGATGCCGGCTGTGAGTGTGTTTCCGCTTGGCTGGAAAGCAGCCGTTGTAGTTTGAAAGTAAGTTCCTCAGTGATGGGACGCGCCCCCTACGTAGAGTATGAAAATAATACATGACAATTTAATGCAGAAACGTTACAGCTGAGGAATTGTAATCAAACACACCTGGAGTCTGACATACCGCTGAACCCTCCAGTGATGCGTGCAGGTGTGCCAGCGCTAGATCTGCACCTCCAGACTCCAGTCAAACATCACAACCCCTAAATTCAACTACTAAACTTTAGTGTGTAACTCTTCTCACCCCAGCTGTGCTGATGACATGAATATCCCTTAGACAAAGTAAAAATCTAGGTGATATCTGTAGCTCAGTCAACTGCAATCTACTCTTTAGCCAATAGGAAACATTTAATTCTGACCATATGTGGCATGCAGCAGTAATTGAAAGTTATGCAGACTGAAGTTATATATGAAAGTGCAGAACTGAAGGCCTGTTCTAACAAGTCAGTGCCATTATAACATGTCTTTATCTTTCATCAAACTCTGCTTGACATGTCTATTCATCAAATAGACCACAAATGAGATCTATTAATACCTCAATTGTTTCCATACAATATAGGGATTTAATGGGCAAAGTCTGCAATCAAAAGCCAGAGATTTCAGAATGAACTCAACAAAGGATCCAAGCTGCTTTCCACATTTATTTTATAGCCCTTTACTGTTGTTGTATGACAACTATTGACCTAAAATAAAATATTAAAATAGACAAAAGTGACAAATAAATGAAAACAGGAATTTTTGGAAGAAACATCTGACACAAATGTTGATATTTCAAGGAGAAAAAGCCTACCATTCAAAATTGTGGGGTTTATCAGACTTTTTAAATGTTTTTGAAAGAAGTTTCTTATTTTACCAAAAATACAGTACTATTAGAGGTAATATTATACTGTTTAATGTCTATTTGAAATTTAAAATCTAATTTATTCTTGAGATCAAAGCTGAATTTTCATCATCAATACTCCAGTGTCACATGATTCTTCAGAAAACATTCTAATATGATCATTTGCTGCTCAAGAAACATTTATGATTATTATCAATGTTGAAAACAGTTGTTGCTTCATATTTTTGTGGAAAGTGATGCATTTCAGTATTCTTTGATGAATAGTACAAAAGAAAAGCATTTATTTAAAATTGAACAAAAGTGACAAAAAAAATGTTTTTCTATTGAATGCATCCTTGCTGTATTCATTTCTTTAAAAAAATCCCTGTTGAACAGTAGTGTAACTGAGACTCCATTAAGTCCGAAAAAGAGCAACCTCTGAGCAATAACAAAAGCAATCCTGACTTCTACACACAGGGTCATTTCCTCAGCAGGTGACGGCTCCAATGAACAGGAACACTACAACAATCAATCAAGCAAATTTTTTTTTCAAACCCACCACACAGTATAAACAGCTAACCATGACTAACAATTAAGCCCAGTGTAACCTCAGAGCTGCTGGTGTGGGGAGTGTTTGAGATTTCGCATAGATAATAATTGACTGATCTCATCATTCAGAAGCGCTCTTTTCACAGAGCAGCAGCCGGTGTGTGTGTTTACTGTCATTAAAAGGTTCCTCTGATCCAGGGTCAGAGGGGGAGGGTGGTTATTAAAGCAGGAGAAGGGGGTAAAGCAGGGTGTATCCATGACAGCAGGTGTGGTGGATGTTCCACAAATATATGTGACCATCTCCCTCTCTCTCTCTCTCTCAAAAAAAACTTCCTTTTTAATCCTTAAAATAAATCTTCCTGCAATGTCCAGTTCCTTAGGCTGAATATAGAACTATGAGGAAAAAACAAACACCAAATGGACTCAATTAAACATTGAACAAATTTATATGTGCGCACACACGCACACACACACACAGTGTGATTATCAACACTCACCACACATGACGTGTAAGCAAAGTGGAATGCTGCTATTGGACACTGAACTCTTTCCCGCCACGGAGTGTTTGTCCATCAATGAGAACAGAATGGAATCCCCCCCCCCTCTTAATTCTCTCATGTTGCCATAGCGATGAAAACATGGGGTGGGAGTTTGGATTTGAATTCAGTTGCCGTCGAAACCCAATGGGGCAAAAACACAGGGAGGGAGTGGCAGGTCACGGGGAAACGTTTGTGCTTTGATTTTGAAAAATTACATGTAGGGTTGGAGGGGAAAAAAAGAAAAAACGTTTTGATTTGAGTGGATAAAAGGGTGAGACTGAATTACGGAAAGAGAGAGAGAGAGAGGGAAAAAAGTGTTTTTATTTGAACTGAGACAATAGCTCGGACTGAGAGACAGATGCAGGTCTGTTTGGGTTTAAATGTGTAATTCAGCATCGCTTCATACTCACACTCCTTTAAAAAATGCAAAACACGGGACAAAAATAATAAGTGCATAAAATCAAATGCAATTGTTAGACCTAATGTCATGATGTCATGGAGACAAACATTACACATCTCTACTGGAATGGGCTCTTAATGACCCCACAGGGCAAGTTATTTATGAACAAAAATCGAATAACTGTTGCAAGTGTATAACATGAATTCCAAAGAAGGTCCTTCTGGATCAATGATGAACCCTCAACAGCCAATGAGCACTCAGTGACCTTTGACCCCCTCCAACCCCATCATTTTCCTCCAGACGCGTCCATCATTCCGCACGGGTCAATATTGACATGATGGCCCGTCCCCAGGACCCCTGCGACCAATCAGAGCCTGCGGATTCCAGACATGCAGGGACAAAGCAAAATGCATTTTCTCGCACTTTCATCTTCCTGTCGCAAAATGCATTTTCTGCTGCTCACAACATTCCTTGTTTTGTCTGATTGATAGTGTATACGTTTTTAGCAAGTAAAAGGCCTTTTAGTATAATTCAAAAAACACACCCTCAGGTTGTGGTGCACATCTCTTTTTGTCCATATAAATATTAGCATCTGCAGCAAATTGCAAATTTTTGGGCCTCTGAATAAAACTGAGGTGCATATTTATGCTCCATATTCTCACTATATCATACTATATGAGCCATAAAAGACTGATGTATCAATTATGATACACACACACAAAAAATACAAATGCAAACGTATATATTATCTTGTAAACTCTCCCATTTTGCAAAAAAACTCTTTTTCCTCACATTTATTTTACTTTTCAGCCATTCCTCTATTCTTTTGTCAGCTTGCTTTCCTTTATATGTTAAGGTTAAGGTTCAGGTATACTTTATTGTCCCAAAGGGAAATTTGTCTTGGGCTCAAAAATACAAACACTGCATCACATAAAACATATAGTAAAAAAACAAATAACAATTACACATAAGTTAGAAAGAAAGGACAAAAAAAAAAAACCCAAAATGATTGAAATATGTCCCCTTACAAATGCATGCCCTTATTCACAATATAAATCCAAGTACAAAAATTGCATTAAATTATCATTTATAATTATGCTGTAAAATCACAATAATGCATGACCCTGAGTGGCTTATTGCTTTATTTAAATGTTTTCCCGCCTCTCTCTAACCATGTGACATCTGCCTCCATCACTTTAGGCCAGAGTTACAGAGTTTTGAAAGGTCTAGTTAATGCTGATTGGAGGGTAATATGCAAGACTCATATGAGCCGCAGTCAGGATCTTTCCCTGTGGGCGGTTCATGCGCCTGCCAAACGATCTTCTCCACGTGGTGCTGGGATTCTGACATTGCCTTTTCAAAAACCCCTGGCCCTGAACTCCCTCGACATACAGGACTAAAACTCACTCCGGGGTATTTTGGGCCATGTTTCGACTCCTTTGAAAACTGTTGGATAAGTCATTTTTCAACGACAAGAGAGAATGTTCTGGTATGAACCTAAAGCGAACAGTGATGCCTCCAAGGGAAAAATCACTGGCCACCCCACTGACCTAAACCAAATAAGATTTTTTTGTTTAAATTAGAATAATAATTCAACGTCTATACACCAAACACTTTGCATTAAAATTTCAAAGAGCAACAAGCACGTCTTGGTTTTGAATTCTCTCAAACCCTATCAGTTAAAAGTGTAATTCATTTACTTTTTACAAAATGTATAGTTTTTCTTTAAAAAATTAAATGGTAAACAGTTCTGTTTGTACCTGCTTGCTCCCATCTTTGCTTACAGGTGCACAGTTCTGGGTACATAAGGTTTTGAGCCAATTGCCTGAGCTGTAAATGTCATGTGACTATATATCATGACAACACCGATTGCCTGAATGCAACAAAAGAACACACACAGTCCCAAATCATTCGCTAGTGACTATCCTGAGCTTAGATGAAAGTCCATTACACACATTTAAGAGCTTCAAAATAATAATAATAATAATAAAATACATTTAAATTAACAAATCAACATTTAAAATAAAATATAAATAATATATGAACATTCTAAATATTAAAAAGAAAATAAGTACAATAAAATAAGATAAAATATAATAAAATAAAATATAAAGTATAATAAAATAAGATAAAATATAATAATATTAAATATTAAATAAGATAAAAATAAAATAAAAATATAAAATATAAAACATAAAATAAAAAAATACTATATAAAATATAAATAATAAAATATAATATAAAAAATTAAAATAAATAAATAAAAATCAAATAAAATGTGTAGTTATAACATCTACCACCAGCTGAACCCCGATTCCCTTGGTCCCACCCTAAGATTTCCACAGTCCCATCTGGTCACCCTATTAAAAATCTCCCTGAGGCGACACTGCCAGTGATTCGCTCACTGCGGGTGGCCGCTTCCGCTGTCCGGCTGTGGAAAGCAAACATGGAGCGTTTCGTTTAGTTTAGCCTACTCTACTCTATCTTTTCCCATATTGTTTTGTTCAGGCTGATCTTTTCCATCCCTCGGTGCTAAACCAGAAGGATAACCCCTCTATTGTCTGTGGCCAACGGAAAGCCATGTGATTGTTGCAGCTGCACATCTCGTCACATCCGTGAATGCGGCCATGCACACACTGCCTGAATGTGTCACAAAATAACACACCTATGAAGAAAGACGGATTGTATTGAGAAAGGCCTTGAACTTGTTTTTCTTTGTTCCACCCTGTGTGAGTTGAAGGATGACAGGGCCGTAATGCATTATGGGACGTGTTTTGATTTGAATACAATCACAGATCTGGGGGGGGGGGGGTGGGGGGGCTGAATGAATCCCCGGCCCTATCAGCTTTTAACCCCCTTTCGTTGAAACACCCCCCCCTTCGACCACTATAATCGCTTGAACCCTCTATGAATAGCTCTTTGTCATGGGATAGATTACAGTTAACGTTGTCCTTGTTGCTCTCCGTCTGGCAGGCTTACGGCTTCGTCCCACAGATCAGACCGAGGTACAGACACACGGGCTAATGCTTGTGCCCCGAAGGCAAGGATCAATAGAGCAAACGTTTTCCTGCCACTAATTTCAACCAGCTATTTCTAAATGACCTGTTGGGATTATTGGGAAACCCTTTAAATGGATCTAGATGTCAGTCAGTGACATATAACACTGAACTGAGTGATCCTGAGCTTTGGAATGTCTTAATGTTCATGTGGAAGTAAATGATTGGCTAGACTATAATCCATGTAAAAGTGCAAACATTTCAGCTGATACCAAAACTAATCATTTATGTTACTATGGTCTAACTCAGCTTAACTCCACCCTACAACATCCTATTAGCTCAAAACTAAAAAAACTAACTTCATCACTAAAGTTTTTTAATGGCTTTGAAAATATTTTTAAATGTAATTTATTCCTGTCATCAAAGCTGATTTTTTAGCATCATTACACCAGTCATCACATGATTCTCTAATATGCTGATTTGCTGCTCAAGAAACATTTCTGATTATTATCAATGTTGATCAAGAATTCATTAATGAAAAAGAACAGCACTTATATGAAACAGACATCTTTTGTAAGTTATAAGTATAACTTAAGTATAAGTATATAAGTAGTTATTTAAGTATATTTAAGTTATACAAGTTATTTAAGTATAAGTTATTTTGTAAGTTGTTGTAAATATATACTGTAACTTAAAAAAATCTATTTAATGCATCCTTGCTTAATAAAAGTATTCATTTGTTTAAAAAAACAAAAACAAAATCTTACTGACTCAAAACTTTTGAAAGATAGCTTAAATGACATAATACTACTTATGGTTAGAAAAAGATGGTTTAAATGGTTTAATAATAAACAAAAAAACAAAACCACAACACTAAAAGCAGGCTTTAGCATAATGGTTAGAATTTAATTAAATGAATAGCAATTCATGACTTTTGCCAATAAAATCTTCTTCAGTCAGGTGATTTTATTCTACTGGTACTTTTAATGCATGATGTCCACTTCCAGTAACCCATAAGCCATTTCCGCAGTTAAAAACAGGTATAAAACAGGTATTGTGGAGAAGGAACCAAGTTTGGTGATCCCAATACCACAGACATGCGGTGTAAAAATGGTCTGATCTGGTTCCTTGATGCCCTAGATTAAACCCACGTCTTTGTTTGAGACAAACCATCTTCTTCTAAGACTCTTGGAACATGATATCTCTAGTTTCTTTGCTCTTTTTACAAGATGACTACACCTGTTGAGTCTGAGCAGAAAGACAGGTTTCAGGATAAACTCAAAGTCTTCCTTCTACGTTTTTTGCCATTGTTTCCTTCTTGACTGATTAAACACAAGTTACCTAGACTCCAGCTGAGGAATGTAAAAAATGTGAAACCAAAACCAGTGGCAAACCATAGGTCAAGCAAAGGTAACGTGACATTGCCTTTGAATAGATCTGGCGATGAAAGAGTATATTGGAGAATAGCTGATGAGTTGGGGGAGGGGACGTGGTGAACGAGGGGACTGACCACTGCATGCCGTATACGTGACAGATTTGGGAAATTAACCTGCTTCCAATTGAGTAGGCTATGCTTCTGGCTGTATGGAAAGCTTTGGCATGAATTGTGAACATGGCAGTTTTAATGTGCGTAAGCATTAACATGATTCAGATTTTTTGTTTTTAGTTTAGTTCATTTTAGCTGAACAACCCAAAATGATCAGTGAGGACATGCATGCACTTATATTTTGTGCACTTTCCCAGATTGCATTCAAAGCATTCAGTCAGGTCTGCTTCCAAAAACAAAAAAACTGTTAAAAAAATGAAACACTGCATCCCACAGACAGACAGAGTAGCTTTATCACATTGCTCTCCCTCGGGGGGCTCTTTTCCTAATTTACGTAATTATGAGGTAGGAAATGCGGGCACATTTGATCATCTTCTTAGACTAACGGCTCTTGACAGAACAGGCCGAGCGTTCAAGATCCACACCACACATGCTGAACTCTGCTCTGCACATCTCCATCCAGCTGTTCACAAAGAGACGGCATGAAACGCCATTCACAACACATTAAACGTGCGTAATGAACCATATTTACAAGAGTAACAGAATATTCAGCTGGAAATAAACATGCTAGGCAAACATTAAGGTTAGTGAACAAACCACCCAGCGACAAGCAATTTGTCCACACCAGATTACAAATACAAGACGCAACAAAATCAATCAAAAATCACAGCCAATCTGAAGACCGCGTGGACAGAGTCTCTCTGCAAGCGCAGTGGATAAGCAACAAAGTGGATAAGCACATAATGAAATTCATAAATATTACACAATTTTAACATTATTAAAAATACATACTACTGAGTGGCTGAAACAATCTTTGTCAGTTCACAGTTTGAATATCCTTTTTTCCAATTTATTTTCAAGATCCGAGGTGAATTATCCATTGTTGCTTTCAGTAGGCCTATGGCTATAAAGGTCACACAAAATGATATTCAAACTCACAATAAATTCTTTTAACATTTTAACATTAAATAAAGCACATAATCAGTACCAGAGATTATCATTATCATAGTTTATATGTTGTTTTTTCAGCTTTATTTAGAACCCGTTTCTAAAATAGAATCTTCACGTATCGTTGTAGCGGCTGGTTAGGACAAAAACTCTGTTTAACATGGAAAAGTGACCGTTTATTGCATGTCGTTGCAACATGACGCATCTGGTTAGGACACAGGTTTACATTTATTGACCCAAGCTGAAAATTTGATGGTGGTTTTGACTTCCTCAGAAACCAACCTTGCAACCACATAGCAGTGTACCTAAAAACTATACAGAACACCACTCATGTTTGTGTAATAATTATAGATGGGAAAACCATTCTACTTTAACACCCATTAAGCTGATCTGCATGAGTTATTCTGGTATTTTTACGAGCAAGTTTGTTACACAACTTGTCATGGAAACATTGACAGATGCTTCTCACGAGCCTTGACTAAAGTGAACGAAGATGTGGAAAGACCTAAAATAAAACAAGGATGGTTCTCCTTCCTTCATGAGGTTTTCGTGGGCAATGTGCCACAGCTGTCAGCCTGCTGCCGTCCCAGCCTCTCTGACCCAAACCGAGACCTCATCGAAGTGGTCGAACCGCCCAAGAATGCAATTAGCTCTCATGCTAATTTGAAATTCAGCAAATATCTTATCCACTGATTGGACACTTCAATGTGGCCCTTTCTCTGATGCATGATGAACTCAAAACGCTTGGATTTAGATGAAGTGCACAAGAGATGCAATGAACATAAACAATGCATTAGTGATTTATGCACTTAAGAAAAGATGTGACATGGCGTACGTGATATAAGTTGATCAAGATGGTAAGTTGACGCTAAATTCAACTGATGTCCATGGCTCTAACAATTAAATTTTGGAGTCAGAAAGAAACTTGGGAGCAAAGCTACACTTTCATTGAATGTGTGCACACCTAAACAGGTTCTAAAAAATCTGATAAAACCCATGACACTTTTCAACCATTTTGTAGCAGAATTATATTTAAAGATGTGAGGAGATCAGGTTTCAACTTGTCATCCGTGGTGAGACGCGGTTTGGGAAACTTGCATCCTTTTAATTTGAGAGTGGAAATGCATCAGATTGAAAGCCATGATATGCTTCATCTGTTGCCAGCGTACTCTGACATCGAGGTGAAATTAAACAGATGCAGCTTAGAGAAAGGGGAAAGAAGAGGTGATTTCTTCCTTTCTTTGACGATCCTTACTCATTATTGACTATGTTTTGTCAATATTTGTTTTATCAAGAGGAAAACCACTTTTTCCCCATTCTCTCTTTAACCCATGACTCACTATCTAAACACCACAGAACAAATCTGAATTGATTTTGCATTCGTTTCCTCTAGTGTACCGACAGACACGAGAGCATCAGATCGAGACACAGAGGGGCTCATCTGAGAACCACATGCTCCTCCTGACAATCACAGAAGATTCCACTGGGAAAACATGGAAATTTACATTTGATCTTCTATCGAAACCAATTCAAGTGAAAACCAGAACTGATGTCAATGTTCTTGGAAAAAGCACTATGGTGGTACTATCAGGGTCATGCCTGTATAAATCCAATATTCCCACACCTATCACTTCATAAATCAGTCCTGCTGAAAAACAAATTTCTCTCTTACTGGGTCAAACCTATCAGATCCGAGAGGAGACACGCGGCCCCTTACCAGCCCGCTGCAGTTTAACCCCAATGTCCTTAATCCCGGGTCCCGCTCAATACCCACAACCCCCACGGGCCGTAATGTCTGAGCACCCCCTCCTTCCCTTTTCTCCCTCCAGCATCTGCACCAAACACAGACACACACTCTACATAATTACAGGGCACTTGTTTGGGTGGGTCATTTATATGTGGATATTCGTTTAACAACACAATGCCCCTCCCCCTTCAATAAATTCCAGAGCACGACCCCTCCTTCACGTGCAGTGGGGCAAACGGCTGCGTTTACACCGCCAAGCACCTCTCCGGGAACGAGTAAAGCACCCACACAGCCTTGAAAGTTGTTTCAAGGGAGCTCTTGGTGAATTGCCCAGGAAATCAGCCTTTTGCAGGCCTTGTGTCAGAACCTTTTGGAGAAACAACAACAGGAACTATGGTGGGCTATTGAGTGGATAAAGCCTGTGGATGTGGCCCCCAGAGTCTAAACAAGAGCTTGTAAAACAGAGAACTACGTCTAAAGAACCCAATAGTTTCTCTTAACAATAGTAATAACAGCTTTCAGTAACCCAGCAACAAGCCTCTTAAACCCAGCTGGCATCTGAGAAGTTTCCAGAAAAATTTGGCTTTTTGAGTAGGTGCCTAAACATATCAAATTCACCCAAATATAAAAATTCTGTGATCAGTTTTTTAGCCTCATGTCATTCCAAACCAGATCATGTTTCTTTTTGTAAATTCCTTACATGATTGATTTTTTTTATTCTAAAAAAAATATTGCTATTTCTTATTTTGTTTAATACTTTTATTTAGTAATAATAATCATACAAAAATAACAATCATAATACTAACACTATAACCATTAATAATAATCAGTATTATTATTACTACTAATAATAGCTTATTATTATTAGTAGTATATAGTCAATGATCTATAATCAACAAATTTTTCCATATTAATATTAATAATAATACAAAAATAAAATACTACCAATACCAACACTAAAATTATTAATTACAATATTGTTATTAGCAATAACAATAATAATTATTATTATTATTATTATTATTTAGCATTATAACATTGATATATATTTTGGCCAATATTATAATTAATAATATTAATAATCATAATAATAATTATTATTATTTCATTTAAAAAAAAAAAAACTTTGTGTTGTGCAGCCCAACAAACCTGAAGCTTTTTTATTTAATTTTAATTTACCATTTTTATTAGAAAAATCGCAATTGGATTTTTTCCCTCCAAATCGTGCAGCCCTATTTGACATTAATGTAATGAAATCATAAACACATCACAGTGAGCTTCAGAGACAAAGCACATAAAATCCAAACTCATAAAAGTCTAGCGGCAGCATCACTTCCAGTCTCTCTCCTGCAGGATATTAATGGAAAACTGATTAATGTTTAAGGTGACACTCACCTTTGTAGTTCGGATGCACTCGTGGGGTGTATCCGCCGAATTTGATGAGGATGGGGACGTTGTATCCCAGCCGGACCCACTCCACCACATGTAAGGGAAAGAGATTTGGAGTGGTGGCCCCTTCTGATGGAGGAGTCAGACTGCAGTCCAGCTCAGCAAAACCCCCGACCCGTCCCCGGACCACCGATTCAGCGCTCAGACCTGTGGAACACAACCATACACACATCAACTCAAATATTCCCTGATAGTCCAACTGATTTATGCAGGATAGTACTGGTTAAGTGCCATTTCAAACCATTTAAGATGGTTAGGGCAGGTCTAGATTAATTTATGCTGGTTAATTGGGATTTCGTGCTGCTCCAGATGGATGTATGCAGGTTAGCACTGGTCTAGACTGATTTATGGTAGCTTGCAGTGGTTTTGAGCTGGTCCAGGCATATTTATTTAATTTAGAAGCTGGCCTAAACTGAGTTGTGCTGGTTAGCTGTGCTGGTTAGCTGTGGTTTAGAGCTTGTCTAGACTGATTTATACTGGTTAGGAGCTGGTTCAGATGGATTTCTGCTGCTTAGCACTGGTCTAGACTGATTTATGCATGTTAGCATTGGTTTTGAGCTGGTCCAGACTGATTTATACTGGTTTTGAGCTGGTCCAGACTGATTTATACTGGTTAGGAGCTGGTCCAGATGGATTTCTGCTGCTTAGCACTGGTCTAGACTGAGTTGTACTGGTTAGCTGTGGTTTAGAGCTGGTCCAGATGGATTTTTGCTGGTCTAGACTGATTTATGCTGGTTAGGAGCTGGTCCAGATGGATTTCTGCTGCTTAGCACTGGTCTAGACTGAGTTATGCTGGTTAGCTGGGGTTTAGAGCTGGTCCAGATAGATTTTAGCTGACTAGTGCTGGTCTAGACTGATTTATGCTGGCAAACGATGGGCTTGAGCTAGTCCACATGGATTTATTCTGGTTGAGAGTTGGTCCAGATGGATTTCCACTGGTTAATGCTGCTGTAGAATCCTTATGCTGGTTAGCAGTGATTTGAGCTGGTCCAAACTGGTTTACACTGTTTTAGACCTTGTCCAGATGGATTTCTGCTGGTCAGCAGTGGTTTTGGGCTGGCCAAGATGGTGAAGAGCATAGGTGTGCTGAGATTGTTAGTCAGTAAAGCTTAGCTGGTTGTGTTGACCATTATGTCTGTCTTTTCAGCAGGGAAAGAAGTGGATACAGCTCAAACAAGGAACTTATTTTGAAGAGTAATGCAATTCAGAAACACAATTAAACATGTGACCCTTCCGATGCTTTTTTAGGATAAATTAATTTAGTTCTTCTTAAGATAGTCAGTAGAAACAACACACAGCAAGGAACAAACAACAAAAACATTGCATTTGCTGCCTGCCATGTGTTTTCTGTTTGTGCTCAAAGCACATAGATCAAACCCCAATGGTGGAAAACTTCAATATTTGTCATTGGAGGCAAGTACTGCATTTACAGTATGTACTCAATGATAAAACCAGCAGTTCTGATGTCCTGGATAAAGCAATAGACAGGACACAGACAGGAACAAGAGCCAACAGGAGAATGTGAGATGGAAAATGAGAGCGTGACTGAGAAAAACAAGACACAAAAGAGAAGCAGGAGGGTGATGTCACAAAAACACACATTAAAGCGGGGCGAATGCAAATCCAGATTAAGGGGGGTGGGTGCAGGGGAGATGACATGCATGTAAATTAACATACAGCATGTTAATATGAAGAACGTCTGTGACACTTTCTCCCAATGGGACAGACAAAGACAGCCTCATTAGGGTGAAACTCACAGGAGAATAAATAAATAAATACAGGTTGATTACATAATTTTTTCAAATAATAATTATAAATATAATATAGATAAAACATCTAAATAAAATCTATGATAATAATAATACAATATATGATTTATATTAATAAATAATCATTTTAAAATGTTTTCTTGATAAGAACATGTACTGCCAAAATCGCATTCTCATTACCTTAAGTTTAATGTACAATAGTTTTCAGTATTTTAAGTACAACAAATGCAACCATAATGTATTATTACGACTGTACTTTACAAATACAATGCGTAGTATATAAATAGTTTAGCATTTTAAAATTTTTCTTTTTGATTATTTTTTTTTTAAACAATCTGTTTGCATTATGGTAATGATAATTGGGAGGGGAAATTCTCTATGCAAAAAAAAGAAAAAAGGGGTCCTGAGAAAACATTTAACTTTCTTAGGGGCGAAATGTGGCCTTGACATTTTTGTGAGATTCCCCCATTTACACGCTAGAATGTGAGAGGTGTCAGTATGTAGACCCTCAAATTCACACGATGCAAATGCATTTGGGCAGTTTTGCACCCCGGTCACCCTCCCTTGTCCCAGAGCTGGTCCATGCATCTCGTCTCGCCTGCGATTAGCAGTAATCTCTCAAAGATGACGCTCTCAGAAAGAACCACAACCTCCCCAACCCTGCCTCTTTCCCGAGAGCCCCTGGGGTGCACACATGGCCAGCCACCCCTAAGACTCACACACCCCGTGCCTTGAGAGAAGGGAAATCTAAATCCCAGATTGATCTAAATCCGGATTTGCAGATTTCATTTTTTTACAGAGAGGATTTGATCCCTCTTCCCCCCCAAATGTTTTGGGTGTTTGCTCCTAAATACCAGCTCAAACACCACAAGCACTCTCGCTGGCCCCGGGACAGGTTTTGTGCCATAAGGAACATAGAGGGTCGCCTGTTCGTTAACGAACGGGAATTAACCCCTCCACCAAACGTGTTCTGAGAGTAAACAGGCTGAACTAAACCTCTGGTGTGCTGTGATATTCTGGTCATGTCTACACCAGCAGAAGAATCATGAAGAGAGAGAAAACAGACACAAATGGACGGATAACAGACGGTGTGAATGGTAGAGTGAGGATGGAGAAAGCTTGAAAAAAACCTCAATGATGAAAGAGGGAAAAGAACAGCATTCATTTACAGTGGAGCAATGACTGTAAATTTAACACTCGCTAGACTAATTGGCTAAAGTAAATACAATGTACATTTTTAAGACCTAAAAAGTATTTGAACAGTTGTGATATACATTCAGAATGTCATTGGATTCCATAAAATATTAAAGCAAGTGTAATCTATTCTTTAACTCTTCAAATGTCAAAACATGTTGATTAAAAAAATTAAACCAAGAATGTGAAGTTAGTGAAGAGATGCAGCATTTGAGACATGCACAAACAGACGCTTATTCTGATCCAATGACATTTAAGTGAATAAAGTGTCCAAATACTGTGATTTTGGACTGAGTGTAGCAGGACTGGAGGCGGCAGATGTACTTACACAGTAAAAAGAGGGCGGCCGCGATGGTGACATTCAGAAGCCAGAGTTTCTTCTGTAACATGGTAAACTCTCACATACCATCACACATTCCCCACCTGAAACACAAAGACACACACAGAAGTCAGTCCTGAGAAAACTCTCTGTCAGCTCTCCATTGTGATAAGACAACATGAGGAATATTTTCCGGTTAAGCATGTTTTATTCTTTACACAGTTAATTCATTACAACTCATCTCACGTTATCATTTAAAAGGGACTATATGTAGAATTCAGGATCCTTGTTATTAGCGACACCGGTGGCCGTTAATTGAACTGCAGTCAACAACTTACTCCTCTTGCTCACACTCGAACAAGAAACTGAATGTGATTAAAGGCCCCGATATATTCACGGCAAAGGTTTTTACGTTCATTGATATACTTTTAATGAACATCCAGAAGCCGTCCACGCTGCTGAGAGCGACGTTTAGATGAATATGCAAATATGTGCTGCACGCTTTCCTCTCAATAACAAAAAAAAAAAAAAAAAAAAAAAACAGCGGTGAGAAAACAGCCCCAAAGAAAGCAAATCGTAGCGATGTTGATGTTTGCACAAGCTCTGCAATTCACCGGCATCATGACGAGAGATGAGGTCATTAAAATACACTGTTATGATAGTTTGATTATAAAGTCTATTTATAGAATATATAAATCTGGCTATGCGAGACTACAGTTTGAATGAATCCCTTTTCTTTGCATGACACATGGACATGACAGTACAGAATAGCTCTTTCTGCATTATCCTGAACATTGTATAAGCATTTCCTGTGTAAAAAATATGGGTGTATTCCTCACACAAGAAGAGTTGTGGACTTTAATTATGGTGCTTTTTTGTCATTTTAGAGCTTGGATTTCATATTTAGGTTTTTTTATGTATATGCGAGTGCATGAAGCGTTCCATGGCATAATGCAATACTAAGAGCTGCATGAGCAATACTAATGTCTGTTTTCAATTTTGAGTAAAAACCCTTTTAATTGCAGAGATTCAAAACGTTTCGTCTGAAAGTACAGACAAGCATCATGAAAACTCCATGTTGTCTCGAACATCACCCGCCAGTGACCCAGAAAGCAAACACACCCCATGGCTTACAATAATCAACTCTCGACTCCATTCAATATTTCTCTTCAGTATTGTGGAGGAGTTTCCTTGCAAAGTGCCTGGAAATGAAAGCAGAGGTTGGTTTAATACAGCGCTGGCAAACATCCACTCGTATGATTGAGCACCTGAGAGCAGCAAAATCTCCCCAACCCGTCTCCCACGTCGACCATTCAAAGCCACTAATACCAGCTTATTACTTTAAGTTAATTAAAGCTAAAGATGGAGGGGGAGGCTATTTTAAGAAGGCATGCGCAATGGCAAAAAGCATGCAAACGTGTTTTGGTTGGTTTTGTGTTGCTGCACACATTTATCTAAGAGAATGCAACAAAAAGATAGGAGGAAAACATAAGGATCTGTTTCATAAAGGTAACAGGTTTGTCGGCTACATTCTGTCTGGTTCAAGCAAACATGTCAAGCTCATCAAATTTCATGAGGCGAATTCAAATCTCTCATCTCCATTTTTTCCAGCCCAAATCACAAGATTTCCACAACGCAGTGGAAAGTTATTGGCTGAACAGTCTCAGAACAACCGCAGGTATGAAATAAACCCCACACTTATGCCGTTTCCACATCAATATATCCTCCGTTTGGAAATCTTAGACTGTGAAAATGCTTTTGGGGTCTAGAAAAATATGCTTTTTATAAGGGGAAGTCTATATTTTGTTACTTTTAAAATATTCTCTCCTATCCCATGTTAACAAGTAACACAAATGGTGCAGGATGAGTTACAGCCCTGTGTTCAAATCATTAACCATAAGTATGAGCAACAGCAAATGTGATGCTTTACTTGGCAAACAGCACTGATCAACAAATTTGGTGTAGGAAAATATTGTACAAGTAAAGTCATACTGTAAATAAACAGTTTGAAGGTGAATAACCAAGAGAAAAAGGTTTCATTTATGCATGTTACGGCTATGTTGAAGTCATGTGAACATGTACAGAGATCTAAAGTCACAATCCCATGGCTATGATCCTCAGTTCTGGAGTCAGTGGTTCACTTGCCTGTATAAAAGGCTCAAACAGGGTTCAGGCCACATGAACTGATCTTGAAACCGGCCTTAAGAGGTGCCAGATGAGGGCAGGGCATTGTGTCCCTCCGCATGGAGTCTCTCACCGTCAAGCTGTTGAACAAGGCCTCCTTGTGAAAGTGTCTTTCAGAGAGAGGAGTGCAAGCAGTGAAAGACAGGCAGAGAGCAAAGAGCCTTTCTGCATCACAAGACTCCAGGTGTGTCTTACTGCGGCCAAAAGATTGAAACTTTGCAACAAGTCAAGAACTTGTGCTCTGTGGTGAGGATGAAACCATGTTTTAAGGATTGGTGGGAATAAATGTCATAATTTAAGAATAAATCATTAAAACTCCATATTGATTGACCACTTATATGAATTTGTAGAAACACTCAATGTCCCACTCAAAGTCTACAGCCCTGTTATGTGGCACATACAAAGAGATGCAATACGGTTCAAAAGTGTTGGGAAATTAATACTTTTATTTAGAAAGGCAGCATTATATTTATCAAAAGTGACGGTAAAGACAAACGATTCTATTTCAATTAAATGCTTTTCCTTAGAACTTCTCTATCATCAAAAAACCTGAAAAAAAATGTATCACTGTTTTCACAATAATATGAAGTAGCACAACCATTTTCAACATTAAAAAATAAGAAGAAATGTTTCTTGAGCATCAAATCATCATATTAGAATGATTTCTGAAGGATCATGTGACATTGAAGACTGGAGTAATGATGCTGAAAATTCAGCTTTGATCACAGGAATAAATTACATTTTACAATATGATAAAATAGAAAGCAGTTATTTTAAATTGTAATATTAAACATTTAAAAAAATCTTACTGAACCACAACAGAAGGAATTTTCAGCATCATTACTCCAGTCTTCAGTGTCACATGATCCTTCAGAAATCATTCTAATATGCTGATTTGATGCTCAAGAAACATTTCTTCTTATTATCAATGTTGCTTACTGTTTAGTGCATTTTTGGAAGGAATCACAAAAATGCAAATGATAAACCAACTTGATACCAGCATGTAAGCGGAGCAGTAATATTTCCTCCAAATGGAGAGCGCATTTCTGAAGATTCCTCTCAGTCCGCTCAGGGCCGCTCGCTCACCCCAGAATGCCTTTTGTGTTACTTATGCTTGTTCGAGAATATGTGAAATAAGCATAGGTCTAAGGTTAAGGAGTTACATGAATGTAAAGCATCAAAGTTAAGAACGAGAAGAAGCTAAAACAGAGGGACTGTGGAGAAACCGAAATTTCCGTATGCGTTTTTTCGTACTCGTGATTCGGTGGCTCTGAATTGTCAAAACACCATTCAAACTGCTTGCTACGGATGCGAAAAACGCAGAAAATCGAACCCGATCCGAATTTTTTTTTTATGACGGACAAAAGTTTCGTAGACAGTGTGCAAGCATGATTGACATAACGTGAGGTCGAATTTTTTTTTTAATGTGCGAAAATTTCGGATGCGAATTTCGGACTCAGTGTGCAATGGCCTTTACTCGCAGCGAAGTGCTTTTTTGTTCTTTGCTTAGGGGTAAAAAGTAGTTTGAAATACCTTTGCAGTGATATACTGTTAACGAACATCCCGAAGTATCTAAATAT
The DNA here is from genome assembly GCA_026230005.1 of Gila orcuttii. Classification (NCBI taxonomy): domain Eukaryota; kingdom Metazoa; phylum Chordata; class Actinopteri; order Cypriniformes; family Leuciscidae; genus Gila; species Gila orcuttii. The sequence continues at coordinate 40,207,614 of JAPDVR010000015.1, read as the reverse complement.
GTGCTGAGCACTTTCCTCACAATAACAAAATAAACATCGCAAAAATGACAGGGGTGAGAAAATAGTTAAGAAAGCATCTGATCATAGCGATGTGTACATGTTTGCACCAGCTGTGCAATTCAGCACTATCCAGTCAAGTCACATCAGGTTTATTTATACCACTTTATACAATATTTCTTTAAAGCCACAAATATAAACTGTTATCTATAAGCCAACTGTTGGAGATATTTATTAAAGAAATCCATTACAGACAGAAAGATGTTCACATGCTCTTCCTGATTCACTCTACTCTCTTTTGGTGCGTTTCCATTACAGATTTGCACAAAACTTTTGCGTTTTTTTCTAAATGTCGACAAAAAACTATTGCGAAATGACGGCGTTCAATTCAATCCGGACCCGCCTCCATTTCGTATTTCAAGAGCACTAATTGTGTGCAAGGGATTAAAAGTGTGGATTTCCTACTTTGATAAACGCATGTTAAAATCATTTGTTTATTTTAGGGCTGACTTCTAATAGTTGAGGATTCGACGATTCAATTCGGAGAGGTCTGATTCGACTATGAACCTCATAGTCGAATAGTAGGGAAGTGTTATGTAACCTATAGGGGTGTGACGGTTATTATATAACTTGAGACCGACGGTTATAGTTGATCACCGTCATTAGAACTCTATAACCACCAAAACCGTGCTATTTAAATATTTTTTACAAACATTTTTTATCATAGAGAATGTTTAAATACTAATATCATCTTACGAGGGAAACGGAGGCGGAGTTAGTGGTGCTTCGGAGGCTGAGTGCTGGAGATGATTCGGGAGAGGTCTGTGCACCTTTACCGATCAGAGCGCGCTGACACGGAGTAAAGCCTTGTTTATACCAGACGCGTCCGCACAAGATCGAAGGTGCGCCCGGCAAAAAATGACGCGTTGGGTGCGCAAGACCGGCAAGACCCCATTTCGCTTGGCTGTGTGCACGGCTTTTTTTGTAACAACGCGCGCGACGCCGCATCCAAGGATGAATGACTTCAAGCCGAATCTGCCCAAGCATGTACGCCTCACCGCACCGGCACGCAGTTTGCGCGTCTAAGTTGCAAAGTTCATTGCAAAGTTTTTTTGTTAAGGTTTTGTTTACTGTGTGTGATTTATTTAAAACAAAGCACATTCATTGCAACGTTTGTTTTTTTTTTGGTTTTTTTTTTGTTAAGGATTCATTTAATGGAAAGCACATTCACTTCTAGTTGTCTTGCTGTTCATTTTAAATAAACGTAGAGCGAGTTGTCCTATAACAGACAAACAGTTTCAACCGAACGTCTAGCTGCTATCTAAAATAAATAAATAAAAAAGGTTCGACTATCAGTCGACTACGGCAAAATCTAACGAATCCGATTCGACTATGAAAATCCTTAGTCGAAAACAGCCCTAGTTTATTTTTTGAGATGGTCCGAAATTAAAACGAAGGCGAGATATTTAAAGTTTTCCTCCGTGATTTAGTTGCCATGACATCCAGTGAGCGTATGACTTTTGACGTAATCGGGCGCAACGCGACACTTCACCGCAGTAAGCGTTTGAATGGGTGTGGAGGATGTCATTGTCCAGGAAAAGAAAAGTTGATGAAGAAAATAGAGTTTTCAAAGATGATTGGACAGAGAGGTATGCATTCACAGATATCCCAAGTCTCCCGGAAGTTCCAGGAGTCTCCCGCATATTGATAGCGGCTCCCTGATTGATAGCGGCTCCCCCCACCCCGGTCAACAAAAACCAAACAATCTCCCCCCCCCCCCCCTTCCCATAGTTTCGGACATTTGACATTGATGAAAATTTTGATTGGGACCTTTGAATATAGACTTTGAGAACCCCTATCCTAGGGCATGATGGAACGTGCTCTGCAAACCGTCCGATCTTTGATCTTGGCCTTGACTTAATAAAAAGTCTCCGGCACACTATATGAAGCGAAAACAATCACACTGCCACTTGCTATTTTGTACTAAACTAGTTAAGACCTGTTACCATCTGTTTTTGACCCAAGTGTGTCCAGCTGGACCAGCTTTAGCAGATAACAGACAATCTCAATCTAGCTGGCACACCTCTGGAGTTTCAGGCTGATCTGCTTTGGTGGTTCACAGCCTCAGTCTACTAACTGAATTAAGTAACATGCCAGTGACCATCTCCATTCTATGAATCTGACTATGAAAACAATCATTCTGCTAAAGCAAATATACCACTGATGTTTCATTTTACATGCTGGTAAATGTTCTGTTTTCACCAGATCAAGTCTGTCATGTCTTCAATTCACTTAACAGTAACGGCTAAAGCTGTTTGCTGGGCCACTTGCCATTTTGATCGCATTAGGTGTTTGAGTTATCCTCACCATAGGCTATGCGTCACTCTTAGCTACGCTGGCAGAGGTGTTAGTGTCGGGTGTATATTTCAGAAGTGATGACCTGAACACGATTCAGGGTATTAAAAGGTGAACTGTGATCAGAAACTAAAGTTTGAACCAACTTGATCAGGGACTCAAAGTCAAATGTGAGGATAACACCTGTTCAGTGTTTACCGTACATACAAATTCATTAAAAACACATGCTACAACTAAAGCTTTTAACAGAGCAAATGAAAATTAATAAAGAAATACTATCCTAAAGCCCTTCTCGATTGCACAAAGTTTGATAAAAGTTTTTCCACTTTAAAAGTTATCAAGCAATTCATTACAAGTGTTGTTAAAATAAATACATAAAGATAATATAAACAAAAAAAAGCACATTAAAGTACAAAAAGATTTATCTAAAATTAAAATAAACCTAAAATACAAAAAATAAGCCAATTTAAAATAAATAAAAACTGCAATACTATATACAAAAATGATATGAGAAATATGCATTTTAGACTAGACAAAGTAGTCAACTTTTCAAACTCATAACTACATATTAAAAACTTTTCCTAAAAGCTTCTGCATGGTTAGTTTCAATAGCATATAGGATGCAAACATACAAAAATAAAATCTAATTAAAAAAAAAAAACTCCATACTAATACTGTGTTTGACCCCCTTTCGCCTTCAGAACTGCCTTAATTCTACGTGGCATTGATTCAACAAGGTGCTGAAAGCATTCTTTAGAAATGTTGGCCCATATTGATAGGATAGTATCTTGCAGTTGATGGAGATTTGTGGGATGCACATCCAGGGCACGAAGCTCCCGTTCCACCACATCCCAAAGATGCTCTATTGGGTTGAGATCTGGTGACTGTGGGGGCCATTTTAGTACAGTGAACTCATCGTCATGTTCAAGAAACCAATTTGAAATGATTCGAGCTTTGTGACATGGTGCATTATCCTGCTGGAAGTTGCCATCAGAGGATGGGTACATGGTGGCCATAAAGGGGTGGACATGGTCAGAAACAATGCTCAGGTAGGCCGTGGCATTTAAACGATGCCCAATTGGCACTAAGGGGCCTAAAGTGTGCACCATTACACCACCACCACCAGCCTGCACAGTGGTAACAAGGCATGATGGATCCATGTTCTCATTCTGTTTACGCCAAATTCTGACTCTACCATCTGAATGTCTCAACAGAAATCGAGACTCATCAGACCAGGCAACATTTTTCCAGTCTTCAACTGTCCAATTTTGGTGAGCTCTTGCAAATTGTAGCCTCTTTTTCCTATTTGTAGTGGAGATGAGTGGTACCCGGTTGGGTCTTCTGCTGTTGTAGCCCATCCGACTCAAGGTTGTGCGGGTTGTGGCTTCACAAATGCTTTGCTGCATACCTCGGTTGTAACGAGTGGTTATTTCAGTCAAAGTTGCTCTTCTATCAGCTTGAATCATTTGGCCCATTCTCCTCTGACCTCTAGCATCAACAAGGCATTTTCGCCCACAGGACTGCCGCATACTGGATGTTTTTCGCTTTTCACACCATTCTTTGTAAACCCTAGAAATGGTTGTGCGTGAAAATCCCAGTGACTGAGCAGATTGTGAAATACTCAGACCGGCCCGTCTGGCACCAACAACCATGCCACGCTCAAAATTGCTTAAATCACCTTTCTTTCCCATTCTGACATTCAGTTTGGAGTTCAGGAGATTGTCTTGACCAGGAGCACACCCCTAAATGCATTGAAGCAACTGCCATGTGATTGGTTGATTAGATAATTGCATTAATGAGAAATTGAACAGGTGTTCCTAATAATCCTTTAGGTGAGTGTGTATATATATATATATATATATATATATATCCTGCTTTTGCTAGTCAAATGCATATTGCTCATATTTTTGTACAAAATTGTGAAACGTAATCAGTGTTTAGTAATATATATATATATATATATATATATATATATATATATAATTCTAAAATAACACTAATTACGTTTCACAATTTTGTAAAAAAAATGACCAAAATGCATTTGACTAGCAAAAGTAAATCACTTGTTGAACTTGTAACTGCATTTTGTTTTTGAAAGCATCACACAAACACCACATGTGAAAGCAGTTGATGCGTGTCACTCTGGACTACAGGCAGATGAAAGGTAAAGCACTGTACATCTGCTCTTTGACAGAGTGAACCGCGTGGACAGCTAGTCGCAGAGACAGCCTGATTAGCAGCTGTATTATTCTGCAGATAATCCTGGATGATCCCGGCTGCCATAGGGCCAAAGCACAGGTCAAGCAGGATGACCCTGGTCACAGGAAGGACAGTAAGCCAACAATCTTCCTGTGGCATTACGGTGGCATTTCTAGGGGTGGGTGGATACTAACGGTGGAAATATCATGCTAACAAACAGAATGTGTGCCATTGCATTTAACAATCACACACATTTCATTTAATAAAATCAACAATAGATGAAAAAAAGCAGAGCTTGACTGACACTGGCTTCAGCTATATCTAGAGAGCAATATGGCCAATATAATGGCGCTAATATAATGTATTAATATAAGTAAATGAGACACATGGAAAAAAAGAATACATCAAAACTTACTATATTAGTCATCACCCGGAGGACAATAAAACATACTACTACTATTATATTATAGCATTATAGTACTATTCTAGCATTTTGTCATTTTTTTAATTCTTTTATTTTTATATTTTCAGTTTTCTTTTTAGTTTTAGTAATTCTGTTTTGTGCCTTTGTCATTTTCTGTTTTTTTAACATTTAGCTTTAATTTATTTTTATGTCAGTGTTTTATTAATTTAGGTACTTCAACTTCTTAAAATTACAATTCTGCAACATATCTAATTTTAAGTTTTTCTAATATTTATATTTTATTTTAGCTTTATTTTAATGAAAGAAAATTATTTTTAATGGTTTAAGTTTTAATTTACAATAACAACACTGATGGTAAACACCACACACATTGTCTTTAGAACATTTTGTTTTTTTAATCACTGTAAAATTAATTAAAATTCTTTTTGTGGTTGAGTTTCCCTTGAATACTGTTACTTCCTTCAGGCGACAAAATTAAGCTACATTGAGATTCCTGATTTATCATTTATCATTACACTTATTCCTGGTTTATCCTGATCTGTACCTGTTGTTGAGATACCCAGATACCTCAGCAGAATCACATGTATGCTAACAAAAACCAGACTGAACAGTAATGATGATGTTGACATGTGCAGCCAGTGGCCGTGAAGCACAACATCTGGGATTGCAGGAAATCTTAAGTAGTATCTTGGCATGAACCAGGTGCAAAATAAGTCAGAAAATATAACTTGATGACATGATATGTCTATAAAACACCCGTGGAGCCCTGCTGGCAAAAAACAGCTCAAGTGGGTTTTTACTGTGCAAAAACGCAATAAAATCACCACCACCCAGGTAGATCTGTGAGGAAAAACCCCCAAACCTGGTCTTGTGACTTTCCCATGCATGAACAAGGCATGATCTCAGTATTACCCTGAGCCGCCTCACAATACTTCTATTTATAGCTGTAACGAACATAATCTTCTTCCAAGCTATTCTTTTGCTTTTAGTTCTAAAAGCCTGTAATCTGGTTTGGTACTAAAAGAAAACTAGTTGATCAGGGGTCAATTATAGCGAAGATATGTACAGCATGCATTAGAAGTTTATAAAACATACTATTGATGAAAATAGGGAAAAAAGACATGATTTATTCAGAGTGAAATTTACTAAAATTAATGATTATGACAAAGTACTGAATAAATTAAAATAAATCGTCAAAGACAAAGTAAGAAAACCTACAAATGGACATGGAATGATGCAACCATTTATAAGTGGAGTTTGGCCATCCAAGAGTGCCATGATTCCTAGTTGCTAAACTGTTGCCAGGGCGTTGCTAGGGTATTCTGAGTTGCATACTGGTCCATGTTCTTAAGTATGAGTTACAGTAATAGAATGAAACAATTGGGTTTCAGAAGTAAAAGTCCCATTAAAGTTGATAGTTCACCCAAACATGAAAATTCTGTCATTATTACTCACCCTCATGTTATTCCAAACCCGTAAGAACCGTGTTATGAAGCGACGAGATAACTTGTAGTGTTCGAAAACAAAACAAAAATAACGAGTTTATTCAACAATTTCTTGTCTTCTGTGTCAGTCTCTGACGCTGTTCACAAAAAGTATTCTCGTCGTTTCTTAACATAAGGGTTGAACCACTGTAGTCACATGGACTATTTTAACAATGTCTTCACCACCTTTTTGGTCCTTGAAAGTGGTCGTTATGTTGCAGTCTATGGAGGGACCGAATTTAATCAAAAATATCTTCATTTATGTTCCAAAGATGAACAAAAGTCTTACGGGTTTTGAACCACAGAATTTAAAATTTTGAGTGAACTATACCTTTAATTTTTTCCATATGGGAATTGGTTTTGAATTATTAATATGAAACCTTTCAAGACAGACCTACTGTGAGCTACAAGGTTGTTAACTAATGTTATATGCTTTTGTTGAAGCCATCAACCAACACAATTTTAACTTTTGTTTTTAAATGAATCGTGTTTAACAGCATGAATTCTGGTGAGAAATCTTCATTATGATTCTGCAGAGAAATCTCCACCAATCAGAGAATCGAACAACAAATGAACCATAAGACTATTTAAATGTTAAGCAAGCAATCTCATTGGCTGCAGAATCAGTAGAGGCCAATCAGCTTGTGCCATGTGGTAATGATGTGATTTCTTGCAGATTACATGTAAAGTAAATCAACCTGTGCGCTCTAGAGTTTCATGACTGAACTAGACATTTAATCAACTTCTTTATACACTTTTAAATGCGTTTAATACATTCTCCATCATTTTTAATTAGATAGTCATTCGCAATGCTTGATGGGATTGTAGTTCTTTCCCTCATTAAAGCCATTAAGTACTCCGACTTGTATATTTGTCTTTATGTATGATTTTTAAATATTTTTTGCTTCAAATCATAGGTCCTAATGTTGTGATTGTCATTGTTGGTTGGTTTGGTTAATGGCTTATACCTCTTTGACAGAGACTTTTAAAAAAGCTCTATGGGAAAAATGGTTCCAGAATCAGGGTCAATGAAAAATCTATAACTCTATAGTAATACTTCTTGTAATCAAACACCTCTAATTATTATCTCAAGAATATACACTAACATAGATTATCATGTGCACAGCAGACAGAAAGGGGACAATAAAATGCTTAAAGGTATCAAGATAACCCTGATGACCCATTTGTTTCCCCTGCGACCTTTGATCTTACAGCAGCTGTGTATCAAAACACTGTGTATGTGTAATGTGGGTCAATAATATCTGCATAAACACAGTATGAGAACATGAGAGTCTGAGACCATGAGCAGAAGGGAAGTCAGTAAATCTCAGCGCTGAAGCCGGACTGACATTGATGCTCTCCAGTCACTCTAGTCCAGGTTAAGCTATTCATTTTGACAATGGAAGGCATGACCCAATGACCAAAGTATCCCACAAACTAATCCAAGCAACTGGTTAAACAGCTTTAGTAAGCTTCCGCAAGCATATGTTTGGCAAACAGTAACTGTAAAGACATTTATATTTACACAGCTCAGGATGCTTTCTCTTCTCTGAAACACAGCTCTTATCTTTTGACATGTAAATGACCGATCAGGTGCCGGAAACCACAGCAAAACGATAAGATCATGCATATCAAGCCATTAAAGATAAAATATTTCAAAAGCATGGCTTGAAGGCCACCCTGAAATACCTGCAGGAGTCAAATAATGTAAATCATATGAGGCAATGATTTCTAATAAAACCAAATCTCACTGAACATCACACTGTGCTCCAGCCTCCAGATAATGATTCAAGTATGGTTAAAATGAAAACAAGGCATGAAAATAACACAAACTTTTAACTTTAATTTAGAGATTTGTGTCTTTTTCAGATGTTGACACCAATGTTAAATGAAGAAATAATACTTTTTAGCTAATAGAATAATACTATAATATGTGCTATATTAAATATTAGAATAATATTATTATACCTTATGTCTCATAATTTTACTTTTACTATATAATATATATGGTAATATCTAAAAAAATATATTTATTTATTATTAAACATGGTTTCACATAGGTTTCACCAGGTGAAAAAAACACAAATCTCTACATTAAAATTAAACAGATCTCTAAATTTTATATATATAGCCTATATATATATATATATTAGGGCTGCACGATTTGGGGAAAATGTCATATTGCGATTATTGAGGTCAATATTGCGATTGCGATTTAATAAACAAATGGTTTCATGAGTCAACTTGCTTGATTCCAAAGCAAAATGCACACACAGATTAGTGATAATTCTGAAATGTGTATTTCTCAACTCAAACTAGCAACAACAACTAAATAATTGATAACATCTATAATGATCAATAAGCCATTGAGGTCTGGATAAAAATGAATCCACCCCCATTTAAAACATTAATTATAGCCATCCACCATTACAGTGATTCCACAATTGAAAGCTATAATTTTTTCAAAAACATTTATTAGGCTTCAAAAAATATAACAGCTTTTAATTTAAGTGAACTTAATAATACTCACATAAACCCATAAAAAAGTATTATTTACCTGTGCCCTTCCTGTCATGTAGGACATATACAGAAATTTAAGTTATCAAACAGTCTGCACTGCATAAATTATAAATTATATATAGACTAATCCTTATTAAAGCTACACAAGTTCTTTAGTCAAGAGCAGTGAGTAATTTTCTTTGTTCTTTGATTAACTTTACTGACAGAAAGCTTTGGCTGCTGGCCCTTTAAGAGCAGCCGGATCTCACACGCGCCTCATTCTCTCACAACTCTTTACGTCCATCATAAGACTGCTCTTATGTTATGAAGATACTCGACAAACGACATTTTGGCATAGTTGTGTGAGTTATTGTTCGTTCAAGCGGAAAGATAACTATTCCGGTCTGTGCATGCGCATGGGCGCGCGTCTTTCAGTTCTGTGAGTCACAGTCGGACATTCACAGGCTGCGCGCTCTCTTTTGACTTGTCGCCCATTAATGGTTTGAACTTTAAAGCATTCGCACGAATAAGAGCGGGATCATGTAACACTAGCCAAAGGATGACAAAAAATAACAGATGATGCGTTAACAGCCCTAATTTGTTTATTTTACATAAAATCGCAAATATATATATATATATATATATATATATAAGAATGTCAAACCAAGAGTTTAATAAATAATTTTTTTTTTTTTTAGATATTACAATATATTTTGTCTGTAAATGAATTTGAGTTGAACAAGGTGCCAATTTTATGGAAAGCCACTTGAATAGCCAAAATGCCCTTTTAAATACAACAAGCCTACTCATAAAAACCAGTTTTCGTCTTATGTACTGCAGGAGATTTCTTAAGCTTTAAGCAATCTCTCATGCAGTTTAATGAAGGTGTCAGTGCTGTTCTGGACTGATATCCAGCATGTTCTGCTGTTCTGAGAGACTGTGTGCTGCTCATTGTTCTCATGAGAAACCCTGAACCTAACGTGCAGTCTGTTTTAAACACAAATACAGCCATGAAGAATAAAAACCTGACACATCTTCAGATGTTGCATGCAAGATTAGACTAAGAGCATCACAATTCAAACAGAAAGCTCCAACATATGAATGGCAGCCCTGATATTTGAATTATGCATGTTGACAGGATAACATCTGCTGGCGCAAACGATTGCAATATGTCTACTTCTGTATGCATGTGTGTTTGTCTGTTACCTTTTTGAGGCACTTGACTGAGATGATAAAATGAAGGTGTCACTCCGTCGATGGCTTTACGGATTTTCCTCCACTTGAAAGTTGCAACAAATATCCCCCAAGAAGCTTAAAATATTCTTGAACATACTTCAGAATTCACTTGAAAATGTTAGGAGTGTTGAGTATCGTCAATGTTTATGTGAATCCAGCGGCTCTATAAAACTTCGTTACTCTGATAGGTTTGGTTCTTCCAGAGCTCTGAAACCTTCAGCGACACAAATGTAAGTTCCGCGGGGTTGTTTGCACGTTAAACCTGTCGTCTGCGTTCAACAGTGTCGTTGTTTGACGTCCATACAGAATCTCCTCCAAACTGAAGTGAATATCCTCGTGTCATATCGGTGAAGTTTCCCGCGGTGAAGTTTGTGCAGTTACTCGCATGATTCTATCGTTACAAACACAGACGGTTTAAAACACGCTGAAACATCGTAGCTCTGCTGCTGCTGACACACACACACACACACACACACACACTCTCTCTCTCTCTCTCTCTCTCTCTCTCTCTCTCTCTCTCTCTCTCTCTCTCTCTCTCTCTCTCTCTCTCTCTCTCTCTCTCAAGAAGACTGGAACTATCTCAGTGTTGAATCCAAATGCGCAAGATAAATGTCCATATTTCATTGTTTTATGCAATGTGAGAGATTAAGACCTTTGTTTGTTTTATTAGATTTTATTTGATAATGTTAATGAAATGTTTACAATGATGTGTTTATTTTTGGTTTTAAGTATTGTAAAAGAAAAGAAAAAAGAAAAGATGGTTGTTAAATCAGTTTATATTAGTAGGAAATATAAAAGTGCTTATGGCAGTAAAGTTTGAAGAGGAAGTGTAGAAAAAATATTGGGTTGAAAATAAAATTGCATTTTGCTGAACAATTTGAGTAGCCTAATTATATTTGAAATTTGTAAATCTATTGTTTTTTATGTGATGGTGGTTATGTTTGATGTTTTGTAATAAAGGCGTGTTAAATCTTTCTCTATCTCTCAGAAGTGTGTAGGTTTCTGTTTTAATAAGACTTTATTTATGGATGCAAGTATTCGAAAACACACGAGAGCAGTGGGCAAATTTTGTAGTAAAACAAGATCACTGCAAATTTGTACGGTTTTGTTTGAATTGAATCAGAGTGGTACATAAACTTTATGAAATCATAAATCATTTATTTAAATTTGAGATTAAATGGTGCTTTATTGGCCATATGTGAAGATGAAACTATAGTGTTTAACTGGTGATGTCTGATGGTCAATTTTAAATTTTTTGAGATTTGTGTTGGACATGCACACTGTAGAATTGCATGGGTAGAATATATTGTATTTTAGTGGTTTAGTACATGTTTAAATAAAGAGTTTTAAAAGTCAAAAGTCTCTCTCTCTTTCTTTGGTCTCTTTAATCTGCTTTTTATAATTTATTTTATAATTTTACATTTCTTTTTGATGGATCATTGAGAAAACAAATGTGGGCTTTTGCAGTAACATTTGGGGATTTAATAACAAAAGATAACATAAAATTATATTTTAGACAAGCTATTAGGTAGTATTATTTTTTATCTACTGTTTATAAATATTTTAGAATTTAAAATTTCTTTTTTTGGTGGACCATTTCATTCACTTTATACTCAATAAATGTAAATCTGAGTATTTCAACGTTATGTATCCAACATGCTATTCGGATTAGAAAAGATATGTATTATCTTACACTTTTGATAGCACACTGTTTGCTGGTCTTATTTTTTACTTCTCAAACAAAAGAATTTCAATGCTGTCATTTTGACCACAAGTTCATTTATGACCCACACGGGGGCGCAAGTTATAACCAACAAAAACAGCTGCAGTAAATGTCATTTTATTATCACTTTCTTTACTGAAAAACTGACAATGTCCAATTTAGAGGTTTTCAAAAACTGCACATTCATGAAAACAATCAGACATCAGTTTAAAACAAATCATTTAATCATAAAGCATTCTCTGTAAAAGCAATAAAATCTCACAAATGAAAATAAGTTAAATCCAGTGGCATGACATCAAACATAAACATGGAAAGTTTGCAATGATGCCTTCTTCACGTCATACACTTAATTATTTAAGGACTTATTTAAGCTTTTAATTTCAAGGACAGTTTGAAACGGTAATGTTAAGTTGGTTAATGTGTTAAAACCAATCCTCAAAAATTAGCAGATTTTGATAGCAATCCATCAAAATATCTGTAAAATATGAAGACTTCGCTGAAGACTAAAATATGCATCTTACAGTTTTTTGTTTTTAATTTTACTCTCATCAGTGACAATTTTGAAAACAAGGCATTTGAATATCTGACTAACAACCTTTTCATTGCCATTAAAGTGAAATTACTGAACATGAACGCATGATAAAATTGCATCTGAAGTCTTCATATGAAACATCATGTTTTGAGTAGGTTTTCTTGCCTCAGGCTTTACTTGGTCCAAAGACCTGTAACTCACTACAGCATACTAATTTAACAACTGAACTGTGACCTGTTTTCATTACAAAAAAATGGCATAAAATCCATGATGAAATGAGTTTCCTCACGCGAAACATATTAGTTCATGAATTCAAACCAAGTTCTCAGTCTTTAAAAAAATAAAAAGAGCCTGTCAGTCATTGTGACGTGGTGGACATCAGCGGCAGGAAGACGAGGTTCAAATCTCTGTCACATCAGCAGGCTGACAGGACGTCCCAGACGCTCAGTCATCAAAGTCAGGGATGTCATCGTAGGAATAACCGCGGTAACCCTTGGAGGCGTAATAGGCGATGCGCAGGTGGTAAAACCCAGGAAGAAAGACCAGGATCCCAATAATCAGGACAGGGATGGTGCAATCCCGGTGCTGTGAGTGACAGAAAGACAGGGAAGTTGAGTTGAAATGTTCATCAGGTCAAACAAGTGCACAGCTCATTAATAACTGTCAAAAATAGCTGGTTTTCTGAGGACCTCAAAGCCTGTCATCTGTGGATCAATCTATATGTGTTCTCATGTGTTCTCATTCTGCTCAAATACTATTTCTTGTTCTATTTCAGAGAATTTTAATGCATCAGTTTTTTTCCATTTTAATAGATTCTTCATAGAATGTGAAGTAAAAAAAAAAAAATCACTAATTCCAACCGTTCTAAAACAGTAAAAATTAGATGCGTATCAGTTATTCTCAAATATGAAATTTTTAAAAAGGTCATTCAATAGGTGGCCTGTCATCTACTGAATACAAATTCTCATTTTATGCTCATATACCTGTATATGTATAAATATATATATATTTTTTTAAGTGACCTTTTAAATGTGCCCCATTTCAGAGTATTTTGTATTTTAATGCATCGATTTATTAATAGATACTTCATAGTGCACAATTACGACGAATGAAGAGTAAAAAAAGAAATTGCAATCTGACTGATCAAACCGTTCTAAAACATCACTACAAAAATAAGATCCATATCATGGTTATTTCTAAATATCAATGTGGCACAGATCAGAATTTAAAAAGGTCATATTTAATTGTCAAAAACTGATGGTCTGAGGACTTTAAAGTCTGGGATGGATGGATGGACTGTTCAAACCGTTCTAAAATGTCACTATAAAAATCAGAGTTATTTCCAAATATGTGACTTAAATCAGAATTTAAAAAGGTCATATTCAATTTAATTTTTTTGTGGTCACATTGTCATCCACAACGTAGGCACATTCTACAGCAGTGTGAATGTAGTAGGGAAATAATAAATCCTGTTAGACTGAATGAAAAAGTTTCTCTTTTCACACTGGCCGAGCTGCATTAGCTAAACTAACTGAAGAAATAGGACAGGACACAGACGGACGGGTTTCTAAATCTGGAGGATTAACCTCCACATCAGGTGCTGTGTAATCTCAGTCTGCCACTCAATAAAACACTTACAGAAGTGCAGTGTACTGTAGGATGCTAAACTCACTGAATATATGCTCACGCATTTACACATTTAACTTACTCACTGAGAATGGCCTTCTAACATTTTGACCGATACATTTCATGAAGTCTTTTCAAATCATTTGTTTTGTAAGAACAATTCTCAAAAGAACAATTCAAGAAAAATTGCTATGGCTTTTGAACACATTTTTAAATAAAGAAGCAAGAGCATAATTAGCTAATTGTATATTCACTTTGGAAATGTCCATTATATTTCCAGGCCTAGAGTGCTGTTATTGTTAACTAAAACTATTAAAAATCATTTTCAGTAATTGAATTAATTTGATTGAAATTAAGCTAAAATATATATATTATATACACTCACCTAAAGGATTATTAGGAACACCATACTAATACTGTGTTTGACCCCCTTTCGCCTTCAGAACTGCCTTAATTCTACGTGGCATTGATTCAACAAGGTGCTGAAAGCATTCTTTAGAAATGTTGGCCCATATTGATAGGATAGCATCTTGCAGTTGATGGAGATTTGTGGGATGCACATCCAGGGCACGAAGCTCCCGTTCCACCACATCCCAAAGATGCTCTATTGGGTTGAGATCTGGTGACTGTGGGGGCCATTTTAGTACAGTGAACTCATCGTCATGTTCAAGAAACCAATCTGAAATGATTCGAGCTTTGTGACATGGTGCATTATCCTGCTGGAAGTAGCCATCAGAGGATGGGTACATGGTGGCCATAAAGGGGTGGACATGGTCAGAAACAATGCTCAGGTAGGCCGTGGCATTTAAATGATGCCAAATTGGCACTAAGGGGCCTAAAGTTTGCCAAGAAAACATCCCCCACACCATTACACCAACAGCCTGCACAGTGGTAATAAGGCATGATGGATCCATGTTCTCATTCTGTTTACGCCAAATTCTGACTCTACCATCTGAATGTCTCAACAGAAATCGAGACTCATCAGACCAGGCAACATTTTTCCAGTCTTCAACTGTCCAATTTTGGTGAGCTCTTGCAAATTGTAGCCTCTTTTTCCTATTTGTAGTGGAGATGAGTGGTACCCGGTTGGGTCTTCTGCTGTTGTAGCCCATCCGACTCAAGGTTGTGCGGGTTGTGGCTTCACAAATGCTTTGCTGCATACCTCGGTTGTAACGAGTGGTTATTTCAGTCAAAGTTGCTCTTCTATCAGCTTGAATCAGTCGGCCCATTCTCCTCTGACCTCTAGCATCAACAAGGCATTTTCGCCCACAGGACTGCCGCATACTGGATGTTTTTCCCTTTTCACACCATTCTTTGTAAACCCTAGAAATGGTTGTGCGTGAAAATCCCAGTGACTGAGCAGATTGTGAAATACTCAGACCGGCCCGTCTGGCACCAACAACCACGCCACGCTCAAAATTGCTTAAATCACCTTTCTTTCCCATTCTGACATTCAGTTTGGAGTTCAGGAGATTGTCTTGACCAGGACCACAACCCCTAAATGCATTGAAGCAACTGCCATGTGATCGGTTGATTAGATAATTGCATTAATGAGAAATTGAACAGGTGTTCCTAATAATCCTTTAGGTGAGTGTATATATATATATATTTGCCATTCGTCATAATTGTGCACTATAAATAATCTATTAAAATGAATAAATCAATGCATTAAAATACAAAATAATCTGAAATGGGCCACATTTAAAGGGTCACTTGAACAAAAATATATATATATTTGACAAAAAAAAAGAGAGAATTTGTACCCTTTACACTATATATATTGATCAGTCTATGACACTTTAAAGTCCTCAGAAAACCATCTATTGATTAATATACAGGTCCTTCTCAAAAAATTAGCATATTGTGATAAAGTTCATTATTTTCCATAATGTAATGATAAAAATTAAACTTTCATATATTTTAGATTCATTGCACAGCAACTGAAATATTTCAGGTCTTTTATTGTTTTAATTAGGGATGTCCCGATACCACTTTTTCACTTCCGATACCGATGCCGCAGCTTTGGCTATTTGCGATACCGATATTAATCCGATATTTTTATTTTATTCTATTTTATTCTTGAACTAACACTAGGCCTAATAAAATATATGGAAGCACTTTGCTCAATTAGCAACCTAAAAACATCTCACTCAAATGGAGAACAAATACTTCTCCAGTATATAGTCCACAACAACAGTTGATTATGAAAGACTGCCACCCTTTATTCAAACAGGACAAAATACAGGCAGGCAGGCTATTTCAGTAGGCTACTTAAAGCTACCAACAGGTTTAAAGTTAATCATTTAAAATTAAAAAGCTTTAAAATTACCCATTGATCCGTGTGCTTTTGCGTCCATTCGTTTTTTCTTTTTTACCCGTAAAACGAAAAATTAACGGTTGTTGTATTTTTAAAACGCAAAGTTGAACACCAACATTTTAATTTGAACTGTATGCACACCAAAAGCTGCGCAAAAAATAAATATTGACGTAAGTTATATATAAATAAGTTATTTTCTGTATGACCAGAAATGAGTATTTTAAGTTGTTTCCACTGTTGAAAGGAAACCGGAAGTGTTCGCGCCCGCGCTCCGTCCATGCAGTGCGCGCTCCACACTCTGCACACACACTTGCTATGCGTCAAAATCTTGTGTAGCATACAGTTTACAGCATACGGTTTATAAACTGAGGAGACAGATTGCAAAACCGTGTTTATAGTACACCGAAGGTAGTGGGATGGAGTGTCTGTTGTGAGTTTAGAGGACACGTCAGCCAGAGATGTGTGTGTGTGTGTGTGTGTGAGAGTGAGTGAGACAGACTACTGCCTGCTGAACAGAGGGTCGCCGGAAGAAGGATCTGAAGTGCCGGTGTTTCGGCTACAAAAACACGCCGAACTGATCCGAAACCAGCCCAATGTTTATCCACCCACCCAAACCCATTTTTTGCCCGCAAAATAGACGGCAAAACCGCCCAATCTGCACGGCTTAATGTCGCAGCAAGGGAAATGCTATATTCAAGCATTGTTGGATGGGTATCGGATCATATTTTTTCTCCCCTCCGATCTCCGATCTAGCGTTCTGGGCCAGTATCGGCACGATACCGATGCTGTGGATCGGATCGGGACATCCCTAGTTTTAATACTGATGATTTTGGCATACAGCTCATGAAAACCCAAAATTCCTGTCTCAAAAAATTAGCATATCATGAAAAGGTTCTCTAAACGAGCTATTAACCTAATCATCTGAATCAACTAATTAACTCTAAACACCTGCAAAAGATTCCTGAGGCTTTTAAAAACTCCCAGCCTGTTTCATTACTCAAAACCGCAATCATGGGTAAGACTGCCGACCTGACTGCTGTCCAGAAGGCCATCATTGACACCCTCAAGCAAGAGGGTAAGACACAGAAAGAAATTTCTGAACAAATAGGCTGTTCCCAGAGTGCTGTATCAAGGCACCTCAGTGGGAAGTCTGTGGGAAGGAAAAAGTGCGGCAAAAAACGCTGCACAACGAGAAGAGGTGACCGGACCCTGAGGAAGATTGTGGAGAAGGACCGATTCCAGACCTTGGGGGACCTTCGGAAGCAGTGGACTGAGTCTGGAGTAGAAACATCCAGAGCCACCGTGCACAGGCGTGTGCAGGAAATGAGCTACAGGTGCCGCATTCCCCAGGTCAAGCCACTTTTGAACCAGAAACAGCGCCAGAAGCGTCTGACCTGGTCTACAGAGAAGCAGCACTGGAGTACCCACAGTCAGTGATGGTCTGGGGTGCTATGTCAGCTGCTGGTGTTGGTCCACTGTGTTTTATCAAGGGCAGGGTCAATGCAGCTAGCTATCAGGAGATTTTGGAGTACTTCATGCTTCCATCTGCTGAAAAGCTTTATGGAGATGAAGATTTCATTTTTCAGCACGACCTGGCACCTGCTCACAGTGCCAAAACCACTGGTAAATGGTTTACTGACCATGGTATTACTGTGCTCAATTGGCCTGCCAACTCTCCTGACCTGAACCCCATAGAGAATCTGTGGGATATTGTGAAGAGAAAGTTGAGAGACGCAAGACCCAACACTCTGGATGAGCTTAAGGCCGCTATCGAAGCATCCTGGGCCTCCATAACACCTCAGCAGTGCCACAGGCTGATTGCCTCCATGCCACGCCGCAATTTCTTTCTGTGTCTTACCCTCTTGCTTGAGGGTGTCAATGATGGCCTTCTGGACAGCAGTCAGGTCGGCAGTCTTACCCATGATTGCGGTTTTGAGTAATGAAACAGGCTGGGAGTTTTTAAAAGCCTCAGGAATCTTTTGCAGGTGTTTAGAGTTAATTAGTTGATTCAGATGATTAGGTTAATAGCTCGTTTAGAGAACCTTTTCATGATATGCTAATTTTTTGAGACAGGAATTTTGGGTTTTCATGAGCTGTATGCCAAAATCATCAGTATGAAAACAATAAAAGACCTGAAATATTTCAGTTGGTGTGCAATGAATCTAACATATATGAAAGTTTAATTTTTATCATTACATTATGGAAAATAATGAACTTTATCACAATATGCTAATTTTTTTAGAAGGACCTGTATATATATATATATATATATATATATATATATATTCTATGAAAAACATACACGAAAATTAGAAATGTTGCCTTCTAACTAACTGAAATAAAGGAAACACTTAAAAGTCTTTATGCATAATGCATTATAAAGCTATTCATAACGTATGTTATAATCTAATATATCTTTTCATAAATAATTGCAAGCAAAGTTAAAGTGCACTGTAATATTTGCAGATTTCTAGTTACGTCTGAAAATGTCTGTTTGTCATGTATCTTAATCAATTATACATTCTAAAAGTGTAACAATGATTAGAATAAGTGTCAGATTGTACTATAACTGTTATTCATAAAATCATACAATGCATTATACGGTGCATTACAAGGCATAATTAATACATTAAAATACTTTTATAATGCATTATATATGAAGGCTTCAAGAAGTAAAGTGTAAAATAACAATAAAAATGACAAGCACATAATAAAATGGCTAAACCTTAAACTAAAATGAAAACTGAAAACAAAAAAATAAAAGATAATTTAAAATATTGATAAATACTATAATGGTATATGGAAAACACGATTAGGCCGCGGGAACTCAGTGGTGTTTGATGAAGCACAGAATTGCAGCCGTTAGTGTGACACACTGCAGAAAACGTTGCTTTACACATGAGAAATGCGTTCACGCTGCAAATGCTCCTGAGGCTAGTAGGATTGTTAGTAGAAAATGAAAAACATAAAAAACAACAGCCCTATGAAATCAAATGAATTAATGCACACTAACAAATGCATGAAGAGCTTTTCTATCTGAATGAGAAGGTAATAATGGAGCAATCTGTAAAAGCAGAGCTATAATGATGTGCTCCGACACTCACATCATCAACTTGGAAGTATCCTGCTAACAGGAGGGATCCGATGGTGATCAGTATGGAGCCGATGAGGAAGAGAACGGTTGCCAGGGCGATGGCTTTATACGGGACTTTAGGTGGACTCTTCTTAAACTGAGAAAAGAAAGAACATTGCTCAATATTACGATGCACTCGTGCAGAATTTTCAGAACATTTTAACAACTGTACATTGCAATAAAAGCCGAATTTCTGCATTGATTTGTGTGATATACAGTATGTATAATTTATTAAAATAATATTATGTATTATATTATTATTTATATGTGATATTATGATAATATTATTTATGTGTGATAAATATTTATACGTATATTTACATATAAATATATATATATTTATGTGATAAATACCTGTACATAAATGCACAGATTTATTTTTCTTTTCAGATTCGTCAAATGTTTTTGAAAGAAGTCTCTTATGGCCATCAGGGCTGCATTTATTTGATAAAAACCTGTAATATTGTGAAATATTATTTCAATTTAAAATAACAGTTTTCTTTTTGAATATACATTAAAATATAATGTATTCCTGTGATCAAAGCTGAATTTCCAGCATCATTACTCCAGTCTTCAGTGTCACATGATCCTTCAGAAATCATTCCAATATGCAGATTTATTATCAATGTTGGAAACAGTTGTGCTGTTTAATATTTTATTATAACCTGTAATACTTTTTTCATGATTCTTTGATGAATAAGAACTTTAAAAAAGAACAGCATTTATTTAAAATAAAAATATTTTGTAACAATATACACTATTGTTCAGAAGTTTGGGGTCGGTAATTTTTTTTATTTTTTTTTTATTAAAATAAATCAATACTTTTATTCAGCAAAGAAGTGTTTAAATTGATAAAAAGTGATAATAAAAATATAATTAAAGATTTATATTCATAAAAAATATTTATATTTTGAACAAAATTTGTTCTTTTTAACCTTTTACTCATCAAAAAATAGTGAAAAAGTATCACAGTTTCCAAAAAAATATTAAGCAGCACAACTGTTTCCAACATTGATAATAATCAGCATATTAGAATGATTTCTGAAAGATCATGTGACACTGAAGACTGGAGTAATGGTGCTGAAAATTCAGTTTCGATCAAAATAATAATAATAAACCTATATTAAAATAGAAAACCCTTATGTTAAATTGTAATGATATTGCACAATATTACAGTTTTCTCTGTATTTTTTGATGAGCATAAGAGACTTTTTACAAAAACATGAAAAATAGTAAAGTTTCCAAACTTTTGATTGGTACTGTACATTTAGACAGAAATGCATGCAAATTAATAAATAGACATGTATGTAGTATATAGATATGTAATATTAAAGTGAGCAACACTGATATATGCATTTAAGTGCATTAAAAGCCCCCCCCCCCCCCCCTCTCCCTCTCTCCCTCTCCCTCTCTCTCTCTCTCTCTCTCTCACCTGGAGATCAATGTATCCGTCATCATCACTCGCTAGTTTGGAGTATCTGACTCCATTGTTGATAGTGTTTCGAGCTGGCATCTTCAAAAGCATATTTAATACATAATAAACACACACGAATAAAACAACAATCAAGGCATACGCTGTTATCTATAACTAAACTATTAAATCAGTTCGAACATCTTTAATTGTAATATATAGGAGAAATACAGAGATATTACATGTCAGCTTATCAACATAATCATGTTTAACTTGCTTGCTTGCTAAATTAGCCTACCTTCGACTTGATATTGCAGCCTCAGAATAGACTACTAGAATCGTCTAATGATGATTTCCCTTGTACGAGTGACAAGAAATCTTTATATTTCCGTTTTCAAAGGCATTTTAAGCTGATGTTTATTAAAAACGTCATTAATGCCAGTTTGTGACAGTCGCACATGAAATTCTGTTTATAAACCTAACGCTGCCGGATGTAAAAACACACGCATGCGCCCTCTACTGGTGTTTTCCGGGTTCGAACTACGCATGCGCTTTGAATACGTTCACAAGACAAAACCACAAGAGGGAGCTCTATCATATTGATTACTACCTGTCTTTGGGTAATTTTATAAAATATAAATAATATATTTACATGAAGCATTTGGTGATTATTGTTAATTATCAGAAGATTATATGTTGATTATTATCAGAAGATCTTGTAAAAAGGTCTTATAAATGTATGAGACGTAAAAGTAATATAGCATCTAGATGCACGTGATACAATGTCTACACATCATCCAATAAAAAAGCTTGCAATTACTCATTTGAATTTGTTCATAAATGTCAGGGGGGAAAAAAATCTTATGGTTATGTATTTATACCAAAAGGCACAGGATTTTGACCTAGGTGTGATTTCTTCCTTAGAAAAAAACTTCCGAAGTATGTGTAAGTTTACTCTTGAAACTATGCCAGGACACATATTTTCATAAATATTGCAAATAAAAATATTATTTTATATTTATTCCAATTATATTCTACATAATATTGCAAAATGCAGTGAATATTTTTCTTCTTAAAATTAGAATTTGTATAAAATATTGAGTTTTTTTTTTTTTTTTACAAAATGGTACAGGTTGTGGGCCTATAGGTGTCATATCCTAAGAAAGTTAATTGTAAGTTAAATCTTAAAACCAGCATGTAAGGTCACACATTTTCATATAGACAGAAACAAACAGGCCTTTGAACATGTCTCTGAATGCTGTCAAATCACTATAGAAACAGTTCATCATCACTTAATGATGAACAGTTTGGCTTGCTTAAAAGAAATGATGCAACAGCAGATGCGTCTATTTCTTTTCCCCTGTTTCCGGATGTTTGCTCAACTGTGTTGAAGGTTGACAAGTGACAATGAGCAGAAAGCAAAGAAATGACTCATGTTTGAAAACCATAATCTCAATAAATACTGTACGTATATAGCCCACAGTAAATAACCAAATAAAAATAGTGACCACCCTCCATCTAACAAGCTCAACTAATTAGCAATGTTGAAATAATTAAATCCCTCATGAATGTAAAGAATCAGCGGCATTGCATGTTTATTGCTGGGAGACTGTGAAGATAGCAACAGTTTACTGTTCAATCAGATCTGTTTCTTTATGTCTATTTATCTTCCTCTGTCTGTCTTCTGTCTTCAGGGAGAAAGTTTAGAGAAAAACAGTGTAAAAATAAATAAATAATATTAAAAATAAAATTAAACAATAAATTAACTGATTAAAATAAATAAATAATAAAACATTTTTATAAATAAATATTAATAAAATTAAAAAGTAAATAAACTGTTTAAAATGAAAAAATATATATATTTTTTTTATATATCTCTTATAGTATAGTTACATAATGAGTAGTAAAAACTAAACTTAATATTTTCCAAATAATATTTTAGACACATTTACCTTTTTCACATTTTAAATTAGGGCTTTATACATGAATTAATGGAGGGATGAGGGTCCCTCGCATGAGGAGGATCATGGGGGTCCATGCAGTCACTCAAATTTGCAGGTCTGTTCAGTATTTTATCAAAAATAATGATACATTTACAATAATAGAATGCAACAAACTTTATAATAATGCATAGTTATGAAAGCAAAATGCATGTAAAAGGTAAAGAGAACACGAGTCTCATATATGTTTTGTTAATGACGCGAAAGGCTGTGCATCCAATAAAACTTGTGTGCATTTTTGCCGAAATGCATCTATAGGTAGAAGCCATTTTATGCTTGTTGTAAGTGATGCAGAATTTAATTCAATGTTGCTTTTCATATTATGACTGGTGACCACAGTGTGTTTTGCCCTGAATTATTGGCTGAACATGAAAGAGCATGAAACCATTAAAACATTTTACTATTGCTATACAAAACTATTTGAGAACCACCAGTCTAGACAGTGAGGGATAAAGGTTGATCCAACACATTTTACAGCTTCCATCCTCTTGTTTTGTCCTCTTTTAGATGGATTAAGAGGATTGGTTCCAGGACAGAGATGTACAGCTCCTCTTAGACAGACCATTTCATAACACATAACATCAGCAATGAGTTTGGTAATGGCCCCACTCAGCATTAATTACGGCATGTAGCCGCTGGCTTCAACCCACCATCACCCTGAAACGCTCCACTGCACCAGGGTAAAAAAAGGTTTCACAACAGGAGTCAATATATGGATTGTGCTGTGGATGGTGGTCTTATTTAAAGTCTGAGGGGTGGTGGAGGTATATCGATTCAGACGCTGGACCACTGATCCATCACATCTTTCACTGTGGGCGCTGTCTGTGGTCTGGGCTTTTCTTTCAAGTCTATTGTCTTGACCGCGTTTAACGGATCAGCGAGTGTCTGCTTAACGTTTGGAGTCAGAGTTGTGTTGAATTAACATTGATCAGGCAAAGCTAGGAAGGGAATCCAAAGCACTAGAGTAATTAAACCTAATTATGAAACAGCTATTTTTGGTTCTGGATGCTGATTGGTCAGCCTTCCAGTCATGCTAAAATACAAGATAGAGTGACAGACAAGATATTGCCTTATATACTCAACACTACGTGTCAAAAGTTAATATATATATATATATATATATATTAAATGCTCATAAAAATGCTCTTATGCTCAACAAGGATGCATTTATTTGGTAACCCAGTAAATTTGTAAAAAAAAAAGAATTGAAATATTATTACAATTTAAAATAGCTGTTTTCTATGTGAATATATTGTAAAATGTAATTTATTCCTGTGATCAAAGCTGAATTTTCAGCATCATTACTCCAGTCTTCAATGTCACATGATCCTTCAGAAATCATTCTAATATAATGATTATATTGTAGTGATGATTATATTGCCGACCTCTCGTACCTTATTGCTTATGCATTGTTTGTACATAAATTCATACCAGTTCATGGAGGTCAGAGAAAAGCTGTGGTTTTCCTCATGATTACAGCTCCTGCAAGCATCGGTTAATTATCTGGGGTCGATTGAAAGCACAGTGTTGAGGAAATGATTCCTCTCTGATGCTCGCGTCACCTTCATGATGAGCACTGCTCCTGTGACGTTCACATGGTCCAAAACAAGCTTTTCTCATGGGAATGCTGCTGTTGGGTGGTCACTGTGAAAGTTAAAGTGATATATCACTAGTTTTTGCTTCCTAGAGTTAGTATCATTGATGCTAGACGGATGTATTGGGATTCAAGCTGATGAATGGTACAAGAGAGAGGTGTGAATCTCACAAAGAATTGTTCAAAAGAAGAAAACAAGTTATTATATTACACTTTTTCATTAATTCGCTTAGATTTTTGCATCATGATATTATGCCTAATTTTCATCATGCTTCATTATTATTTTCATGGCAATTAAGCACATTCAATTCCCAAAATCTCATTACTGTAATATGACATTTTATTTTTCTAATTGTTAGAGGTGATTCTTATTCTCAGTGGAGTTTCATAAAAAAATGTTTTTATTTAAATCAAAATTTAAGGGGCTATATGGAAAAATGTTTCAAGTATTAATAACTTTTTTTATTATTTAATTTAATTTGAAATAGTCTCACATAGTCAGATCTATATAGTCTATAATCTGAAATCTTCAGACTGACGGCAGAAGGTCTGGACTCCATCGCGGCTTACATTGGCCAAGGACCGCTCCGAGGCCAACTTGACTGACATGTAAAGCAACCAATCAAGTACGTTTTGTTCCGTGTCATGTTTAGAAACGTGCAAATGTAAAGTCGATGTCCCCACAACAACAGACCGGTGTGTAAAACTATGCCACGAACTTTGCATGCTTTACATACTTTTGAAAATCCAGCGTTTAGTTGATCCTGATGAGCGCTCAATGGCTTGCTTTTTCCATGAGGGGGTTTGGCATCAGGGCATCTTTGTTTGTAGGCGGACCGTTGAAGAACATGACACACGTCTCCCAGAAATCCTGTAGAATTCAACCAATCAGATGATGACTTCAAAACTCCTGAAGTGTTTCCAATTTTGTGTGCCATATGCATCAGACATTCAGCCAGCGGTCCGTGGGTGTGACGTCTGAGGCTGAGACAAGTCTCAAATATTCCTATAGGCTACTTTATAATCAAACTATAATAACAGTGTCATTTTAATGACCTCATCTTTCGGCAAGATGTCGGTGAACTGGTGCAAACACATGGCTACGATCAGATGCTTTTTTTTTACTGCAGTTTTTTCACCACTGCCATTTTGTTGTGTGTTTATTTTTGTTACTGAGAGGAAAGTGCACAGAATATTTACATATTCATCTAAACGTCACTCTCAGCAGTGTGGACGGCGTCTGGATGTTCATCAAAAGTATATTGCTGCAAAGGTAGGCTTTTTTAACTTCTTTTTACCCCTAAGCGAAAAACAAAAAGTACTTTGCCATGAGTATATCGGGACCTTGCATCATGTTCAGTCTCTTGTACAGTACGTAATGTGTGCACAAGTTGCTGGCTGCATTTCACTTAATGGCCACCGGTGTCACTAATAACAAGGCTTTCTGAATTCTACATAAGTCTTTTTAAAGGTGGTATAACAAATACAACAATGATATAAACACTTTACTATTTAAATAGTATGTAATTATTTTTCTTTCATTAGAGTTATGATTTTTTTGTGCAGTAATATGTAGGGGTGGAAATGTTCTATTTATCTATATTATATATTTAATGTATGTCATTAAATAATGTCTCTGTGCTAGACACAAAACTGTATAGTGAGCTGAAATAACACGGTTACATGTTCTTGACCAGTTTTGTGACAATTCACCTAGAGAGTGTATGTTTCAGGCTGCCAAAATAATGATATTCATTGTTGTTTTCTTTTATTGCTTTATATACATAAAGTCTTATCATAACTAATTGCACACAGTCTGCTCCATTTAATTTGCACGCCGAATGGGAATGAAAATAGCATTCAGAGTAAGTAATGAATATTTGGCAGTGTTCTGTAATGTGTAGGTCATATTTTCTCAGGTTCTTGGCTGCAGAAGTGAGGGCACGACTCAATATATATAACAGTGATTTAATTTGAAAGAGTTTGTGTCATAATTTAGAGAATATCTCCATAGATACATGCTTTGAAAGATGACTAGCTCTCGGTAAATATTGTTTAAAAAGCATTATGCAGAGGCATATTTGGGCACGTGGACCACACAAAGATATGTCAGAATGTCATTGCATTAGATAACAAATGTTGTTTATTGCAAAGAAAGCTAGTAAAGAAAAACATATTTTGTGACTTTATGTTTGCTTTTGGTTTGAGGAACATGCCGATAGCTAATGCGTGAACTTTGTAAATGGACTACATCCACTTAAAATCACCAAAAGTTAATTAAAAGGCATTGAGACTTCAAAAATAGTGTAAAAAGTTAGTGAAAGTAAAGCATCCATCCACCCACCCATCCATCCATCCATCAACCCATCAATCCATCCATCCATCCACCCACCCACCCATCCATCCATCCATCCATCCATCCACCCACCCATCAACCCATCAATCCATCCATCCATCCATCCATCCATCCATCCATCCATCCATCCACCCACCCACCCATCAATCCATCCATCCATCCATCCACCCACCCATCAACCCATCAATCCATCCATCTATCCATCCATCCATCCACCCATCAATCCACCCATCCATCCATCCATCCATCCATCCATCCATCAACCCATCAATCCATCCATCTATCCATCCATCAACCCATCAATCCACCCATTCATCCATCCATCAATCCATCCACCCACCCATCCATCCATCTATCCATCCACCCATCCATCAACCCATCAATCCATCCATCCATCCATCAATCCACCCATCCATCCATCAATCCATCCATCCACCCATCCATCCATCCATCGATCCATCCATCCATCCATCCATCCATCCATCCATCCATCCATCGATCCATCCATCCATCAATCCATCCACCCACCCATCCATCCATCCATCCATCCATCCATCCACCCATCCATCAACCCATCAATCCATCCATCCATCCATCAATCCACCCATCCATCCATCAATCCATCCATCCACCCATCCATCGATCCATCCATCCATCCATCCATCCATCAACCCATCAATCCATCCATCTATCCATCAATCCATCCATCCACCCATCCATCCATCAATCCATCCATCCATCCATCAACCCATCAATCCATCCACCCACCCATCCATCCATCATACTTCAATTGGACAGTAAAACACTGTCAGTCTCATCAGCCTTTGTGTGTGTGTGTGTGTGTACATGAGTGCATTTTTAGGAGTGAATGAATGTGTGTGTATGTATGTCTATATGTTTGCCCAATAATAACCTGAATGTGTCCTGTGCTCTTGGTAGGTGGGGTAAAAAGCAATAAAAACAACAGCAAAAAGTTAATCTCCAGGTCCAAAACTTCCCGTTGTTGAATAATTGATGCACTCTGAACTGATGAAGGGAAATTGTCGGAGTCCCACCCACCTACCGGATCTCTGAGATTGCCTGAGAATATTAGCCTGTCACGTGGACCGATGTAACGCCCCCTGCGGACACTCGCCTGTAGGACAACAGTGCTAAACTCCATTAGAAATCATTGACAGGAACGTTATAGAAATGTTCTGGCTGAAATACAACTTAAACTCTATCAACAACTTTATTCATTCTGACTAAACATTTGTAAAATCCAATTTGTTTGAAAGAATTCACCAAGGATGCATTTATTTGATCAAAAATACAGTAAAAACTGTAATATTGTGAAATACAGTATTATTAAAATTTAAAACAACGGTTTTCCATTGTAATATTTTGTAAAATGTAATTTATTCCTGTGATCAAAACTGAATTTTCAGCTTCTTTCAGTGTCACACGATCCTTCAGAAATCCTTCTAATATGCTGATTTGCTTCCTCTATTCCACTGCCCGCGTATCGCATTTTTCAACGCAAAAAAGCGTTTTGTGTGAACCAGCCTTTATGATTTTCACCAAGAGGCCTATAAAACAGCTGAAACCCCCCCCTGACTTAGATTAAAGGATAAACCCGAGACCAAAAGATCACGAGGACTTGAGGATGTGTATTCTCATTAGGGCTAGTTAGCAAACACATAGCAACACCCTAGAAACCACCCACAACATTATAATATCACGGCAGCAAGTTGCGCAGACAAACAGCACTCACAAATTGTTTTCAATTTTTTTTTTTAAATGTAAACATTTTCAATCCTCAAAATTTTCAGCATAAGTGTTCTGCTGTAATTGATGTCATAGTTTTGAGTGGTGGTGATATTTTTAGTCTGTAATCTAAGTACATATACGGCCCACATCAGCAGGGATCCCACACCAATTTCATGAATTTAATTGGTTGTTAGAACAAATGCAAGTAACCTGAGTGCAATTCCTCCAGAGGTTGTAAAAGACGCAGTTAAGGATGATTTTAAAACCTGATTTTCTTCTTCAGCTTTGTGGTGGATGACAGATTGTCTTCACATGAGATGCCATACGGCATTGTAATGAGGCAGCGTCGTTGCGTGCTATCTTGTCTCGCTGATAAAAGTGATTAAGAGGTACAGGAGGGCAGATTGTTGTTTTTGTAAAGTATTTCATAATTGATGGGCTGCTTTGATTTGATTTAGCCTGATGGATTTATCTGAAGTAATTAGGGAGAGCACAGTTTAAAAGCAGCAGACGTTGACCGGCTGAGTACTTTGATATTTTACGTAAAAGAAATATAAATGAACATAAACAGACGCACACACACATTCCCACAGGGGGCTTAACTGTAACTCTGGGAGACATCCAGGGTTCAATAATTAAGTCTGAGTTTAATATGAGACAGAAAAAAGAAGGTTGAAATGAAAAATGAAAATGAAGGCGAGGTGTTAGATGTAAAACTTCTGATATATGACACACACATGCTAAAAAAATACTTCATTAAAGATTCCCATAAAAGAAAAATCACTCTTTAACATCTCAGTTGTTTTTACTTCTAAAGTCTCCTGCTTCTAAGATGTTTCTCCCAAGAAAAATACCTTGTTAATTTCACATGTCTGTTTTAAGAAGACATATCAACAATGGCTTTGTTTACACTTGACATTACCATCCGATCAGCCAATCAGGACACGGCACGTTTACACATGTCAATAAGTGGATAACTGATTGGATCTCGGTGTCCCGCACAATATTTAACAGTGTCAGAAATTCAGCATGATCATCTCAGTGTTTGATGCTATGACCTGCTACGTCCACTGACAAGTCAATAAAAATGCAACATGAAATGGCGTATTGAACAGCGTGACATGGCGCTAAAACTTCAAACTACTTACCTCAAGCTCCATTTGCAAAATTGGCAAGCCAAGTTGGCCTCTTTTCCCTGAAAAGGCCCATGACTGCATCCATATTCTCCTATTTTTTTAGCTCACATAACCACAATTGCCAAAGTGGTATTCATCTTTCTCTATTCGTTTACCACTAGCGCATGCTGAGGATATTTTATTCTTCTAACTTGCGTCGTAGCCAAAGATTAATCATCATACAGTCTACATGCATGTCGTACCCAAGTTTATTAGATCCATATCTAAGTGTGATTTGTAATGATCTTATAGGATTGCTGAAATCGCATAGTTTGTAGCAGGCATTACACTGAGATCCGATCACAATGCGTCCTCGACTACCTCTATACCAGATAGCATGGATAGCATTCTGATCACAAATGCGTTTACACGTGTCTTTTTAATGTGCATATGGACAACATCGGGATGCAGGTTGTAAATGTCTCAAATTTTGCTTAGATTTGCCAAGATACCAGTCAGACCTACCAGTCTCAAAATGATCTTGAACATTCTCGTGAAAGACAAAATAATTATAGATATAGGCTACTTTAACTGTATGCAAACATTTGACTCAGTGTCTACTTTTCTTTTTAGGAGTTTTAAGAGAAACATCTTAGAGAAAGTTGATGCGTAAATGAAACAACATTACGCATCTGTATTTTTTTATGAAAACACCACAGAGAAACAGTTATAATGCCTGTTGTATCTTTATGTCGTCAAACCAATTGTCAGAGTGTTGCTATTTATTGGATTTAATGAGTGCATGTGTATTTGCTTAGTTGGACAAATGTGTCCCCAGAACGGAGTTAAATCTGACTTCCTGTTGGGGATGTCCTCAATTGAAAAAATAAATAAATAAAAAACAATTATAATATACAATATAAAATTATAATATAAATAAACAATTGTATAAATAGTAACAATAATATTCACTTATTATGTATTTATTTTTAAATGATAATATTTATTTATATAAAAAATATTAATATATTAATATGCTATATAATATATTTCCTTCAAACAGTTGTATTACATATATAATATATAAAACATATATAAAAATAAAGTGAGAAAAAAGTAATAAATAAATATGAATAATAATATTTGTAATAATATTAATTTATTTATTATTAAATAAATAATATTTATTTTTCTATTTTAAAGATTAATATATATCATAATATTAATATAATATATAATATTTACTTTAAATAAATGTATTACATATACATTGCGGAATTCTATATATTTTGGAAATAAATGTTGTGATGTTATTTCCGTCACGAGGTGCATTAGTTTTTGGTCAAGATGTTGTATTGTCAAAGCAAGAGTCCAGCACTCTGTAAAGTCTCCTCCAGCTCATCACAAACACTTTCAGTGAAATTAAGCTCAGAACTCAGGAGCCGATTCATGTGTGAAAATGATTCGTCATTCTCCTCACAACCATTCCTTCACAATCTGAGCCTGATGAATCTTGACTTTGTCATCCTGGAATATGGCCATGATGTGTCTTCATACATGTTGTTTAAGAAATAAAAAGCTACACACACATCAATTAGGGTTAGAAGAACTGTTGCCAAACATATAACATGAAACATAATAATCACTGTAATATTGATCCAGTCATACTCTTAAGCATTTGCCTATTTAAATCCAAAAAGGGTTGTTGTTTTTTTGGCTGGGAAGTGTATGTTTCAATGCAAAACGTATTTTAGGGTTAAAAAATAGAAACCTATTGTCATCATTTTGATAGCTACAATCTGTCTGTGTCTGTGCGTGCGTGTGTGTGTGTGTGTGGTATATAAGTTTACACAGCTGTGACTTTGAACTCCAATTCTCTTTCTCTGTCTTCAAACCGCTGCCCTGCAGGTCACACATATACAGTATTTCTCAGAGCACAGTTACACTGGCTCATGCTCCTGCTGCTCTCATTTACTGGGTTCACTGCATCATTTTGAATTATATTCAAAGTTTCTATGTGTGTTTTTCTTGTTAAAATACTTTCTTCCATCCCAGTTTAACAAGCAGAGACAAAGTCACCGGTACACACACAGTCTGACCTTGTGAAGAGTGAAAGCCTGTGACTGATGCTTTCAAAACATTGATCTGTTTGTTTGAGTGGGCCGACACCAAAGTTTGGGGCAGGACTGTCTGTTTGCTTGCCCATTGGTGAATTGGGACAGGCTAGAAGTAAAAACATTTTGGCAAAGATCATTACAATGTGTGCTAGACATTGGATGGTATTATGCAACATCTCATGCAGTGTTCACCCATGCACATTTACACAGAACCACAGCTAAAACTACTTTAATACCGGACCAAAAGGAATTGGTTTGCAGTTCGAAAAGTCCCCAACCCTTCCGAACAATTCAGAGTCCAAAGTTTCTGTTTTTATCTGCCAGAGTGGTTTATTGATCATTTGAGGAATAGAGCTGTATTTTGAGGATGTACACAGTGATATCGGTCAAAGGTGTGTGTTTGTGTGTTGTTCTGCTGATGAAAGCTATAATTGGCTCTCTGAGGTACAAAGAACGTTTCTGGACATTACACGCTGTAATTCACTCAACTAGGACTCTCTCTCAAACATCGCAACACTTAATCTGATCTGTTGCCTTCTGAGCCATCAACTAGTGATTAAACAAAATCACTTTGTTAGAAACAATTAGGAAATTAGGGGTGCCCGGGGCTAGTTGTCACATAGAGAAGTCATCACAAGGGCAATATTTATGGAAAATATTAGATGATGATGGTTTCAACATTGACTATACCATACATATAAAATTGTTTTGCCATGTCTTCATAATTGGGTGATTAGCCATTAAATAGCCTTTAATACAATTTAAATTAATATCCTTATTTTATTTTGGGTGAAAGATTCCTTTAAATATAAATATATTGTGTGTTGTTTTTAATTTAGGTAGTATTTTGTAAGTGGCCCAACATCCGTCACAATTTCATATTTCAAACAGCAGGTTCTTGTTGCACAGAAAAGGCTTAAGTCTAGCCCCAGACTAAAATGCATGTTTGAGCTGTTTTAACTGAAAGCAACTTGCGCTGTCATATCTTAGAATATGCCATTGTTTTGTCTCAAGATGCACACCAGTAATGTATTTTTCTAAGACACGTTTATAAGAGCTACTTAAATGTCCTAAATGTCATTAAATGAACTAATTCCTAATCCTGTCTTAATCTAAACCCTGTCTGTGAACCCAGGCCATGGTGTGGCAATACCAATTTACTAGTATGACAGCTAACTCTGGCCACTTTTATCATGTATTCTGGTTTGCATTTGACGTGAGATAGCAGTTTTGCAGCAAAACAATGTTAAATGTATGTTTATCCAGACAATTGACTGTTGAAAAGGGCTCATTAGAATGTTTTGTCTGCATGTGAAGGTCCACCACAGGAAACATCTCCACGACAGAGGAGAATTCATTAATTTGCTCAGCAGCATTTGACTTTCATGCTTTTCCATTCATTAACTTTTGACAGTCAAATGACCCTGAAATTGATTTTCATTTCTCTCGGAACCCTTTGAAGTTTCTGCCTCTGCCGGTTCTTGCGTGAAGACACTTCAACCTCAGATAATTGCTTATCTGACAAGCATCTCAGGAGTGGATATTCTTGCACATGCTCACTCAACATGTTGCCTTTCTGCCTGCATTCGCCACCAAGTAGCCTAAATGAACTTGAAAATTACAGTGAGGATTTCGCTGATTTTTTCACTTGGCAAGATGCATGTATTCTGTAGGGCTTCGTAAAGTAAGCAATTCCGAAGTGGGGACGTGCCCGAAAGACCAGCCCTCAATCTGCGGAGGTCACAGTTGGGACTCAGTTTCATTACAACACTGTATAGGCAAAGTAAAGGTCCATCGTGGTTCATCCAGTGATCCATGCTATTTCACTATGTTTTGGAGAAAATGCCACTATTTCTTCAGTATCTCAATGCAGTGGAGGAATAATTCAACCCAAAAATCAAAGTTCTCTCATGTTGTTCCAAATAAATTTAACTTTCTTTCTACTGTGAAACACAAAAGGATACATTTTGAATATCCATACTGCTCTTTTCCATGCGGCAAAAGCTAAGGTTTAAAAAATGACTCACTAAAGTACTGTCACAGCTGGATGAAGTGCTGATGAAAAAATCTATTCACATGCAGCCTATATTATTTTAAGACTTTATTTGAACACTTTCTTCACTAGGGGTGGGAATCACAGGGTACCTCATGATACACAATACCGATAATATCACGATACAGCTATTCTGCGAAAATTGATATATTGGTTGACAATCCTATAATGATGCATCACGCTATCGGTTTTTTATTACACTAGTGAACTGACTCGAGGCCCACAGAGAAGGAAATTAATAGTTGAATTAAAGTCGTTATTTTTGTTTTTTTTGCGCACAAAAAGTATTCTCGTCGCTTGATAATCTTAAGATTGAGCCACTGTAGTCACTTTGACTATTTTAACAATGTCTTTAATAACTTTTTGGGGCTGGCAAGTGTCAATCCCTTAAGAAGCCTATGGAGGAGTGATCCAGCTCTCAGATTTAATCAAAAATATCTTAATTCGTGTTCCGAAGATGAACGAAGGTCTTACGGGGTTGGAACAACATGAGGGAGAGTAAATACATAATTTTCATTTTTGGGTGAACTATCCCTTTAAAATATAGATATTTGGCACCAGCGTATCGATTAATATCGTATCGCACGGAGAAGGACAATGATATATCACCATATCGATATTTTGTGCCACCCCTATTCTCCACAAACATGAACGGAACAACTTTACACTGCAAATAAACGAAGAATGACTGAACACAAGCACAAGACCAAACCAATGACAAACAGGTGCAACTGATAATCAAATCAATGAAAAGCCATAGAAACTAACGGAAACACAGGGAACTGAACTAAACACGTGCAAAACCCACCAAAAACAGAAAATACATGATCACTCGTAACATGTCAAATAAACGTAGCTAATATGACCCATATGAAATCATGATAGCAACAGTTAAAAATTTTCATTTAGTAATGTGCAGATGATCCTTTAAAAATTTGCAAGGTGGACCTTTTGTCTGTAGTTTTTAACAAATATATTTATTAGAACAATGTTTTGAATTTTTTTCTAAATTACATTTTTCATATTCATTGTTTAACATATTTGTTTAATGGCTAATAAGCCTATAATACATTTTAAAGCAACAATTCTCATTTACCGATGTCTTTCCAAACTTTTCTTTTTGGTTGAACCAATCCTTTTGATACAAATATGCAATGTCATTTTTACTTCATTTCATATTTCAAACAGTAGGTGCCTATTGTGAGTTTGTGACAACTTACCCCATATGGTGTGACAAATTTCTTCACAGTTATTCAGCATATTATGGTAAAAATAAAAATAAAACCTTTTTTGATCTGTAGTAATTTGCAGATGCTCCTTTACTAATTTTTAGTTTTTGGTGGGTATTCTGTGCTTTGTTGGACAATTTACTAAATAAAACAGTTTATTTCTAATTTATCAGAATAAATAAGGCTTGTTAATTAAAAGAAATAATTTGTTCTTCACACAAAGCTATATAGAGCATGGACTTTTTTATTTGTCTGGAACGACCTGTGAGCGATCAAATTATACGATTTTTCTTTTTTGCCTGAACTATTCCTTTAATAATCTCTTCAAACTCAATTTTAAACCTTATTTCCACGCTTGCTGATGATTCCGGTCCTCATGTTGGAAATCCAGACCCATGATATTTGTTTATTCAAATCACTCCACGCCGAATACGTTTCATTCTTGCCATCTTTGCCTCGACTGCAGGATGAGTCGCGCCACCCTTGATGGATATCCATGCGGATTGGGATGTGTGGGTGGGGGCATCGATTGTACGGCGGGCCCCCGACTGCAATCATTTCCTTAAGATGCATGTCGCCCTCCCTCTCCTCTCATATCTAAAGCTATTCCTGAGCAGTGATTTAGGAGATAAATACAACCTAAGAGTTGTCATGGTGATTTAGATTTGGGAGGTGGCGATAAGACGGCGCTTCCTGAGGCAGAGGAGGGCGCAGACAAAGACAAAGAGGAGGATGAGAGACACCGAGCGCAAGAAAGAGAGAAAGAGAACACGGAATACCGCTGCTGGAGCCGGGCATGATAATGTGTAGAAACCCACTTGATTAGTTTGTGTTTCCCTCTAAGACGAAACTGCGAGACAAATGGTGATAGCACATTAGGGCTGGAGTGAGAATGGGTTTGTGTGTGTGTTTTGATGGGTAGGGAAACGGACTGTGGGAACGACTTGACATGAAGAAAAGAGAGATGCTCAGTTGGATAAATAGAAGTTGTCTAATAAAGTGCTTTTGAATAAGTCCTCTCGCCTTTAGTGGTGTATTTATTAGAAAGACGCATTTAAAAATACCCTTCCTTTACCCGAGAGTGAAGCGCTCAACTACAACAAATAAATGTGTGGATCCCTGATAAGATTCAACAACAATAGAGCAAAAGACACCTGAGATCAAGAGCGTTTGCTCTCATTCAGTTAGTTTATACATCTTCAAAGATTCACTATCATCTAATGTAAATCGTCTCAAGGGCAGTCGATGAATCACAAAGAGAAAGAGACAAATATAGCCTTGAACCAAACCCTGCAAAAGCCAGACTCAATAGACTCCTGAACACGAGCCTGTCAATCCGATCATAGCCTGACCTGAGCTTCAGGAAGACTGACTCGGCTCCCCCGGGATTGACTGTGATAAAGGAAGAAGGTGAAATAATATGAAGAAAAAGAAAACACATATAGAAGGTCAGTTCCAAAACCAACTGTGATGCCTCGAAGTCAAAGGGAATGTCACTTATTGCTTTACTCATTATCAAAACTGAACTCATTATACAGACGTTATGGAAAGTATAGCTTGAAGGGATTGTTCACCCAAAAATGAAAATTCTGTCATTAATTACTACTCACCCTCATGTCGTTCAAAATCCATAAGACTTTCGTTCATCTTCGTAACAGATCTTTTTAATAAAATCTAAGAGCTTTCTGTCCCTCTATTTACAGCTACGCAACTTTAACGCTTCAAAATGTTCATAAAGAGATCGTAAAACGAACATAAATTGAGCAGTTTAGTCCAAATTTTCTGAAGAGACACAATCACTTTATATGAGATTGCATTTAGGCTTTTATTCACAAATAAACATTCATCAACTCACACATCAGTTGTGGCAAACGGAAGCTCTAGCATGTTCACTCGATGTGCGAGAACCAATGAGGTTCATCCGTTACGAACATTCCAATTTTTACAAAAACTGTATATGTTTTTGTAATTCTCATGTAGCCAATGGAAAACAAAATGCACTGTTTGTCATAGCAACGGCCCATGCCGGCAACACCAAGTAACACAAGTTCTATTAATTTATAAAAATACTTTAGTCTATTATGCATTAATAATTTTTCAGTATTTACTAAAATATATTTATAATAATTTCTCTTGATTCTAGCTGCTATCTTAGATGGATTTCATTTATCGCAGTGCATTTTTGGTGAAGGATGTGCAGTGTTTCCTTACAATTTGTCCAGAATGAG
Source organism: Gila orcuttii (assembly GCA_026230005.1). NCBI lineage: Eukaryota > Metazoa > Chordata > Actinopteri > Cypriniformes > Leuciscidae > Gila > Gila orcuttii. The sequence goes on along the minus strand of JAPDVR010000015.1, from coordinate 40,170,237 downwards.
ACTTAGAAGGCAATCGGAACAGCCTTCATGCCCGGAGCGCACCTGTGATGTAGACAGCTCACTTGTTTTTAGAACAGAGCTTTATAGTGACTGATGGAGTGGGTGGACAGTTATCAGCATGTGTGTGGCTCAGGTACACAAACACTTTTCTCTCACAGTCATGAACATTTCAGAATGACTGCCTGGTCATGCATATATATACTTAGTGATTCTTATACCTGTACACTGATACGTCTGCTGACTTTTGTTATTGATAGAAGTGTTTACTAAGAAAGTATTACTATATGTATTGCTACTTAGAATTTTTTTTTTACATTAAATAGGCCAAAAAGTACCATAGGAGGGACTTTATATATCTAAATGTAGAAGCCATAAATCATACTTTTTTATAATTGGGTCAGTAAACATGAACCTAGAACACACTATAGCAACAGCACAACATAGCATTATAGCATTGTGACCGTGAATTTCTTTTGACAAAGTAGAAAACTAGTTTGAGCTATGGGTATGCAAAATACACATATTCATATCCCACCACAAGCACTTTGTTCTAGGAATGCTCCTAAAATTCAAAGGTTTAGATTTAAATGTTTTAACAGACATCAATTATTTATGGCTTTAGAATGCCTTCCTAGAAATATTGATCCAAAAGGCAACATTCAATACAATACATCTTTAGGCGGATTTAGAAATGGTCACATTAAATACAGTGACACCTGAGATATCCAGATATTTCTAAATGTAGAAATGTACATTTGTTTAAATGCCAGTCACACAGTCAGTTTGTTTTGGTTTCTTCCTAATTTTAATCTTTTCTTGATGAAAATTAGTTTGAACATGCTTAATGGGGTTTTGTAAAGCTTTGTAAAGTTGATTTGGAGCGATCTAGGCATTGAAAAGCAACACTGTGAATTGAAAACTTTTACAGATGAGTACACTACTGCATCACCTCTAAAACAGATGGTTTGAAATGCAGAACTATTACAACAAATTCTTAATAGTGAACAGTGAACACACACACACAGACAGATTTGAGGGTTACTGACTGTAGAGGAATTAATTATCAGTGAACAACAAATCAGTCATTTGGAGCAGTTCTGATACGTTTATAGTGTTTTTTGAGTATGGCAGTATAAATCAGCATCTATTTTATGGGCAGGAGCAGGACACTCTACAAAATTTGTCCTTTTATGTCCCAGAGAAGAAACAGTTTGGAAAAACAGAAGGGCGAGTTTTCTCATACTGGGCGACTCTCACAAAAACACGTCTGGGTTATACAGTATTACATGATGATTTTGTTGCACTTCTATGACATTAAAGCACATTTCTCACCAAGTCCTCCTTGACTTTATTGAAATATAATTTTCTTTTTATGTTGAAGTGAAACATGACTCATGCATTATTATGTTCTGCGCTTAGGAACACAGTAAGAACAGTTCATGAACCTTGTGGAGTTTGAACCAACAAGTTTTGGGTAACCACCCTTCTCATGTCTATTTTCACTTCTACGTCGGAGGCTATTTTAACCATAAATCGCGTCAGCAGCTGATTCACTCTTCTTTGAGGTGATGTTCCAGTGCTGGCCAATAGCCACGTCCACATCCACGAGCTCCGAGCGCAGCAAAGTTTGTGCGTAAAGGAGGCGGCGCGGCGCCATGACTCACTCACTGTCACCTCCTCTGAGAAATACTGATGTCCCGAAGACCCTTGCGCTCAAACGTGCGTGTGGAAACACAGAACTGCACTTGACTCGCTGAACTTGAGCTCTGCAGCTGTTTCCACAGCGATGACGGGAGAGAGTGAAGCGACGGACCGGAGACGCGATGCGCGTCCATCTACTCCGGATCGAGTCCTTGCGTTCGCGGACACGCTGCTGAGGTGAGTGTCCATTCAATCGGACAACTAGACTGTATTGAACAGGCAATCGTTATGCATCACACAGTAGAAATGTTCTTTTCCCGTTCAAAAACTTCGTGTGATGTAACGGAGGCAGATGTGCGCTGGAGTGAGTCTACAGGTTGCTTCTGTTAACTTCACAAATATGCTGTCGCTTTCAGTTTACGCTCTTTAAAATGAGGAATTGAGTGTGTTTGCTTGTTTAACGGATGTATTGGTGCATACTGATGTAATGTATCGATCAGCTGTGTTCCAGAGATTTCTGCATCCTCTCCAGCTGTCAGAATGATTTATGCATGATGGGCAACATGGAAAGGATACTCTTGTTGTTTTGCATCGACTGGGGCTAAACATGTTTGACTGTAAAGCAGAATTTCAAAAACAAACTGTTGAATTTGAAAATGTGAACTATATGGTGGTGTGCATATTCTGAAAAGAAGGATACACACACGTAAATGTATAAAGATGCTGTTGCTTTTCATTTATTGACTAGTCAGAATTGCAACTATAAGCAGAACAGTTATTGCTCAAATCATGGAGCAGATGGTTAACACTAAATTAAATAGACCAATTCTAATTGCATTGTGTTCTAATGAGTTTCTGATTTTATGAATTGTAAACAATTCTTGTTTTATAATAAGATATGCCTTTTGTTGCAACAATAAGATTTTAAGTTAAGATTTACATGAATGTTGTCCATCATTTTTAAGGTCCTGCTCATAATTATTATTATTTTTTTTAGTTTCTCTGTTTTTAATCACATTTTTACTCTACTGGTTTATTTTGGTACATCAGTGTAACAATACATTTTTAAAAGTACAAATATTCCATGTCTCTTAATTAATATGCAGTCATAAAAGCTGCTTAATATTTCACATTGACTGCCCATATTTAAACAATAAACACACACAGACATTGTGTTTTCATGTTTTATTGAGACTTTCCATCTACATACAGGTGTGTGGGAAAAAAGACTCAATGGGTAGGTCAAAAATCGACAAAAAAAAAGGAACACCCGCACACTATCAATACTTGCAAATGAGTATCAAAATTGTATTAGCAACGTTTCGGTCTCACGACCTTCATCAGGCATCTGATTTAAAAAAATAAAAATGTAATTAGCCAAATTTCCATAGACCGCCTTCAATTTCAATAATTCCGCTATTTCTCGCTCATGACAGAGAGGAAAGAATAAGGTGTTCCTGAAGAGGAATGTTCTAGTAAGCCTCAGAGATATGGCACTGCCCGCGTGCCCTCTTCACCCTTACGCTTTGATGCTACATAAACACAGAGCCAGTGACGGAACTCATTTCTGTCTTTTTGAAGCCTGTACATTAGTACGCTTCGACTGGCATTACCTTTCAGCGGTGAAGCCTAAATATTTGCATCTGTTTATGTAAAAGCAGGCAAGCGTATCCATTCATTTCACCGGTGGCATTGGCGATTACAGAGAGAGCGCTGCGGCTCCGGTTATTGCACGTCCCTGCAGGTCTGTGATAAGTACTAGGCAAAGAAGACCAATAATTGTGATTTAATCTCAGTCGGAGTGAGTGTGGCCTATAGGCCGTGGAGAGACCACGAAGCTGAAACTCAACGGATCGACTGTTTCCATGATGACTGTCGAAGCGCCCTGATTTCTTCACAATCTGTTAATGAATGATAGAGACTCTTCCGTGGTTCTCTTGTCCTGATCACCCTCACCTAAACTGCACATGTGGAGGATCTGCTTTGACACACCCATCAGGTCTTTAAGTCTCTATAATGAGCTGATGACCTGAATCAGGCGTTTGATTAGGGAGACATCTAAAACGTGCACTTTTTTTTGGAGGGAGGGGGGTACTCCATGCTATAGTCCATGTCTTCTGAAGTATTCATATGCTTGATTTATGTGAGAAATATCTTGAAATGTATGCCATTCAGTCATGTGTCAGAATGGTCACCGTGATTTTGCATGTTCCAGGATCAAATTTTGTTAATCCTGGAACAACATTCCTGTCCCAAAAATGTATAGTCTTAACCCTGTACCTACCCCTAAACTTAATATAAGTTATCCCTAAAACGATAGGTGAAATAACACTGATGTAGAAGCACCTAAAGCAGCCTAAACTTGATATAACCTGTAAACTTGTCCCTCAAATCTGATTGGTTGATTGGATTGTTGTTCCAGGATCAACAAAGATGTAAATAACGGAATCAGTGAGGTTTGAGTAGTGAAAAAACACTTTAATACAGCAAGTAACACATTGAATAAAACATAAAAAAAAAAATAAAAAAAAAATTATGCACGCATTGATCACTGTTTTGATTTGAGTGATATTGATTAATTTCACTTCCTTTATGTCCTTATTGGATTTTCTGGACCTCATTGACTTTCAGTGCATGCAAAACCACTTAAACCTTTAAAATATAATACAAAATAATTCAAAATATATATAGTATTATAAAATATAATTTGTGTTCTGCAGATTAAAAGAAATGCTTAATACACTAAATGGTAACATCTAAATTAACTCAAATCAAAAAAGATTTTTTAGCATCGCTGAATCAACCTAAATACATTAATTTATACCAACAAACCACATTTTTCATGGGTTAAATCAATAACCTGTCAATAAGTCTAATGGGGCTGGTCTAAGCATCAGCTACATGCGTTTGAGTTGTGTTTACTCCTGTATGGTGTTTCAGGATTTTATTCTGTTGTGCTTAATTGAACTTTTTTAGTTGATGTTGTTCAGCACAGCGGTCAACTATTGTTGTATCTACTGTGCTTTATAAATAAATTGAGATGGAGAGAGATTACATTAAAGAATTATGTGTTTTAGTACTCGCTGATCTCTGTTATATATCTCTCACAAGACACTGCATTTCTTTTGTTTGCTGAGGTGATGAGCGGTTTTGTTGAATCGATTCTTGTGCACGACCATATGGGTGCCAGTCTGGCGAAGCTCAAGGTTTCTCACTGACGTTAGTGAGAATCATCTGGCTGTCAGTTTTATTTACGGTTTGCATGGCGGACTAAACCAACAAGTGCTTCAGTTGCGTCCCTCACTATAGGTTAAATCTAGGAGCCTTGTCGATGGGATTGAGCGATGCTCATTAATATGTATAAGTGAACTGATAGCAGCTCAGGAGAGGACGGTGTAGCGCAGGCGGGAGGGCTGGTGTGCAGTGCAGCATGGCAGCTCAAAGCCGTCCAGATGAGGCTCTGAACAGCTGGCCTGTCAGCGTGACGCTCCACTCGACACTCCGGTGAGGCCCAAATGTCAGACACCGGTTGATGTCGTGATGGGGAGATCAGAGACGGAGAGACCGCTGAATGAACGCTGCATTCCACAATCTCATTCCTTGACTATTATTATCACACAGAGTCTGGCAAAAAGGAATGGATTCTGTTTCTCTCGCCTGTGTGGATAATAAGGCAGTTGCATTTAGCCAGAGGAACAGAGGAAATGAATGCTGGCATGCATAGAGAAGAGGAAGGGAGATAATGCAAGGGGATTTGTGTTAAAAATATATTTTTTAGGCAACATGAATTCATTGTTGTGCGTGATTCATCCATGCATTTTATTTGTTTGTTTGTTTTTCTATAGTCTTTCATCAAAATGCAATAACGCTCTCTGACAGTGCAGTTCTGCTGATATAAGTCCAAAAGGGTGGGAAAAATAATTATCTTTTCAGAGCACAGCATACACTGAGAAGTGAAATCTTGATCTTAATGCCTACATTAGCATATTACTTTTCTGTAGGCATAGAATACCTCGATGTGCCAAAATGTGCAGTACACAACCACAGTGCACTTGCATGTTGTATCCCACAATACAATGCACTCGACTAGAGCTTCCATTTCCATTTGCAGTATACACCATCGTTCAAAAGTTTGGGGTCGGTAATATTTTCTATGTTTTTGAAAGAAGTTTTTTCTGCTCGCCAAGGTTTCATTTGTTTGATCAAGCATACAGGAAAATCAGTAATATGTGAAATATTATTACAATTTAAAATAGCTGTTTTCTAACTGAATATATTGTAAAATGTAATTTATTCCTATGATCAAAGCTGAATTTTCAGCATCATTACTCCAGTCTTCAATGTCACATGATCCTTCAGAAATCATTCTAATATGATGATTTGCTGCTCAAGAAACATTTCTGATTATTATCAATGTTGAAAACAGTTGTGCTGCTTCATATTTTTCTGGAAACTGTGATTGTTTTTCAGGATTCTTTGATGAATTTAAAGTTAAAATAGAAACATTATAAATGTCTTGAATCTGAGAGCGTTCTGACCCCACATAGACTGCAATGTTATAACCACTTTGAAGGCCTAGAAATATAGTAAAGACATCATGTGAGCACACTGACGCATGACTTCTGAGCCGGCGTTCTGACGTACCACCCGGGAGCGCTGCACTGCGTTTACTATGTGAACAGCATCGGAGAAGTGAAGGGAAGAGAAGCAAATGGCCGTTTGCAAAAAATCTATTTTTGCGCACTAATATCTTCTCGTCGCTTCATAACATTAAGGTTTAACCGCTGTAGTAAGATGGACTATTTTAACGATGTCTTTACTACCTTTCTGGGCCTTGAAACTGCTAATTACACTGCAGACTACTCTCGGATTTCATCAACAATATCTTCGTTTGTGTCCAAAGATGAACGGTTTTTACGGGTTTGTGGGTGAGTAATTAATGACAGAATTTTCATTTTTGGGTGAACTAACCCTTTAACACACACTACATATAAAAATTCAGTGTTGTCATATTTCGAATACCTCAACTGTATTGAGGTAATTTATTTGATTTGTTCTTATTTTATTACTGACTGTTTACTTGTCTTTTTTGCAAATTCAATTCAGTTTGAAATCAAGCTTGCTTGCGCTGTGTGTGAGCTATTGCAACAGAGTTACCCTATTGTAAAGGCAAATACACAGAGTGAGCAAATGTTTAAGTTAGATTATTGTAATGGTTATTGATCAATGTTTAAATATGTAAACAAAAGCCTAAATTAAAATCCGTTCATCATATAAAGTGGACGTGTCTCTTCAGAAGACTTGAATTAAACTTTTCCATTCAAATAGATTGCTGTTACAATGAGTTTTGTGCTTTTTGAAGCTTGAAAATAATGATTGCCTTGACAAAAATGTAGATTTTAAAATATTTAGTATGTGGTGGTTTTCCCGATTGTATTGAAAATATTGACATTTTTTCAAGGTGTCATATTGAAGTTAGGAATTCCAGTATCATGACAACTAATTAATGTCCTTCGTCAATAAGGTAAAAATGTGTTAAAAGTAGCTATTTTCTACATTGAATACTTCATTGAATATTTATTGGTAATACATTAACTATCGCCGGCTAAAAAGTAACTACTCTGAGTAGTTTTTGAGAAGAGTAATTTGTAACTTTTTTGACACCAGTACTTTTGTAATTGAGTATTATTTCAGCAATGTAATTTTCAGTACTCTTTCCACCACTGGTTTCAGCACAGCTTGTGTTTTCTAAAACGCATTTCGCAGTGAGAACAGCAGGAGTATTTTTGTGTCCTAACACCTCAGTAGTGTCCAGCCAGCAGCGAGAGTCACCTCTGTGCCTCATTAGGCAGGAAATCAGATCAATATTCTGACTAATGTCGGAAACGCGAGCGTCTGAGTAGGAGTGTTAAGCTTGTGTGCATTTCTCAAGTTAATTGATAGAGTCACAAACGGATGGTAGGCGATCTCATTAGAAGTAATTAGTGTCAATCTGGAAAAATAATAGCATAGTAATGAAAAAGATCAGAGTTTTTTTTTTTCAGTTTAAAATGAAGCATGTGCACAGTTTATGATCAGTGGTTTACCGCATGTGCGCAGACTCTGTCACAGTTTTGCACAGCTGAATTTATTCTGACATCTTTATAAACTGAGATGGCAAAAAATATAAATTTTCCTGTCTGTATGATTCTGCTCATGCGTTTGGCAGAACACTGGTTAAAGTAGAAGAATGGCAGAACAGAACAGAAGATTTTAATTTCTAAAGGTCAGGAAGCCAGAAATCTCTCAAAAGAAACAAAGCAATACATCTTTGTCGACAGACAGAAAAATAAAAGAAGACGGATTTGTTTGTGCAGCTGAGGGATTTGCCTGAAATCATGAGATATTTGAATGTTATTAAACATGTTTTCTTAACTTACTAAGCTTTTTCTGTGTCTTATGGCAAGCAGCAAGAATTGGCTTGATTAAAGTGGGAATTAGAGAGCATGAAAACGCCAAACATAAAAAAAACGTTCTCTGATTTTGAGGCAGCCTGTGTTTTTGCCCAGTGGGCGCAGGTTTTTTTTTTCCTCAACTGTAAGGAATACAGAAAAAACCATTAAAAAAAATGTGTTGCTGTTTCAGTTGGCTCTGAACTGGCCAGAGTCTCACAGGACACAATCTTGTTAAAACCCCTGTGAAAGGTTGTTTTCTGCATCTGTGGCTTCCTTCGCTCAGAGACAATCTGAAACTCGCTTTTCACATTTTCACAGCCTTGTTGTGTTTATATGTTCGCTCTTGCAAACTATTTGAACTCAAAACTTTCCAACTTGTAGATTTTAAATATTGATAGAAAACGTTATGGTGATGTTTAAGTCATGCAACCATGGTGTAATTTTTTATAGTCTTGTGATTGGATTTAGGCTTCAAAAGCTGTTCATTTGTGAAGATTACCTTGATGAATCAAAATTTCCTGGTCTAAAAGCTTATTATCAAAAGGTCAATGGAAAAATCCTATTGCCTTTTTGTCGAGGGAACCAGGTTGATGCTATTGCTAACTTTTGGTTTTGCCTAGCAAAAATGCGTCATCACTACAGCACTATATGCACCTGCATATTTTCGTTCTCAGGCTGATTGGTCATTTAAAGGGACAATGTGTAGATTTTTAGGTATTTTATCTGACTTATCCTCGTAAACAAAGAATTTATTATCTTTATATACATGACGGGTAGGTCCACGGAGGCTTCCATGTCGTTCCGCCATCTTGAAAAACTATAATAACAGAGAGGGTCAAAAAGTACAAGGCCAACGCGTTTCCACAACACGTTTTCGTTCAGAGCCAGCGTCACGTGACTGAAAGCAGCAGAAACGGAGGAGTAGAGCAGTGAGAGGCGCTTCACGCCCCCGGCAAGTCAGTCAGTAATTCATACTGTAACATTCGTTTGTTCGTTGTGTCAAGTTGCAGTTTGTTTGAAATAACAAACCTGTTCACCCGAAGGAAAACTCGACGAAGTGCTATTAGAAGACATCCTGTCATAGCTTTTTGGTACATAACAGCTACCGTAGATGCAACACGCATTTGAAAAAGCGAGGCGCTGGAGAGCACAATTCGTTTGAATGCAAAATACAATTTCACCGCTAGATGGGAGAAATTCCTACACAATGTCCCTTTAAGATTTCTGTATGAAAATTACCATTATTATGATTGCACTAGTGCACACTTGTTGCTCACGATGGGCCAAGTCACTGAATATTAAACAGGTGTTAATACAGTATGTAAATGTGGGTGTTCATATGTTAATGAACTCATTGTTTAACACGTCATTTTGAACTGTCTTTGCAGTTTAGTTTCAATAAAATATCTGGATGGGCTAAAACGAGAAGTTTGCATTGTGAGTGTTATGACTGCATAATCTTTTATTCCACTCAAAAAATTAAATATGCCCTATTTAGATTGCTTTGTTCAATATACGTTATTTGTCTTGTACTGCCTAGGAAAACGTGGGCTGATCATCTGTTCTATTAAACAGTGACCATTCATTAAATTTGATCCAATTTGATTTTGTGTTTGACATCATGAATCATTTCAGGATAAACATATAAATAAAAGCATTTGTTTTGGTGAGGATCTCTTGTGGAGAGAAATCCATTTGCAGGTCCTTTATCAGAGAAATATGAATTAATGAATCTATATATCATCCACTGGAACTGGTTCATAATTTTATGCCAAACGATTGCACACTTCATTATAATGCATGAGTAATGGCTTAAAAGTTCCCTGTCTGATAAATGAATCCACTTTCCTGATAAAACTTTCTCTCTCTGTTTCAGGGTTCAGCAGTGTTCAAACCAAACCAGCATGGATGCTTACGACCAAATCTATTCTGATTGAAGCTGTTCACCTAAAATTTGTGTGACTCACCAAGAACTGCTCTTCAGCTAAAAATATCTCCTCGACACATGCCAAAGTGCTTTTAGCTTTGTCCTTGTTTTCCGCTTTGCAACCTCAGTGACACCAGCCAACGCCAGCCAGACTTTCAGTGTGAATCTACGAGTGACCGTCAGAACCATGTGGACTGTTTCCAACCATCGCAGATGTGCGCAAAAAAGATGAGAAGCCTTTCTTCACATTTACAGTGCTTTATGAATGTGAAAAGCGACTTGGATGTTTGCAGAGCGTTTTGACACCTTCACACATCGATGCATTGATGCACATCTAAAACAGATCACTCATGCATCAAACCTGATGCCTTGAAAGCACAATGCCATTTGTGTCATTTTCATTGTTCTAAGATGTTGCAGCTGCACATGATTATGAACATGTCAAAACATCCACCGAATTTATGACTTTATCACAAAATAATCTGATGTTCTCCTCAGCATCATATGTTTAGTTCTCCCAAGTTTTTTTTTTTTTTACCCACAGCGATTTTCCACGAATCATTAAAAGCCCATCTAGGGCATTGAGAAATGAGAAATGAGACAGCTTAAATTTCATCACATTCCCTCACAGCTCAACTGGAAATGCCTTGATTTTCTTGTACCACGGCCAATGCAGTAGTGCTGTTTTTTTTTGGAGAGAATACGATATTAAGGTGCAAACTGAACTGGATGCCACGTGGCTCACCATCAGACCATTATTAAATGCCTGGAAGTCTTGAACAGATGGTTCCCCTGAAAGACAACATGACCCCTGAGTCATTCTCTGAGAACTGTAGCAACTGCAGCCAAGTTCTCGCCCCGGAGCTGAACGTCATGAAAGCCGTCGTTCTGGGAACGGTGTTGGCGATCTTCATTGTTTTTGGCATTCTGGGCAACATCCTGGTTATCCTCTCTGTGGCTTGCCACCGTAATCTACGCACGGTTACGCATTACTTCATCGTGAACTTGGCGGTCGCGGACCTTCTGCTAAGCTCCACGGTTCTTCCCTTCTCCACAGTCTTTGAGATGCTGGGTCGTTGGGTCTTCGGACGGACTTTTTGTGATGTCTGGGCGGCCATGGACGTCCTGTGCTGTACGGCGTCCATCATGAGCTTGTGCGTGATCTCGGTGGACCGCTATATTGGCGTTAGCTATCCTTTGCAGTACCCGTCCATCATGACGGAGCGACGGGCATTGCTTGCACTCATTGTTCTGTGGGCTCTATCAATCACCATCTCCATTGGACCTCTTTTCGGCTGGAAGGAACCGGCACCAGAGGATGAATCCATATGCAAGATAACCGAGGAACCCGGCTACGCCATCTTCTCCGCATTGGGGTCCTTCTACCTTCCCATGGTGGTGATTCTGTCAATGTATTGCCGCGTGTACGTGGTCGCAAAGAGGGAGACTCGAGGGCTGATTAGTGGACAGAAAACGGAAAAGTCTAATCACGCCACCGAGGCCGTAACCTTGCGGATACACAGAGGGAACGCAACGGTGTCCGAGGACGAGGCTTTGCGCAACCGGACAAACTTCACACTGCGTCTGCTCAAGTTCTCACGGGAAAAAAAGGCCGCTAAGACCCTGGGCATTGTTGTTGGATGCTTTATCCTTTGTTGGCTTCCGTTTTTCCTGGTTCTTCCGATCAGTAAGTGTCTCATTTTTTACATTTGATTATAGGCAAATACCATCTTTTTGGAAGTGTATATCTTTGACTGATGAAAATCTAAGCCAAAAATGTCTTTGACACAAAAATAAATAATTTTTGCCCGTAAAAAAAAGGGAGTCCTATCTTTCAGTTAAGAATTATTCTACAAAATAAACATGATTTTCTGACTTTTCTTCTTTATTTTAAATCTTCTTTTTCCTAATTAGAATTGTTCTTACTAACATTAAACAATGTCACACCAATGACGTTTAAATAAACCATATGAAAAATAAATTAAACGTAACTTAGTAACATTGCAAAAACCACCATGTGCACCGTTTAAACAGCCCATTATTTTCTTCTTCTGAACTTTGCCATTGTAAGTATTTTTCCACAGCTTTTGTATTTTTCAAAACACGTTTTAACATTGATAAAATCATTGAAAAAAGTGACAATTTTCTTTCAAAATAATTGATATAATTATTTTGTCTCTTTTAACAGTTTTGCTTTTATCACAATGTGCAAAACAATATAGAGTGAAATTATTTAATGAGGCATTTTATATGCAATTGTTCTTCACTATTTGTGAAAGTTTGTCACCATATTTTTAGAATGACCCTTAAAAGAATCCATTAGACTGTTTGGCAAAAGCACGGCGGCCTGTTCTTTTTGATCTAGAACGTGCATGTGTGTATTATCCGGAAGAATTATGAAATAATTTTTGCCTGATTGTATATTGCAGATTTTGAATTGTGTTATTGAAATGTAAGCATGGCAAAGTTCAAGAGATGTCGATATTTCCCCGTTCAGATTGATAGGAGTTATACTGTGCACTGCGTTTCCAAGATGGCCACCAAGTGAACCAACTCACCTCAAAAAGGACTTTGTCAGTGGACAGTGTGGTTTAAATTACTATAAGATTGAAGATCATTAAAAGAGGAAGAGTTTTAGATACCTCTGAGATGAGATTCCCTTTGCATTGTATGAAATATCTGGTCTGTATGTGTGATTTTCAAATTTTTTCTTGACAGAAGTAAGTTAACAGATATGCACAGGGACATTTTTTAGGTTTCCTGTCTGAAATTCAGATGCACAGAGATTTTTCCAAGTGCTAGATGATGGGAAAATAATTAAGATGCCTCAAGTGGGTAAAATGCTGCCATGTGGGGAATGGAGAAGATCAGGAAAATATTTAGCATGCACGCTCAGGGTTAATCTCGCAGTTTTAGCCTGTATACAGGTCGAAAGAATCAACTCGTTTGTGGCTCCGCAAATCTTGTAGTGCAGCTGAAGTGTATGTTATGCCAGTGGTTTAAAAGATGTTTGTTTAAACCTTCATTTAGATCGTTCTCTCAGACAACAGGGTCACGAGTGTTTACGCAATATGTTTGGCTTCAGAAATTAGTTTCACAGAGAGTCAGAACAATCAGTAATTCCCTTAATGCACAGCAGAGCTTTTCGGGTTCCCCAGATATGAATTTTAGCTGTTATTATATTTCCCACCCCTGCAATAGGGCTCTTGTGAGACCTTTCAGTTCAAGGTCAGTCCGAGTTAAACCACAAAATAGAGTCGGTCAGGAAAAAAAACAAAGAATCCAGTAAATGGTATTATTGGAAAGCCAACGCAAACAAATAAGCATCGTTTTATGAATCTGTGGTAAACGTGGGAGTCTGTTAATTCAAAAGGACACAAAAATGATTATGAATCTGCATGTCGATATGTAAGAAACATGATTTGCACGATTCTGAAATGCTTGCTAATTAACTGGCATTAAATTGCATACAATAGAGTGTTTCATAAAGCTCAGGGGATTCAATGACCTTATCAGCATGACTCAGTCCGCACTCTCGCTCTGCAACCACATTTGTAGTAGCAGTGAAATCTAACACACTGCGTTCAATAAGAAAGTTGTTCGTTTAATGTTACGGTGATCGATGCGACTCTATTTTTGCATGTATAGCATCTCACGGTGGGGCAGAGAGACATTTTGCATTCATGATGAAGTCGCAGTTTAATCCGTGATAATTAAAAACAACAAGTTAATTGTTTACCCAGTAAAGTAATTACAAGCTATTTTCATCACAGAATCCACTGGACGCCCGGGGGAAGAAAGATTTCATATAGATGCTGTGAGGTGGAGACCTACTGTATAGTATATTATCAGGGGGATTTTGCTGACAAACGTGGGTATTATGAAGGATTTGCCCTTCGGACAGACATTCTTCCTTTTAAATCTTGTCTCGATGCTTCCTATACAGTAGCAGCAGGGAAGAGAAAATTATTTTTATGCCTGGCTGCGTCTCAAGAACATCCACTGCATTAAAGTCAGTGTGATAATACTGCATAAACACAGTGACTTATGTATAGCAGACAGGGAAAAAATCACCATATTAAACAGTTTACCATATTATTATTGTGCATACACAATAGCTATGGATTGTTCTAAAGGGTTAGGAGTCTTTATGAGAGTCAGTAAGCAACCACAGCGAGAACACCCTAGCAACCGCATAGCAACAAGACATTGAGTTTTGGGTGAACACTCATTTTTAGGGCCCGAGCACTGATGATGTGAGGACCCTATTGGAATTGCTCTGTTTATTGAAATTGTTAAATCTTCTTTGCGATATATCAGTACCTTTATCATTTGGATATTTAAATGTTATTTTTATTTAATGTCTTTTTTAGATTGCCTTTGGTGTCATATAACAGGGATATTTTTAATTCGTTTTTTTTTTTTATATTTTTTGTCACCATTTTAATTTAAGTAAAATTTTTAGTAATTTTGTTGTTTTTAAATAAATGTCTATATAGTTTTTATTAATTTTTATTTCAGTTTTAGTTTCAGTTATTTTTGTTCATCAGATTAAACTAAATGAAAATGAGAAATGTAATAAAAAATATATAAATTTTAAATTGTGACAGTGTAAAATTTTACTATGCATCCCTAAAAAAATCCATTTACTACATTTAAACGGATATATACTGTATATATATATATATATATATATATATGTATAGGCTTTGAAAAAAAAATCACATAGTTACCGAAAATGGCAAGTATTTATGATTTACCTTTTTTCCTAATGAATTTATTTGTTTGATGAACCATTCTCCAGGCCTGTATGTATGCTTTTGCTGTTGGAGAAAATATAAAAAAAGACACAAACAAAAATGATAACAATACAATTAACTATAACAGTCAGCTTAAGGTAGCTACAAGTATTATAAGGTTAAATGTCAAAATAACTCCAGTATCATACTCTGGAGTGTTGGGATCTGCAGTGATCTGCAGTGAAGTTACAATTATGTTGAATTGTGGTCTATGGATCTGCCTGAAGTGTACATGTTGAGTAGACTCGCTCGGGTCTGTCTAAATACACTTCCCTCGGCCATTTGACGAAGTTGAACGCACTTCAAAATGGCGTTGGGGATTCCCCCGACGAGTGTATGCCTAAAAGTGGAGTTAAACGCAGCCTACGTTGGCAACGACAGAACTTGCGACCATAGTTGGCTATTGGCTAACGATGCTTTTGGGAAACGCACCCCTGCATGTTTTTATCACCCATAACGGAGTCTGTTTCAGGGTTTGTTAGTGTGTGAACAAGCTCTCTTAGAGACTCCTATAGAGACTTGTGCTCTGTGTCATCTATATCCAGTTAAACCTGGATCAGACAGCATGAGTCAATCTTTAACATTGAATTCACGTCTAAAATTCTCACATGGCTTAAACTCTCTATTTTCTCTGATCATTTGCCCTGACAAGGAACCACAGGGAATGAGGCGGGAGGTACTAAACTGCTCAGGCTGAAAAAAATGAAATTGAAAACGAGCTCAGTCATCATGTATTTTTGGAAGTATTTGCACAGTGGATGCATAAAATGCAGTAGGGATCTGTGAGGCTTTAATAAATAATGGGCATCAGTATCTACTGTGGTTAATATTACATTAGGGCTAATATTAAAGAGCAGCGGTGGCTTGACATTAAGAAAAGCACAGGCAAACGTTTTTATGTCTACAAGTTTTTGAGAGCAGTCGGATCATTCTCAAACAATGGCATTTGTGTCTTGACTTATACTGATATAATGAACAGGGTGCTAAAATAAGTCACATTATTTGACAGATTTAACTTCTGGAATACAAAAAGTGTGAATTTTTTGAATTATGACAATTATGACAATTCCAATTTCTCTGTGACATTTTTCTACTCAGATCTTTCAAAGTTCAGATTTATCATATTTGAGGATGTGAGATCATAAAAATATTTTTAAGTTATTATTATTATTTTTTTTTTTTTTTTTACAATTGATCAATATTTCATTATGATTATGTGCAAATTGGCCTTATCAAGCTCACTAGTTTGTTTTTATAATAATATATGGAAAAAATCATAATGAAATTTTTTTTTTCTTGGCCCAGAGTACAAAATATTGATTGGCTCTTGTGGTGTGGTGCAGTGATATACACTTTCATAACTGACTTGCTTATTGCACTGACCTTCAACTCTTGAAGAATGTGAATAAAACCACCAGAATTAACTTGGTTATCTATTGAAATGATTGAAGCACATGTATTACAAACTTACTGTAGTGTAGTGTAAATCATGTAGTGCTTTTGGGTTAGTAATGATAGCAACTGGTACTTTGCAAGGCTGTAACCACATATTTAGAGGGTAATAGTTTAACCCTGTAAAGCCTGACATATGAAATTATAGTCAGTGGATCAATTTATTAAACAAAAATAAAAAGCTCAGTTGTTTTAAAACGTATAATGCAATGCAATACAATGATGTACAAAATAAGCGTTTCTCAAAAGCCTGATGGATAATATTTGATACTCACATTTTAACATGATTTTTCTAAAAGTTACTTGGGCCTGATGATTTCAGTCCATGAGTCATCATTTCAAATGATAATTATTGGGAAAAACTGCAGAAATGTCCAGACACAAATGGCAGTTTTCTCAGAATATCCCAGTCAATTCCTGCACTGACTGTGTCAGAGGTCTTTGTGTGTTTACAGAATTTTTTGACAACACCAGATAAGCCCAGCGGCCCTTTCTAATGATGACTAACAGTCGTTCCAACGGTCAAGGACAGCGCTGTTATGCATATGCAATGTGATGCTTCAGCAGGACCTGGTGCTTGATTTAGCATCAGATGAATGGTTGTTCCTTTCGATCCTCTACGCCTCGTAAAGAGCTTTAAACCACACCTCAGTGCACTGAGGACATAACGTTTGATGGAATCTGACCTGATAAACAGCCACTTTCATTGCTCAGGCTTTTTACGAGAGCCTTTAGCCACAGTCGCACAGAAAGTCTGACTCGGTTTGACTCGAGGAAACACACTTTCCCAGTAGAAAGCGTTTGCGTTTCAGTCATTATCATTATGGGCTTAGACAAAATCGCTTTTGTTTTCTCATTTTGACTTCCTTCAATTTGACGCATCATTTAGTCAGATCCACTATTTATATTTCCACAAGCATCAATCAGGATAGAACATCAGTCATTTAATTTTTGCATGTTTATATTTTCTTCTCTCTTTATACATTAAAACACATTGTGACTCCTGATCAACAGTTGTGAGGACCATCAGTAGCTGGACGAATCTCACAAGACTAGTCAAGAACATGACCAGGTTATTTTATATATATATATATATATAACAATCTATCTATGGGGCATTTTTAGGATCATTCATTTTCATCATACAAATTTTCAAATTTTCTACAAATTCTTTAAGCATGAACATAATAAATCCACTTTACTCCCGGTTACATTTCATTAATTGTTTATAATAATAAAAATAATTTTTTTAATTCATAATTTATTATATAATTAATATTATGCCGAGAATTTGTTTAAAACGGTTTAACTGTCATGAAAATAATTTCACAAATCCAAAAGTGTTAATGGTCCTAAAAGTAGGCTTAATTTTCTTTAAGCAAAATAAATAAACGTTTAATTTCGAGGTGAAATGTGTAACGCTACTGGTGGACAGTAACTGAAATGTAGATGACTGAACCTCAGTTTAACCTCTTCCTCTTGTTTAGTCTGCAGACAGTGATGATTAAAGTGTGGCGTTCAGAGACTATCCCCACAGTCCGGTCTGTCAGTCTCTGGCTCTCCTTCATCTTCTACCCTGCGTGTGTAAAAGTCCCTCTAGACTCGCTCTTAAAGTGTGTTACGAGACGCTCTGAAGACGGATGTTGCGTCTCAAGGCCAGCTGGTTTTGCTAGACACTTTAATTCTTTTAATGGTACGGCTGACATTGCATTAGAAATATCCATTGGGTGTGTGAACGGTTAAATACATACCCATGTAATTCTCTTTTCTGTGCCTGTGTCATTCATAACGCTGAACAATTCCTTTCCTCTGAAGGGTCCGTCTCTGATCATATTGAGCCGGATTTATGACGGCAATTTGAATAAAACTATTAACCTTGATTAACGGAGGAACGTTCCAGCGTGAGATCAGATCAGATTCTATAAAAAGACTTGGCCGGCATTGTGATGCATGACGTAGTTATCTGTCCTTTCACACGGAGACAGCGGTGGTGAGAAAGATGCTTTCAGAAGCATTCACATGTTTTTCTCTTTTCCAGACCTAACCTTTCTCATTTTCTGCTCCTTATCTATTCATTTCAGGTCCCATTAATCTTTCCCATCTTTTTCACAGAGAGTGAAACAGCTGAAACCTTTTAAGAGCCTTACTTAATTTATCGATTGGTAATCCATTATGATGCGAATCCAGATGAATTTTACTGGATGTGGTCACATGCACATATTACGCAGACAGTGTAGAAACATTGAAACACCTGAAACTGTTCTTTTATCTGGGAACTGGTTTTACTTTGCATGGAAAATGTCCAGCTTGTTTCTTCAGTGCACATTATAGAATTCCTATTTTCATAATATTTGCATTTCAGCTGATGTCTCCTCTCCATCTACCATATTGAGACACATAATCAATCCATGATCGATAAATATGCATCACTTAGAAATATGTCAGAAAATGGAAGTATGAATTGACTTACAATGATGGTTGATAGCTATCAGATTGTTTTATTGTTCATGTAAACACACTGATTATACACTACTGTTCAAAAGTTTGTATTCAGTAAGGATGCATTAAATTGTTCAAAAGTGATAGTAAAGACATTAATAATGTTACAAAAGATTTCCATTTCAAATAAATGCTGTTCTTTTGAACTTCTCTATTCATCAAAGAATCCTGAAAAAAAAATAAAAACAGTTTTCACAAAAATACGAACAGCAACTGATAATAATCAAACATTTTCTTGAGCAGCAAATCATCATATTAGAATAATTTTGAAGGATCATGTGACACTGAAGACTGGAGTAATGATGCTAAAAATTCAGCTTTGCATCTCAGTAACTCATTAATGATTATTGAAAATATCAAGTAAACATTTTAAGATACCAGACCAGTAAAATTCCTTCTTCGTCTGTCTAGGCTCCATCTTCCCAACGTACAGACCCTCGGACACAGTCTTCAAGATAACGTTTTGGCTGGGCTACTTCAACAGCTGCATCAACCCCATCATCTACCCCTGTTCCAGCCAGGAGTTTAAGAAAGCCTTCCTGAGTGTGTTGGGTGCGCGCTGCCTCCGCAAGAGATCTACGCCGTCCCACCCGCTGTACCAGAGCCACAGTCCTCGGCACGGCCAGTCTCAGATCCTCGGCCTGTCGAGCCGTGACAATCCGTCCCACCTGAGCCCGTCCTCTTCTATAGTGCTGTCCCGCAGCCCTTCCTCCAGGGAGTGGCAGGCCCCTTCCCGGACCTCGTCGGTGGGGACGACCGGGGTCAGCGTGGGAGCGAAAGTGGCGGGAATGTGTGGTAAGAACCTGCTGAGGACGTGTTGCAGCGCGATAGCGGATTCACCGCAGCCCGAACCGCCTGCGCACAACTCGCTTCCCGTCATCAAAATCCATCAGCTCTCGCTGTGTGAGGACGGGGATGCGGTGTGAATGAGCGGCATGCTGGGGAAATCACTCTAAGGAGACTCACGCTGACTGCGATGCCACTTGAGTCTCAGACTTGAGAACACAAACTGATGAACAAAAGCCAGACGCTTTGGGTTGAAACGATCTGCGCTGGGAATATTGAAAGCTGATGCAACGCGGTTTATTCTTATTGAAAGGACAGTTTGCCATTAAATGTAAACTGTCTTTATTTACTCACCCTCATGTTGTTCGAAACCTGTCAACTGACAGTCAGTGGATTAAAACGCATGAGGTTTTGCAGCTTCAACGGAGGGAAATGCATAATGACTTAACCCTGTAAAGCCTGAATTATGAAATAATAGTCAGAACAATCTTATTACTGCAATGGAACAGTTTATTGAATAAAATTGAAAAAAAAAAAAGTTTGCATAGGCTGTGTTTTATGTTTTGTATCATATTTAATACATCAGGCTTTTATGGCTAATACTGAGAGCTCATAAGGAGGCTCAAACTGAGCAAAAATATGCAATTTGGTGCAGATGCTGATATTTATATGACCAAAAACATGACATTCTGATGCTTGTAATGTAAATCAGTGAGACCTTTATAACAGTATAGCAGACTTCATACATAAAAAATTGTATATGAATATTAGTCATCACTCTATATCTGCCAGTAATGTCTTAGAAAGATGACATTTAAACGCTTAGTTTTATGATCAATCTCTGTTTAGTTTTAAAACATATAATGCAATGCAAAACAACAAATAAACCTTCCTCAAAAGCCTGATGGATCATATTTGACACACATTTGAACATGATTTTTCTAAAGGAAAATGTATGGATAATCAAGTAAACCTGAGTTGTATCAATCCAGCAAGTGTTCATCTTGAAATATTACCAACAACATTAAAGTTATTGTTACGTTTACTTAAATCAGTAATTTCACAGCAAAAAGACACATGAACTAAGCTAAAGGGGAACGTTTTTACATGTCTACAAAAAGGCCTTTTTCTTACCAAAAAGTACAAACGATCAATCAGACGACAGAAGCCATGTATTAGATTGTGTGCAACAGGTTTTACAGCAAAGTTTTGATCATGCTGATTATTAAGAGGCCTTAGACATTTATGATACAGTAGGCTTTATAGGGTTAAACTCCGTATAAGCTATCATGTTCTTCAGAAGATGTTGAATATATAACGCACAAGTCTTATGGACTATTTTATGCTGCTTTTGTTGTATTTTTTGTCTTTTTTTTTTTAGAGTTTGACAAACATGGGCACATTGTTTTATGTTTTTAAGTTTGGAATGACCTGAGCATGAACAAATACTGACAGAAATGTCATGTTTGAGTGAACTATTCCTTTAAAAGGAGGCAGTGCACGTGTTTGTTTACTCGGAAATTATGGTGGACATCATTCTGCATGGGTCTGTGATGATAAATACCAGCAATTTCTATTATTATTATTGACTGCAGTTATTTTACCAATGTCTGATGAGTGATTCTATATATATGAAAAAGAAAAGAATATTATATTTTCGACTGTTCGCTCACCAGTTCAGTTTCTGAAATTGCACTACAGTTAATGGCCATGGGTTGTTTGCATAATCAGAAAGTCTTACAGAAAACCCATGTCACCACGATTACTCGTGATGCACAGAAACCTTGGTGAACAGAGAATTGATCCTCAGTGTGTCTTTTTGGTTTTCCTGCATGGTCACCTTATTATCTGTGCACCTCATACGCTAAAGATGGCTCCACGATTATTCCCATAATTTGTGTTTCTATTACTGTGATCTGGAAAATGCACAAATCTCCATGTGATATTGATACTTGACCTTGACCATAACAATGAATATGTAATGACCTCAAAAGGACCAACTTATGTTGCTTAAATGCCTTATAACAAGTTCTGTTATTGTGTTTGTTTCTCAAATGAAAGAAAATCATGTGATTCCAATATGGATAATATCCAATAAAACGTACTGAATCATAAGTGTTTTGGAAATAACTTCTGATGAAGCGTCCCACTCATAGCATAGCGTCCGGAACGAGTCACCATGAGAATGTCATCATGGTTTCAATGACATTCCAGAAGTGGACACACACATTCCCCTAGTGACGGACGGCTATTCACAATTACATGGAAATGTGTCATGCTGTATCCATCAAGGATGAGAAATAAATAAGAACTGTGTCTACTTTTAATATTTTGGGGGTTTATATGCCTGTGAAAGTAGACGAGAAATGAGAAATGGGGATGTTCGGGAAACGATGCAGTCTGAGTTCAAACCTGGATCTCGTGGGACGCTACAGCCTTATATCAAGACCATGTGTTTTACAGTTATGACTGTACTTAAGTCCACATAATTTTAGCAAGCATGTGATTTTTCCATGTTCATACACATTTTTTTCCTGAGTCATTTATAATGAGTATTTGGAAACACAACACACACCAACTATCTTCCCAAATTTGTGATGAAAACAGTTCTTGAATCTTTTGTCGCTGCAATTTTTCACCAAAATAAAAGCTGTATGATTTAATGTTTGAAGGCAAAGAAATTAAGACAGTTATAAATATTAGTATTGTAATTTTACTGTTGATCTGTAAAATAAAATTATTATTATTAAATACTAATTTTTATTGTACAATGTTACAATTATATTTAATTGAATTTGTATGTTTGTTTTGCAAATTTAATTTGTTTTTTATATAATTAGCTTAATTTAAGTAATACAAATATTTGAATTAATAATAATAATAATAATAATAATTACTATTAAATACTCATTTTATTTTACAGAACTACTAAGATTGAATACATTTTTAAATAAAACATATTTTCATTATTATCATTATTATAGTATAGTCAACAGGAAGAACAGGTTTTGCTTCTTTATTTGGTCTTTAGCTGAAAACATGCCTGATTAGTCAAGGATTGTTGCACCAAAAACATCTGTAATTTAGTGTTTTATGCCCATTTTTGAGCCAAATTCTAAAGCAGCATAATATAAATTCTTTACAAACACAATTCCGTAGAATTTTGTGGTTGTTAAGGTCTTCTGGGTGGTTGCTAGGTGGTTATTAGACAAAAGTCCATCCACAAGTCAGTTTGATATTCTGGTCGATAGATATGGCTCGACCCCTGCTGTTTTATTTTATTGTTAGTCTGCTTTATTGTCTGAAAATCACAAGTAAGCCTAGAGATGTAATATACTTCTCAACAAGCTGCAGAATCTGAGGTGTCATTCATGCCCGAATTCAGAACAAACTCTGATTTTCAGCATGCAATCGTGAGGCTGGCCTCAGCACTAATATGGTAAACACATTTGTGGCATTTCAGAATGGCTGTTTTTGATTTATGGCAGTGCTCAAAAAAAGTCTGTCTACGGAAGCATAAACCGAGTCATCAGGGGAAGGTTGTTTTTGTAGAAGTAGCCTACTAGTTGTGACTAGTCCAAACACCCCTATATCTTCAACATCTTAGCACCGTTCACAGCATTTCTGAGGATGAAGAGACACAGAGCATCTCAGATCACTTCGAGTGGTGTCTCGTACTGTTAATGGCGCCTCACATTTGACCACTTACTCTCAAGCAGACATTTATTGTACAAGCGTCCTATTCACTGTCTCCCAAGCTCTTTATCCCGGTGTTGCTATGTGGCATCAGGCCAACATTTTACTTCGGAATGTAAATTTAGTTTAGTGCAATCTAATATATTACAAAGGCATAAAAGGTCAAACGCTGTCGGGACGCTACTATTAATACAATCACTGTGGAACTCAGCATCAAATGTGAGAGCAGGTTTATCAGACAAAACGTTCATACCTTGAGCCTCTGTCATAGGAAATCTCAGTGTCTTAAAGAAATAGTTTATGTAAAAAATAATCATTGTCAACTTCATGATATTAAAGGTCATATGACTTTCTTTCTTCCGTGAAATGAAACAGAAGTTTGATAGAATTTCCAATTGTTTCTTTGCATTTGATGAAAGTCCAAAGGCACTATATGCCTAAAGAGCACTAAAGGCACTAAAGAGGCTATATGTAAAAGTTTTCATGTATTCATCTTTTTTTATTGGCAATGTGCGAACAGCTTGTAACGAACTTAAAAAACGACACCTTCACCAACTTTCTAGGTTGTCTATGAAAGCCTGTAGCACAACCTGGAGATGTGGTATCAGCGTTTTTGCCGGGAAAATCAAAATATTGTGACGGTTAGGAGGAGCGCTCCCGAGAAATCAATTCCGTTCAATGACGCATGAAATTAATGTTGTTCAGGATTATGACAATAGAGCTGTGCTGTACTGTCATGTGTGTGTCATGCAAAGAAAAATTATTCATTCAGACAGTTTCACACAGCCAAATCTATATATTCTATATAAATTGCCTATACTTTATAATCAATCTAATGTTATTTTCAAAGTGTAATTTTAATTACCTCATCTGTCGACATGATGCCGGTGCAGAGCTGGTTCAAACATCCACATCGCTACGATCAATGTTTTCTTAACTGCTGTTTTTTCACTGCTGTCATTTTTGTCCTGTGCTTATGTTGTTATTGAGAGGAAAGCCAGCAGTAAGTTACATTTACATATTCATCTAAACGTGGCTTTCAGCAGCGTGGACGGTGTCTGGATGTTCGTTAAAAGTATATCGCTGCAAAGGTTGGCTATTTCCAACTTCTTTTTACCCTAAGCGAAAAAAAACAACAACTAAAAAGTACTTCACCGTGAGTATAGTGGACATTGAATCACGTTTCAGTCTCTTGTACGTTACGTGTGGACGAGTGCGAGACTGCGAGCACGAGCAGTAAGTTGTTGACTGAAGTTCATTTAACGGCCAACGGTGTCGCTAATAACAAGTGCATGGGTCATAAGAAAATATGACCCATGCACTATATTTCGTCTTATGAAATCTTGTGTGAAATATATATTTGAAAACCACCACATGCACTGGTTCACGAAAAATCAATTTTGTATTTGTTGTTGCTACCCCACTGGAATGATGGTCAAATACCAAAAACTGATGTTCCCATTAGCGTTTTATTGGTGACACTCATGTAGACACCGTAAGAGCTACAGTAAAAACACAAACTATAAAAACCAACACTATATCGCTCCAACACATTATGCAAAATCCCAATAAAACGAAAAAATTACATAAATGATAAACATTAAACTTAATTTAACTTATAACCCCATACACCCTTGTTTGTGCACGTTAAGGCCGTATCATAATAAAAGTCCTTCAAAATAACTACACAAATAAATCGATACAGACCTTATAAAATCAAGCAAATTAGCAATCATTTACATATGAAATTGAAGAAATAAAAGAAATTGAATTCTAGTCTACGTGCTTTGGATTAAATAAATAAACGTTTTTTTTAATTATCCATGGCTTTATTATGGTAAAAGTGCATGTTTTTTTGGTAGATTGATTACCATTTGTATAACCACAGTTTTAATACCACGGTTAAACTATTGTTAATATGTGGTTACCATGGTTAAACTCTGCCTATAGTAGCTATGTTCTTGTTTTGTTTTATTTGTAGTAAAACCATGGTTAACTAAGGGTAGTAAAAAGACGCTCATGAAGGGGACCAAGAAAACAGCCCAATATAAATCTGTCTGCATATCTGAAGGGAAAGCACTGGGAATTTTTTTCTTCATGCAAGTCTGTCTTGAATTTGTCATTGGTCTGACACACCAAGGTTGCACATTTCCTGGGTCTGGGTAACGCAGCGTTCTCACGGGACTGAGATACGCTTCATTCAGGCCTTCGTGAGAGCCGCTCCAAACATAGAGCACATGAGAAAGCCATCGCCCACAGAAACATGGCAACATGACAATCTCTGCTTAAAAATTCCAGCCCTTGCTCGAGGGATTGTGTGTTTACACCCCAGAGCACCATTTACCTCCATGATGATGATCATGGGCTCTGCGAATGGTGTGATTTATGTGTACAAATGTATGTTTGTGTCAATCTCAACATGCACATTACTGAAATCAAAGATTTATCCTTGCAAATGATTGTTCCGACGGCCACACATGTGGTGGTTACCGTACACCAGATTTTTTTTTATGGAAAATGCAAAAAAAAAAAAATCTAAATCAGCATCACTCTCTCTTCTCAGATGTGTGGTCTATAGAAAACGTTGAACAATTATTATCATTATTTATCATTATAATGCATCGGCCTCACAACTAGCCTATATGAAACCCACATACTAATGGTTGTTATTGTGTATTATTATTGAAAATATATGAAAAAAAAAAGTTTCAGATTTACTTTGAAACAATTTTCACTCAGATAGCGCAAGTAAATTTCACAAATAATTCTGAAATGTAGAACACTTTGAGTTAAAGTAACATTTTTAAAGAACTACAATAAAAAGTGCTACAATAATCTTTCATTTATTTATATAATTCAGAAAAATCACAAATAATTACAAAGAAACAGCTAGTAGACTAACACACTGAATTAAACATAAAAGTTTGAAGTAGAAAGACTTTTATTTTGCAAAATATACTCCAATATAAAAATCTCTTTTATTTACAAATTTGAAAAATCATTTACAGTGTAATTAATAGTCAATGGTTCACATTCAGAATTTACTGATTTGCAATTCAGTATAAAATGGACAACATGCTATGTTTTTTAATGTTAGGAAAATGGCTCAAGGACAAAACAATCCTCATTAAAGGTAAAAAAAGCTCTTAAACATCAGTTCTGGGGGCAAACGCGGCCCCTCATTTAGAAGAAAAGTTCCTGGCTTACACCCACCTCCACTGCTAAAAAATGAATATTGTATGCAGAAGATCAGACAATAGCCCATCATGTAATGATCTATAGCGGCTCTTGCCGCAGGACAGCGGAGGAGAATTTAAAGACCTGTCAGGGTCATTAGTGTTGTAGTCCTGGAGCTGCGGGGGAAGACAGCGCCTGCTCAACATCACCCGACAGGAACTTTAAATGGGAGCTCATGTAGGCTACATTTGCATCACTTTTCTGATGCCCTCTTATGTGGGAGGCTGAAATCCCCTCATGCCCCTTCACACTCCCTTTGCAAAGTGCCTTCAATTGAGCACACACGAGCAAAATGTACCAAAAGTACTCATTACCACATTTTTAAATACAACTTTGTCTAACAAGTGGTAATTTTGGACATGTAGGCTACTATGATAAAATCATAGCTTTTTGAACTATGGTAATATGTTCTTTAGACATGTGCTGTGCACACAATGGTTTTTAGAAAATGATAGTACCATATTCTTTGAATTAACATGTGAATATCATGATTTATGAATATGGTAATCATGATACTGCATTGCCAAAATTGGCAGCCTGTAATTATTTCCTTCAAAGAGCTATTTCTACCTAATTTAACCCATAAAAAAGTTTTGTAGGTGTAAATGTGTTTAGGTTGAATTGATCTGAATAGAACTAGTTAAATAACTATTTTAACTAAGTGTTGATTGTTTATCCACTCATAATTGGACGTGTATTTTTATAATGATCCACAGCACAGGTCCAGATGTGAAGGAAGTGTACGCCTCTTTTTCTGACATACAACACCTCCTACTGTTTTAATGCGAGTATAACACCCAGAGTTTCAACACTTTGGCTGTTCAAAATAGCATACTACATTTTTGTAGCATATATGCTCTGAATATCCAGACTATAGAAGACATTGCAATGTTGACTTGATAGCATTGTCAGTGTGCTGTATCAGTGTTTCCCAAATCCTGTAACTGGAGGCACACCAACACTACAGATTTTACAACTCTTCCCAACCAAACACACCTGATTCAACTCATCAGATCGTTAGTAAAGAGTCCAAGACCAGAGATAGATACAGCCAAAGTGGAGAAAAAGGTGATACAACACCAACTATAGAGGCCCAATAATAAATAAAGTAATATATAAAATAAAAAATGACAGGAGAGTTGGTAACAGAGGAAAACGTAGTCTGGTCCCAAAACTTAGGCTGCTGACTTGTTGCCTTGCCAGGTAATGACTTTGCAGGGAGCGTTTGCTGCGCACAAAGGTATACCTCGTGAAAATGAAAATGATTTCGGACAGACATCCGAGGCAGTGTAATGGTTTAATGATCTACAGCAAAATAGAGCGAGCTGGTGAAAACTAAGTGAATGTTTAACGACTACAATTAATTTTTCGCAAATGACATCACTAGTGGAAAACGTTGATCAAAAATGTACATTTACACACAAACTGACCACCAGCCGCAACTTTCAGACGCCATCTTTATTTTTCTTCTAGCTAAACTCTAACAGAATGGAAAGCACAGGATTGTGGGATATCAAAGCCAGTGATGGAGACATCTGTCCTGCCTTCAAAAATCGATCAGATGAAGGTATCTCAGGAGACTGGAAGTGAAACTAACACTGCATTCGGACATGCCTTGATGCCTCCTGACCTTAGAAGGCACCCAGATAGCAAAAATGATTTGGCCCAGACACTTCGTAAGTTCTGGGCCAGATCCGCGCAACGGACCTGGGCCGGTGTCTTTTGGCACAACAGGCCAATACCGGCACGGTTCCGTTTTTTCCTCATCTGGACCAGAACTGGGCCAGCTCCGGATTTCTTTATGTCGATTTGGCCCAAATGTGGGCCAGATCTGGTCCAGCTCTGTTTTGGATCTGGTCCAGAATCATGCCGGATCAGGGCCAGCTCGTTTTGTAGACCGTACACACTGGCTCTCTCTCTAAGAAGTATACATATCTAGAATTTCAAGAATCTTCTCACATGATCTAATATCTTATAGTCTTATGCCACTGATATTTTTTCTGTTAGGTTTAACATGAAATGCTTAGGCATTGAAAGTACTGCTATAGAAGTTTACACTAAAATGTACACTTTACACTAAATCACCACCTGTGTTAGCACTAATTCACAGCCACTACTTCACAATCATGCATTAAAAAAAAAAAAATTGGACAGTAAATTTGACATTCAAGGGCTTTCTTTTGATTTTCTTCTTCCATTTATTTTAATACACAAAACAATGCAAAAACAGTGCCACTGTGCATCTTTTCTTTTAATAATTTTTGCACAAGAGCTAAAATCGAAGTTCATAAACCACTTAAGTCTCTACTTGCTGGGCTTAGATAATTGTCACAAAGTTTCAAACAGTGGTACACAAATAGTTAAACAATCTCAGAACTTTTCTCAATGTATGTTTTAAAGAATACATTTACATATTTGTGCTGTGTAGTAACATAAGCCTTGTGAATTTATTTGTCCCAAAAAACAAGGTCTTCTTGAGTAGCAAAGAGGCAGCAAAAAGCTGCATCCCAAACATGTTAATATCATGAACTGCAAACGGGTCGGAAAGCCATGGAACTACAAACCCCTTTACACGTGCCGTTTAATTCCCATGAGGCATCTGCAAACAAAAGACAAAGAAAAAAGCTGTTAGTTTCGTTGAGATCTATTGAAGCAGCGTTCAGAGACAGACTATTGATTGACTATAAATGGACCTATATTGGCTAAGTTGAGTTGTATTGTCTGTATTTGGGCTAATAATATAATATTATGACACTGCTGTTTTTTATTTGTAAACTAGTCTTTAAGACAAAAACAGTAGATACTCATGTAATTACCATTAAATGAGAAATCTGACTGCTATGGGGCTCAACATTATGACTAATAATTGTACCGATTTGGTACCGAAGTCGTTACTTTTGACAACACTAGTTCAGACACCAGCGAATGTTTGAAATAGCTTCCGATTGCGATCTGATGGGGATTCTGTTCACCATATGAGGCAGAAATATATTTATATTGGATGCTAAAGGCGACTTATGCTAACCATTACCATAATAATTACACATTATGCTGCAAATTAAAATGACCAGATTTTTTTTTTTAATTTGGTAATTTTACAAGAATAAATGCAGTGGGGTTTGCCACTATTGTAATGTTATACTGATGAAAAACAGTAATAGCTAAAAACACAAACTGCCACTAAGGAGGCTTTCACACCGGAGGAACCTTTTCATAGTTAACGTTAGACAGATCATAAACTAATGAACACAGATAATGCGAGCTTAACGTTCCGCACGCATCTGAATTAGACTTTGAGAAATCTTTCCATTAGTTCTTGGGGAACCACCCTGATGGCTTGTAAATTGTGAAAGCCGCCCTTATGTTGCTTCTATCTGAAATTTACCTCAGTTAATGCCTCTTTGGCTCTTGCACGTTCTTTCCGGCCGCCGACACGGTCAGAGGCAAGATTAAACCAACGGATGGCGTAAGAATCTATGTCAGTACCTGCTGCACCGGTGGAGGACTGGTTACTCCTTACAGCTCCTGTTGGAAAAAAAACAAAAAAGTGCCATAAACATCTCCAACTTCCCCAGACTAATAAGCTCCTAATTGATAGTTCTTCAGTAGGCTAATGTAGATAATTTAAGGGATAAACAGGTATTTCAACGATTTAAATATTAATTTAAAGGGAAACATAGACCGGCAAAACAAAATCAATACCTGTGGCACCTGACGATACATTGAGGTTTTATTGTTTTGCCGGTATACAGTAAGTTTTTATGACTCTCAAAGTGAGGGTAGGATTGACTTCCATTATAAGAATCACAGAGGACTATGGTTTCAGCTAAACATCTTTACTGTTAAACTGAAGAAGAAAAAAAGACACCTACATCTTGAATGGCCCTAGAGTGAATAGGCCTAAATTAACAGCAAATTAAAAAAAATGGGTGAACTATCCCTCTACATTGATCAGAATCAGATATCACAAAAGTAGTTTGATGGGACTGAATTACTAAAGTAAGAAATTAATTTTAAGAAATAGTAATATCTTAGCCATAAATATGATTTAGGTTGTGAAGATGGTTTACGAAATACTCTAACACTCAACTTCTTGGTATCATACTTAGCCTACTGATGTAAAAAATGTAAACGTTTCCAAACTTTTAGCAGTTAAGTTACTTATAAAATCTCTTTTAAAATGAGGGTCTTGCGGGAGACCTTAACTAGGTTGACGTAACGCAAGCCTATCACTGAAATTAACGTTACCACGCAGCACAAAAAATAAAAATGTATAATAGTTCATAATAATAAATAGAAGCAGTTAAATTCGTCAATTACATATAATTACAGACTTCTGGGCCGTCTTCATGTTAGCATGCTCTCCTCTGATAACAGAGTCAGCTAACACTATTCAAAACCGATCAAAGGAGAGAAAAAAAAAAAAGAAAAAAAAAACACCTTTTAAGTTAAGGAGTAGACAACATAATCAAGAAATTCATTCATTAATAGCAGTTTGAGCTTACCTTGGTGAAGTTTTTGAGGTAGGATGCCCGAGTTCCGACTGTGGCTGCCTCCTCTTCATTCTGCAGAAAGAAAAATTGCGCGCTCGCATCACGGATACGGCCCGAATCTGCTTTGCGACTGTTGTTCCCGCGCAAAAATATGTATTAGAGCAGTGAAACGGACGTGACTATAACGCGGATTTGCCGGTTTAGAGACGGATCCGTATTAGAGCAGTGAAACGGACGTGACTGTAACGCGGATTTGCCGGTTTAGAGACGGATCCGGCTCGGAGTCGCCTGCTGTCTATCAGTTTTCAGGCGCAGCCATTATATTATCTTACCTTCTGATTGGAGTGGGAGGAGACTAGAACAATCATCCAATCAGAGAGTGATCAGGTGGCCAATAATGTCGATACTTATACTTGAAGGCTGCATTCAAAATCGCATACTTCCCTACTACATAGTAGGCGAAAAACAGTATGTGACAAAAGAAGTATGTCTGAATTCACAGTACTACTCATAGGAGTAGGCAAACAGTACTCAGATGACATACTACTTTTGGCTAGATTCTGAAGTGCGCATACAATGATTAGTGAATGGCACTGAAGTGACGCAACTGACGCTGGTAAGTCACATGATAATGACAACATGGCGTATCTAGTACACATTCATACTACATAGAACACTTACCTACTCAAGAGAGTATATGCGATTTTAGACGCAACTGGTATCTATCTATCTATCTATCTATCTATCTATCTATCTATCTATCTATCTATCTATCTATCTATCTATCTGTCTGTCTGTCAGAAAAATGGTAACATATGGAATGAAAATAGTATCAAAACCTCACAAATGCACACGAGATCACAACATGACTTTTCTTAATTAAAACCCCAAACACAGTATAATTTATAAAAATCAGTATGCATATGAAAACTGTCTCAAAACAAAGATTTAAAAAAACTTTACTGCTGCTTTTTGAATTCGGGAATTTATATGAGTACTAGTACTAGCTTCACACTTTTTCAGTATTACTATCTGATACCATAAATGAGGAAGGTAAAGTACAAATACTACATGTATATAAATAATGTGTTAGACAATAGACAAGCTGTACAGGTTTTGTTCAACAACTGCATTTTATTGTAACAATCAAAGACATGAAGAATAATGAATTCTGTACATATCTTCCATGAGAAATGTTCAGCTTGTCATATAACACTCACAGACATTAATCAAGAACTGTATCACTTGGTGAATAGGCAGGCAAGACGATTTATAAAAACAAAGCAGAACTGCAACGTAAGAAAATCATTGTGACCAAACGTTTAATTCAGATTAACTCTGATCAACCTTACACATGCCGGACGATCCGTTTGAGAGACAGAGTCACTGCAACCTTCAAAATGTCCTCACGGTAAAGGTGGGTTGTGTTTGCGGGACGGGAGAGAGGGGGTGTGTAGCTGCCCCACGGAGTGGCTGTGACATCACGGGAAACGAGTACGAATAAAACCCCCGGTGAGAAGAGGTTACCGGGGCAATGCTCCAACACGGCACGGCTGTCGTATCTAATCAGCATCCGTGCCGAGCGATCGGGACCATTGCTATGGTGACCGCCTTCATCCTAAACTCAAAATGAAAGGGTGAAAAACAGCAGCTTTCTCTCGATCTACTGTTCGCCCAGGGAGTTTTCTATTATTTTCCATTTGTATTGTTGTAGGGCCTATTCTTTCTGGTGAGACCCCCTTTGTGTAAAATGTGGGACAAAGTAGGAACGGACAGTTTGACATTTACAGCGAAAAATGAGTGAATTCAAATCACACCAACACCCCACAGGACTGCGCACCACGGCCAAGAACACCACAGTTAGTCTTTTCTCTTTTATTTTTTGCTCTAAAACGTCTCAAGAACTGCAGTTAAATAACAAGAAAATAAAGAAGTGCAAAGACCGTGAGGAAGACAAACGTCAGGGATTTCAGGGAGCAGTGTAACACTGATCTGAAACCGAAATCATAACATAGGCCTACACACAAAAATAATTAAAAAAAAGATTCAAACTATTAAGTTCATTATAAAACAATATTTCTAAGAACGTTTAACAAATCAGGCTTTTGTGGAAAAGTTGACACTTTTGCAAAAATGTAAAATACAAATGTGGTTTGCATCCTAAACAATAAATAACTCATCGACAAAATGGCAACAGCACGTTTAATACTAAACGATACAGGCGGGAGTTTTGTGCAGTTCTTTTCCAGAATACAAACGAATAAAAACATTTAAGTATAGAGGCAAATGACGGATACAGTACCAGTTCCTGTTCTTTGAACGTATCTTACTTGGTTAGCCGGAAAAGTTTCAGAAACACTTGGCAAAAAAAACATTTTTCTTTCTTCGAAGCATGCATTGCATGTTTACGTCATTTATCAAGGCGAAAAAATAAATGATTTATTTTGCATTTTTATGTAATTGCATGTAAAAAAAAAAAAAATCCTAATTTAGTCACTGATCAAGTAAGAACATTTTTTTTTAAATGCTATTATTTCCAGTTCATTCGTCACACCTGAAATGGAAGGTTGCATTGCATTTTGGGATACAGTAGGATACAAAAGGAATTAGGTCGTTCAGTGCATACAGAAAACTCTCATACTATGAACAGTATACATACTGAAAAATTAGTATGCTAGTATGCTATTACGAACTTTGCAACATATGCCAACTATTCCAGAACATAAGGCCAAGTCATCCTGAAACGTATTCATCAAAGTAGCACACACTCAAAGAACAGGATTCTAGAAGGATGAGGTTTGGGGGTGGATGAGCGGAAGTGGAGGTGCGCTTGTTGGGACGCATGTCCAGATGGCTGGATCAGTCCCGGAGAAAAAGCCCAAGTTTCTTTAACCCCACCCCCCCCCATCCCCCATCCCACCCCTTCTTTTTTTTTCTCTGTGGAGTAAATGATTTTATCCCAGGTTGGTAATGTTGGCCCTGCCACCAGGGGGCGCCACTATGCGCTGAGTGGGACGACGAGGGATGTTGTCGTCAATTTGTGCCCCTGTGAAACAGAGCAAGAAAAAACACAGGGCTTAGATGGAGCAAACATAAAATGTGTGAGAAAACAGAGTACGCAACTAAAAAAGGGTTGAACAGTTATAAAAATTTCACAAAACATTGTTTCAAAGCAGCTTTACAGAAAATCATGATGTTAATGTATATAATGTCTTCATGTCTTACTGTTGCATTCAGCAGATAATATTACCTGGGCGGTAATATAGTTTACATTTTGTGACGGTACTGGCAATCAAGCATTTAAAATATACAGTATAGTATATATCACCCTACGTGAGTTTTCTGTATGCATGCGGATAAAGTTGGACGTACAGTACTTTTATATCCAACTTTATATAATGAGCCGGGTGATAATATAGTTACATTTTGCAGTGAAATGTAAAAAATCAAGCAGTTGAGATTTGTAGAAAATGCTTTATCCGACTGCACTGTGTGTTGGATAATATATATACAACTTTATATAGAGAGAGCTGGGCGATAATACAGTTTACATTTTGCAAGGATATAAACAATAAGAGATTTGCTATATAGTATTTATTGCTTTATGTGAGCATACTAATTGCTAAGTTTGTATCTTATAAATAAAATAAGATGCATTTTTAATCTAATTTAATGTAAAAATGTCAAATTATTTGGCAGTGTGATCAAATAATGAGCCAAAAAGAAATGCTAAAAATCCTGACTGCTAATGCTTTATTCGTCACACTGGAAATGAATGGAAGATCATGTGGAGCGCAATGCATTGTGGGATACAGTGTGATCTGGTTGTACTGTATATTGCAAATGACAGGAAATGCTATATATACTGCACATTACAAAAATAATAGTATGGTAGTATGCCATTATGAAAAGTCCCATTGTTGTAAATGATATGTTTGTTTCAACAATAAGTGTAGGACATTCAGTCGTATTCTCACCAGACAGGCTGAATCCAGACTGGTGCAGGTTGCGAACTGGTTGAGGAGCAGTTTTGACTGGAGAAGTCTTACCAGAAGTGACAGGGGTCATGACCTTAGGTGTCACAGTGACCTCACACACGGGGCCGTCGTATAGACCTCGCGGGACTCCGCGCAGCTCAGCAAGCTGTGAAGAGAGACGCCTTGATTACTCCAAATCATGAATCTCTAATCACTTAGCTGGGAGTTTTATGTGTGTATATGCATCTCTCTTTATATATAATGTGCACGTACCCTGCTGCGGGCCTTTATCCTCTTGTAGACGTAGTCTGGGAAGGGTTTACGGGTGATGTAGCGTCCAGAACCCTCAGTGGTGTGCAGGTTCCCGTCCTCTAGGACGATCTTGCCCTGGCTGATCACCACCAGAGGAGCTCCACGCACCTCAAGCCCCTCAAAGATGTTGTACTCCACCGCCTGAGAACGACAGAACAAGGGTAAAGCTCTCAGATCTTTAACCACTACGTTCTACAAATGTCTGTTTAGTCTGTGTACTTTCAACAGAATCTGTAGCACATCCCTTAAGTAATGACATATTAAAACATTATGGATGTACAATTAATTCATCGATATGTTTTTGAAAGAATGCTCACATAGGCTGCATTTATTCTGTCTGGCATCATAACATTTTTATATCATATTTTCATGAATAAATCACACTCAACATGACAGAGTTGATCAAAATTATGTTCAAATTATATATAATCTACCAACAATTGGATTATGTACTGTACTGTAAATTTTCTCATTTCAGATATTTTCAAGTGATTTTTTGAGCAAAACTATTTAAATGTTGTATAAAAACAATTATAAATGTAAATACTATTTTTTCCTGAATCTGTAATATTGAAGTCTCTTCTGCTCACCAAAGCTGCATTTATTTGATCAAAAATACAGTAAAAACAGTAATATTGTGAAATATTATTACAATTTAAAATAACTGGTTTGTAAAATAACTGTTTTCTATGTGAATATATTGTAAACGTAATATATTCCTGTGATCAAAGCTGAATTTTCAGCATCATTACTCCAGTCTTCAGTGTCACATGATCCTTCAGAAATCATTCTAATATGATGATTTGCTGCTCAAGAAACATTTTTGATTATTATCAACAAAAAAAAACTGTGTCCTTTAACTGTTAAAAACAGTTAATGTGTTTGCGGAAACCGTGAACCATTTTGTTCAGGATTTTTTGATCGATGGAAAAACAATTTATTTGAAATCCTTTGTAACATTTATTAATGTCGCTTTTGATCAATTTAATGCATCCTTGCTGAGTAAAAGTATTAATTTCTTTCCAAAAATAATCTCACCGAATGTAAACTGTCCAGAGGTCACCAGCGCTCAGTGACAGCAAGTGTGACCTCATGATAGTTCACTCTCTCCATAATTGACCGCATCAGCATCTCATTCCAGTCAAATTAAATCAGTGTAGACCGCAGGATCGGCCTCGCTAACATGAGCGGACAGAGCGAGCGAGTCAGCAGAATATTAAAACAGCTCAGAGCAGAGGATCATGGGAGTCAGAGCTGCTCCAGAACTAATGGTGTCGCCCACATTACGGTTCATTTAGGCTACGTCTACATTACTCTGGATCAATTTGAAAATGGAGTTTTCGTCTAAAAATGCTCCACGTCCACACTATCATTTTCAATCATTTTCCAAAAGTCATCCACACTCATAGATATATACACTAGATGTCGCCTTGGCTACGGCAGTTCATTGGAACGAATGCGTCAGTAGAGCCGCCATCATGGAACAGGGGAGCCCCTCCTCTTTAATGCATCGGCGTCAATGTAGGAAAAGGTCTAACGGAAATAAAATCACCATAAATCGTCATGAATGTGATTTTCTAGTTGTTTTGGTTCGTTCCAATGGTCAGACATGTATTTATCATTGAGTCCAGAGACATTCTTGTGAAATGTAATCCCTTGCTGTCTGGTTTTTAGATTTTGTTCGTGTTAACATCCATACGCAGCACAAAAGTCCGGCATCATCCATGAATTCAGCGTTACCTAGCTACTTCCTATGACAAGACCCCTGTTCCAAGATGGCGGCGGTAGAACCCCAAGGCGACATCTAGTGTATATATCTATGATCCACACTGAAACATCTGAAAACGCTTACATCCCCGTACTGCGCATGAGTAAATCCTAAAGCCTGTTTTATGCTTCTGCGTCGAATCGATGGCGTACCCCCGCAGACCCCTCTGCGTCGCCGCGAACCCCTCCGCCGTAGCTCGACGTGCACCTCCAAAAAATTGTAACTATGCGTCGAGGCGACGCAGACCACAAGGGCTGTGATTGGTCAGATGCACCGCGATGCAACTCAACCTGACGCAGAACCATAAAACGGCCACGACGCCGTAGGAGTGACGGCGTAGCTACGCCGTGGAGTTGACGCAGAAGCATAATGAGGCCTTAAGACGCTTCGACCTGCGTCATTTCCGCTAGCCGTTTATTTACTTTCCGGCTCTTTTAAACTTTGCGGCAGTGTCGAGGAAAGGTACTGAGTTTTTTAAATCGGCCGACAGTGAGGTGGAGTTGTTGCTGCGAGTAAAAATGCTGCTAAACAACAACTGCGAGAAAACATTCCGTCTCCTTTGAAGAAACGCAATCTGCAGTATGTACAAACTGACATTAATCTTTAACAAGGCTGTCAAAACAGACAGCATCCAAAACAACTGCTGTACAATGTCGTTCACCATCTTGGCTGAATTGGTCATATGACTGCTTAACATGACTAAAAATGCGTCATCGTATTCAAAAGCCTCCGTTTTCACAGTCCACACTACGACGCGAAGACGGCGTTTTCAAATTTATCTGCTTTCCAAAAGCTACGTTTTCGTTGACTTAAAACGCCGTCTCAGTGTGGACGGAAAGCCAAAACGGAGAGAAAAATATACGTTTTCAAATGAAAACGTATTAGTGTGGACAAGGCCTTAAAGAGCCTTGACACAGACAAACAACCTGTGATGTAACTAATGTAACATTCAGACCCCGAAGCTTCCTTCTCAGTCCACCAACATTATTACAGCATTATTGCACCCAAATTCTTCTCACCAGGTGGTGACTCTTCGCAGAGATGATTTTGGTGGTGTCGGGGTCCCAGAGCACCAGATCGGCATCAGAGCCCACGGCGATACGCCCCTTCCGTGGGTACAGGTTAAAGATCTTGGCAGCGTTGGTGCTCGTCACAGACACAAACTGGTTTTCATCCATCTTACCTGTCACCTGTGAAGCAGAACATTCATCTTAAGAACAAGGTTAGAAACGTGTTATGGGAATGATACAGTAATGAAAGTTACATTGATTTTATTTTTTTTTACCAAAGTATAGGTATAGTGTGTTGTGCACGCCATGAAACGTGAAACACTTCAATAAATACAATAAAAAGTACCTTTTATTATTATAAATAATGCTAACATGTATAATAATTATTTATACAAATAATAATAATTATAATAATCAAAATAATGCCACATGGCTCATCCAATCAGATTTTAAAGGAATAAACTAATAACTGATAAATAACTTTTTTTTAAATGTACCATATAATAATAATAATTTATTATTTATAAAAATATAGATTATAATAATTTAAAATAATGTCACATGGCTTATCCAATCAGATTTAAGAGAATAAACTATTGATTGATAGATAACATGAATACAAAAAAATGAATGTACCTTATTATAATTTATTATTCATAGAAATATTGATTATAATAATTTAAAATAATGTCACATGGCTTATCCAATCAGATTTTAGAGAATAAACTATTGATTGATAGATAACATGAATACAAAAAATTGAATGTACCTTATTATAATAATAATTTATTATTTATAAACATATTGATTATGATAATTAAAAAAATGTAACATGGCTTATCTAATCTGATTTTACAGATGAAACTATTGTAAATACCCTGCTACCTTATAATAATAACAACAATTATTATTATAATTATAATAATCAAAACAATGCAACATAGCTCATCTGATCAGATGAAACTATTGATTATTAAATACACATTTTGGCTGCAATAAACCAAAAAACATAAGCCCATAAAAAGTAACAAATTATTTTGAACAGCAAATTCTCGTTTAATCTGGATCTGTAACAAACCATGTGAACATATAAAGCAGATTAAAGTGTCTCTCACCACACACTTGTCCCAGATGATGGACATTCTCTCCTCAGTGCCGTTAGTTCCCTCCGGGATGAGGGTGAAGTTATCCTTGCCAACGGCCCTTTGAGAGGTGTTGAAGGTGCAGTGGGCACTGCCAGTCACCTGCAGATCACCACTGCACACAAAACAGCCGGTTAAAACACTGACAAACACCAATGTTTTTGCACATGGCAATATAATGTTTTTTTGTACAATTTATTACCAAGGTATTCTTTGAAAAACCTTTGAATACCATGCAAATACTATGGTATTTAAATATGTTCTGTTGTGTGTTGCTAAACTCCATGTGAACTTCTGTTAATAAAAAAACATGCATCAACTTCTTTTATAATAATACATGCAATTTTATGACTGCATATTAATTGAGATTAATTGAGAACTATAATTTCCTGTCACAACACAACCATTTAAAATGAACTAGTAAAGGCAAATAGTTGTTTAAAAATGGTGAACGTGATCAGTTACAGGATAAGAAATACACTTTCCTTTCTAAATCATATACATTTGATTATATTTGTTAGTAAAACCCATTTGATATAACCATCAGATACCTTCGCTGTACCATGTTATCCCCGGTGTTATTTTAATATAATTAAGATAATATTATAGCTTTTTATTCATATTTTGAATTTGATTTGATTTTTATATTTTCCATTTTCATAAAAAAAATGTTTATGTCTATAAAATTTTTATACATTTTAATAACAATTTTAGTTTTAGTTATTTAGTTATAGTACATCAAGTTCAAATGAAAATAAGAAATGTTGGTAACTAGCTGAAATAAAATAAGTTTAAGTTTTATGTATATTTTTTATTTGAGTTAACTTTTATTTTAATTAAAGACAATGTTTTTCTTTTTTGCTTTAGTTTTAGTTAACTACTCTGAAACTTTTCCCACAGTATTTTTGTAAGGAAAGTAATGTCTTTCATAATAATTTGTATTTTATCTTAGTTTGTGTAGAGAAAAGCTCACAGTAGGCTGTTCTTTGTATAATGGTGCCCTCTAGTGGTCAGCCCATTAATGTTCTTCCCTTAGCCAGCAGGACGACGAATGGGTGACCATAATGAACAACCCCTGCTCTGCACACATAAACTCACTGTGGTCCAAATACCCCCTGTGATCTATGTCACACAATGCACTAGGTAACACACACCAGGCCAGCAGGGAGTTGAGATAGTCCGGGGTGGTGGGGTCGGGGCTCAGGGGTGGAGATGTGATGTAGGCTGCAGCTTTGGCCCAGTTCTTGCTCCAGTAGTGAGTGCCGTCTGTCCCCAGGCTGGCTGAGATGGGCTCTCCGTACACTACGGTACCTGAGCAGGGAAAGCACAGGGTCAGGGTCGCTACAATGGTTTGAAAAGCTGTTTGCTGCTCAGGAAGCACACTAGATTTAAGAGCTACTTCGTTCTTCATACTTAAAGGGATAGTTCACCCAAAAATGAAAATTCTGTCAGTTATTACTCACCCTCATGTTTTTCCAACCCCGTAAGACCTTCGTTCATCTTCGGAACACAAATTAAGATATTTTTGATTAAATCTGAGAGCTGGATCACGTACAACAACAGAAGCGTACGCTATTACACTAGTGAACTGACTCGAGGCCCACAGAGAAGGAAATTAATAGTTGAAATAAAGTCGTTATTTCGTTTTTTTTTGCGCACAAAAAGTATTCTCGTCGTTTGATAAACTTAAGATTGAGCCACTGTAGTCACTTGGACTATTTTAACGATGTCTTTAATAACTTTTCGGGGCTGGCAAGATTCAATCCCTTAGAAGCCTATGGAGGAGTGATCCAGCTCTCAGATTTAATCAAAAATATCTTAATTTGTGTTACGAAGGTCTTACGGGGTTGGAAAAACATGAGGGTGAGTAATAACTGACAGAATTTTCATTTTTGGGTGAACTATCCCTTTAAGCCTAAAATGTTTTTTTT
Source organism: Gila orcuttii (assembly GCA_026230005.1). Lineage (NCBI taxonomy): Eukaryota > Metazoa > Chordata > Actinopteri > Cypriniformes > Leuciscidae > Gila > Gila orcuttii. The sequence goes on along the minus strand of JAPDVR010000015.1, from coordinate 40,129,133 downwards.
TTTATATCAGTATTAGTAAGGATAGTATGATCTCTGTATAATATCAGTCTTTAAATGCAAGATATGTGGTGTACCAAAGTATACTCGCAATAATTCCACTTTAGCACAATCAAATATACTTAAGTATATCTTTAGTTGGAACTCAGCACTATTTCTGAACTTAAGTGTATTAAGTACAAAATTAGTTGTTCAAATTTAGCAGACTTTAAGTATATCAATTTAATATACCGAAAGTATAATTGCACGGTATTTACATTAAGTACATAAATATCTAAATGTATTTGTAGTATACTTAGCATAAAATTAATGTATTTCAAATACATTTTAGTATATTTATTTTTCACCAAGGAAACCATCTAGATTAAAACCATCTGGTTTTAGCTGATATTATTCTGATATTTTTCAGCAGAGGCTTACTAGTATTACTATTTGGAACAGCATTTGAGTTGGAAGTTGCTTAAAAATGTTGTCTAGGTAGGCAGCTCAATAGTGTTTGGAACATTGTCAGTGTCAAATGGCCTCTAGTTAGGAGTCTATTGATAATGTGAGAATAAAACCCATGTGACAGCTTTTTCCAAGCTCATCCAAGGGTTGAGTGCGATATCGATCAATTCATAGGACTTTTATATCAAACATCTGATGTACCTTTTTTCCTAGCCTGGGCGATGACATCAGCAGCACTCTTGCTCATCACTTTGGTGATGTAGAGCGGGCAGTTGGTCTGGTTGGCGATGGTCACAGCCCGGTTGATGGCCTCGGCCTCCACCTATAAAACATCGGCCGACACTCACTGACCTTTAGCTGAAATTACAGACGCAGCCGAGGTAAAGTGCTGCTCAGCACCTCCTGAACGCTGACTGCACTTTATGTGCGCCAACGGACTCGGCTAAAGGTTTCTGGAAGGCTGATACCAATGATCAATGACTTTGGCAGCAAAAACAGTGGGAAAGTGGAAAGTCTGAACTCCCCTGATCCCTAAAGGGAAACAAACCATAAATGTGTTTTAGTGCAGCATGTTTGAAGGTTATTTTGGAAGCGTTTCTCGGGTCTCGATGTACGTGTAAGGCCAATGATGTGCTAAAAACCTCCTTCCATGTGGTGCACAGCTGTCATTTTGCAGTATGAATGTTTTGATGGTGTATTTGGTGTGGTGTGATGAGCTCTAGATTATAGCACTATAGTCAAGGTGCATTTGAAGCGTTTTACCTCCTCTGGGCGGCTCAGAACGTGTCCCTCTGGACCAGTGATACCCAATCCCAGAATCCTCTTCTGCTCCTAAAAGCAAAAACAGAGTAAAAGAGATTTATATGGATTTCACGTCAAAAAACAAAGTGAAAAATAAAACCCAATTTATCATTACAGCAATGCAGACATTTTACTTTTTACAAATACTACATTAAATATTATATAATTTCTTTTCATCTGCATGAACTGTGAAAGGGAGGATGATAAATGTCTTTAAAAATGTCACAATCTTAATGATCCCATATTTTTTCCTTCTTTTGAGGTGATATACTGTAGACTAAATTCAATATAAAAATCAGCATTGCCATTACAGGAATAAATTACATTTGAAATATATTCGTATAGAAAACAGTCATTTAAAATAGCAATAATATTTCACAATAGCACTGTTTTTACTGTATTTCTGATCAAATAAATGCAGCTTTGGTGAGCAGAAGTGACTTCTTTCAAAAACATTAGAAAACAGTAAACCGTTAGTATATTTATACATGTTGAGCTCACCTCCGCAATGATGTCACCGTTCTCTGCGTGCACCTGGGCGATGGCTCCCATGTCCCTGATCCCACTGAACACTTCATACATCTATAACAGACAAGAGACACAACGTTTGGTGTGTTTACTGTGTTCATGCAGTACAGTGTGTATTTTCGTCTGCTCTGGATCTACGGCTTCAGGAAACGTCGTGAACATGCTCTCTCTCAAATCACATCAGTGCACGGAGAACTCATCATTACTGCATTCTCAATGAACCCAAAACAAGCATTTAGACTTTATGAAGTAACTAAACAGTGTCTAATCCAAAATTATAAGCATAATTAAAGGCATATGCATGAGAGATCATGCTTTACAGTCATACCTGGGAGTCATTTAGCTGAAAAATATCCTTGTAAGCCAAGTAGACCAGGAAAGAGTTGACACCTGGGAGAAAAAGACCAGGATGTTAGACATCATCAGACATGGACACACATGCAGAGAGGAACAAGCAAGGGTGAAGTAACTGTGTCACAGACAGTTTAAAAGCAGAAATGTGCAGATTGTACCACTGTCTTGTAATGATTGTTCCTTGTGTGTAATTTGAGCCATAATAGTGAATCATCACTTTCATGTGGGAGTACTATACTAGGTGGATAAACCTATATCATTGATGTAACTGCTTTGCAAAACATTGCAAATGTATTAAATATATATATTTTTAGAGATATAACCGTTTAAATTAAATTATAATAACTTGTACATTCTGGGTGAATTTTTAATTGAGTTTTAACGCTAGTAATAACATACTAAACTCTTGCTTACATTTTCATTGCACATATTTAAAGGGACATTGTGTAGGAATTTCTCCCATCTAGCGGTGAAATTGTATTTTGCATTCAAACGAATTGTGCTCTCCAGCGCCTCGCTTTTTCAAATGCGTGTTGAAACTACGGTAGCTGTTATGTACCAAAAAGCTATGACAGGATGTCTTCTAATAGCACTTCGTCGAGTTTTCCTTCGGGTGAACATGTTTGTTATTTCAAACAAACTGAAACTTGACACAACGAACAAACGAATGTTACAGTATGAATAATAACAGTGCAATGCAGCCTTTTAAACTTGCCGGGGCCGTGAAGCGCCTCTCACTGCTCTGCTCCTCCGGTTCTGCTGCTTTCAGTCACGTGACGCTGGCTCTGAACGAAAACGCGTTGTGGAAACTCGTTGGTCTAGTACTTTTTGACCCTCTCTGCTACTATAGTTTTTCAAGATGGCGGAACTACATGGAAGCCTCCGTGACCCTACCCGTCACATGTATATAAAGATAATAAATTCTTTGTTTACGAGGATAAGTCAGATAATTGGCAGAGGTATTTGTACACCATTGAGGACATATTTATGAATAAAAATATTGATTTTAGATAATAAAATACCTAAAAAACTACACATTGTCCCTTTAAGCTAGTGGTTTCTTGCTGAATTACAAACACCTCTTTAGCTCGTCACGCCTCTCCCAACTCATCACCGCTCTCACGGGTTCTTGTGAAGGCATGTCTCGAAAGATAAAAGGTCCAACATTAGAAATACTTTTAGCTGCGTTGCTATATGTCATGAGAGAAAGCAACTGAGTAGCTAATATTTTGTCATGAGCAAACGCGATTGTCTCATTTATAATAAACCCATCCAATGTATCTGCACTAGGCGCATGTGTGAGGAACATACCGTGATCTTTGACCAGCGCCTCGACCTCCTCCTGCATGCCCTTGTGCCACTCTGTGATGTCCACATGGAGAGAGTAATCACAGCAGGACTTGTGGTCGGCCCAATCCCTCCACTGGTTAAAGGCAGCGATCAGACTAACGCCCGGCTCCGGAACCACATGATCAACTGAAAATACACATCAAAATCGAAATATATTGATCCTATATACTTAAAGCGAGGGAACTTGTGTATATACTGTAGAATTAAATGGAAGGATATTAAAATTCAACATTTAACTCGTCCCACACATTTTGGGGTTTAAAAGACACTTAATATTCAGTGATATTATCAATTTGACTGCACTGACACTATTGGATGAGAACAAAACTTGAGCTGGATAATGAGAACAGTCTTCAATAGAGCTGCTTTTATAGCTGAATCGAATTTGTTTCATAATTGTATTTAACAATTTTTTTTATGCTTTAGTAGAGTAACAAAGTTACATACAGCACCTTTAAAGCTGAATTAAGCATTTTTCATAATTTGATTATTTTTCATATTACTTTTCATAATTTAATGAACTTTGCAATGTTATTGAATCAGTTTATGAAGCAATATGATCAGCTTATAAAGCTGCTATGTCTAATTTATTCATAAATCAAATTCAGATAAAATGTACATTCTTTATATGTAGAAATTTGACTATCATCCAAAACATATTAGATATGAATCCTTTTGTATTACATTTAGAATATAAAACTTTATAAGTAGGGGCAAATTACTGCAGAAAAAACAAAGAAATGAATCCTGTTAAATACAAAAAATCATGAGATTATGATTCATAATTTTAATAACTAAATTGCATATAAATTATTATTTTGTAATTATTTTTGTTATTATATATCTTTAAACACAATTATATATATATAATATTGTTTATATACAGTATATAAAAATAATATTGTATATACATACTGTACATATATTTGTGTGTGTATATATACATAAATGCAAACAATTTTTATATATAATAATACAATTCCATAAATATTTTTTATAAATTGCATATAAATTCTTTTATGGTCTTGTTATGAATTTTTTTAGACGTACTGATCATAGTGGTACCGCCAGCGAGAGCAGCTCGTGTGCCCTGGTAGAAGTCATCAGCCGCTGTCATGCCCCGGTCGGGCATCTGGAAGCGGGTATGAACGTCAATGCCACCTGGGATCAGCATCCTGCCGTGGGCGTCGATGATCTTCACACCACCAGGAACTATGAGGTTTTCACCGATTTGCCTGGAGAGAGAAAATAAGCGTCACAAAGGTCAACAGAGGTCATCTCTACTGTCAGTCAATACTTCAGACCAGAAAAACAATGACATTAAATAATAATTAAAACACTTGCTTGATGACTCCATCCTCCATATAGATGTCGGCATGGAAAGACTGATCATCGTTCACTATCTTCGCACCTTTGACTAGAAGACGGTCACTCTGTGAGAAAGGGAGACAGAGAGTCATACAAAAACTGCATTTATTCCCAGCAGCTCTATGCTAACTATTTATACAATAATTTGACTGTAACTCAATAGGTCTCACATGCTCTCAGTTTAAGCACAGAAACACTTTGTTTTTGCATAGTATGAACAATAAAACAAAAATGCATGTGCATATTTCACAGTAACATCTCCTTCACTGGCGGTTCTTAAAGGCCACATACCCACTGCTGCTCAATACAGGTTTCACATATATATATATATATATATATATATATATATATATATATATATATATATATATATATATATATATATATATAAATTATATATATAAAATCTCAAAACAATTGTAAGCTCAGGAGTGACTTTCATACACACATGGATAACTTAGGGGATTCACCTTTGCATTTAAAGTTCCCCTATTTTGTTATTTTAAAGGCTCCTAATTTAGTTTTGAAGGTCTCCTACAATAGATCTACCTGCATCCAAGGTCAAAAAACACTTTAATTGTCTCATAATATACATTTCAGTCAGGACCACTTTGAGAATGAAATTTATTGACAATCTTTGGATTTGGCGAGAGGCTTAGGCTCTAAGGTGCTCGAGCTAAACAGCTTGAGATACATCCTTGAGACCCAAATCCCTCAAGCCTTTTAATAACCAAATGTTGCTTAGCATATGTTTACAGAAGGAGATACAATGATTATGTACATAGAGTTTCTATACAGAATCCACTGCTCTATTATGAAGATGCTAGGAGGTGAAGGGGTGGAGGTGGTGTAAATGTCTGTGCGACAGACTGCAGAGCATTTGTTGAATGAGCTTAAATACTATAGTTGATTAGAGTAGGTGGAGTAACCAGGGCTCTCAAGTGTCACGCATTGAGTGACAGTCACTCATTTCGGTCTTTTGTCACGCACTCCCGCCACACATTGTATTTCTCACGTGGAAAAACTATTTATATTATATTTAATATGCCGCAGCGCCCAAAATTTCTCAGGCCGCCACTTATCAGCCAATCAAAAAAAAGAAAGGGGCTACACAATAGCCAATCAGAAAATAGCACTATTGTATCTGGGTAAGATTTAACGCAACAACCAATGAAAAAAAGCATATCCTGGAAATGTTCACGTGATTCTGCTATAGGGACGTCCTGCGTGACGTCACGCCATTTGGAGCAGCCATTTTGACGGAATAGAAAATGCTGTACCGCCAGTGATAATACAGCTCGTCGCAAAATATTTCTATCATGCCCGAGCGATGCTGTGCAGTTGGATGCGATCAGATACGTGATCATACAAAAGGAATATCTTTATACCGTATTCCCAAAAGAAACAAAACGGAGAAACAAGTGGTTGGCGGCAATAAACAGGCAAAACGCTGATGCCGGTGCTACTGTTTGGCTTCCAACTCAACACAGTCCAACTCAGCACAGCTTTGCAGTCTTCATTTTGGATCAGGTAAGTTGTCCCCTCGAAGGCTAATGAATGATTTCTCGGAGTTCGGGATCAAATGTTATAAATCCACTGTTGCCATAGAAATCCGCAATGTTTGTGTGCACTAACTTACCATTCAGCATAACATAAGCTTGTCTTAGCCGGACACATCAGGCTCCCGATTTTTTTCAATAGATATACAGGTCCTTCTCAAAAAATTAGCATATTGTGATAAAGTTAATTATTTTCCATAATGTAATGATAAAAATTAAACTTTCATATATTTTAGATTCATTGCACACCAACTGAAATATTTCAGGTCTTTTATTGTTTTAATACTGATGATTTTGGCATACAGCTCATGAAAACCCAAAATTCCTATCTCAAAAAATTAGCATATTTCATCCAACCAATAAAAGAAGTGTTTTTAATACAAAAAAAGTCTACCTTCAAATAATTATGTTCAGTTATGCGCTCAATACTTGGTCGGGAATCCTTTTGCAGAAATGACTGCTTCAATGCGGCGTGGCATGGAGGCAATCAGCCTGTGGCACTGCTGAGGTGTTATGGAGGCCCAGGATGCTTCGATAGCAGCCTTAAGCTCATCCAGGGTGTTGGGTCTTGCGTCTCTCAACTTTCTCTTCACAATATCCCACAGATTCTCTATGGGGTTCAGGTCGGGAGAGTTGGCAGGCCAATTGAGCACAGTAATACCATGGTCAGTAAACCATTTACCAGTGGTTTTGGCACTGTGAGCAGGTGCCAGGTCGTGCTGAAAAATGAAATCAGATGGAAGCATGAAGTGCTCCAAAAACTCCTGATAGCTAGCTGCATTGACCCTGCCCTTGATAAAACACAGTGGACCAACACCAGCAGCTGACATGGCACCCCAGACCATCACTGACTGTGGGTACTTGACACTGGACTTCAGGCATTTTGGCATTTCCTTCTCCCCAGTCTTCCAGACTCTGGCACTTTGATTTCCGAATGACATGCAAAATTTGCTTTCATCCGAAAAAAGTACTTTGGACCACTGAGCAACAGTCCAGTGCTGCTTCTCTGTAGCCCAGGTCAGGCGCTTCTGCCGCTGTTTCTGGTTCAAAAGTGGCTTGACCTGGGGAATGCGGCACCTGTAGCCCATTTCCTGCACACGCCTGTGCACGGTGGCTCTGGATGTTTCTACTCCAGACTCAGTCCACTGCTTCCGCAGGTCCCCCAAGGTCTGGAATCGGTCCTTCTCCACAATCTTCCTCAGGGTCCGGTCACCTCTTCTCGTTGTGCAGCGTTTTTTGCCACACTTTTTCCTTCCCACAGACTTCCCACTGAGGTGCCTTGATACAGCACTCTGGGAACAGCCTATTTGTTCAGAAATTTCTTTCTGTGTCTTACCCTCTTGCTTGAGGGTGTCAATGATGGCCTTCTGGACAGCAGTCAGGTCGGCAGTCTTACCCATGATTGCGGTTTTGAGTAATGAAACAGGCTGGGAGTTTTTAAAAGCCTCAGGAATCTTTTGCAGGTGTTTAGAGTTAATTAGTTGATTCAGATGATTAGGTTAATAGCTCGTTTAGAGAACCTTTTCATGATATGCTAATTTTTTGAGATAGGAATTTTGGGTTTTCATGAGCTGTATGCCAAAATCATCAGTATTAAAACAATAAAAGACCTGAAATATTTCAGTTGGTGTGCAATGAATCTAAAATATATGAAAGTTTACTTTTTATCATTACATTATGAAAAATAATTAACTTTATCACAATATGCAATTTTTTTGAGAAGGACCTGTATATATATTTATTTTTTGCTTTAAACAGAAAATCATTTGTTAATCAAACGTTTAGCTGTCGCTCTTTATGATAGAACTATTGTGCATTTTTTTCACGGTTCTAACGGTGTATGGGTTGACTACATTTTTCTACGTTTTTTTGTAGCAGTGAAAAAAAACATACCAACATTAGCTAGAAACAGTATTAGTAGTAAAGAGTAGAGAAGAGAGCCGTGGAACTGTTCAGTAAGCTTCAGAGTCAGTAACGTTACTGGTAAATGCATTTACCTAACACACTGTAGCCCAATGTCAAAACGTTTTTATGTAATTATATTATTAGTATAATAATACACTAATAATATGTATTACCCACGGCAATGGATCTATTATTAGGGGTGGCCCACCCCTAATAATAGATCCATTGCCATTGAGTAGCTGACGGATGAATTCCGTCAAAATGGCTGACACTAGGACTAGGGGTCACGTGACTGGGAGATCCCTATAACATCTTCCGAAAGTTTTGTTCACACACAGAGGAAACCACTGGAGCTCCAAACCTCACTTTGAGCACAGAGTAACTCATGATCTCCTGTTTTAATGTTACAACAAATTCACAACTTGTTTGACACAAACAATGACAACTTGACTGCTGTTAGAGAATGTATCCCAGATAATTAGCATCAGTTTTTCATGAGTGTCTATAACTTAGTCAACAGTTTTACAGCCTTTTCACTCACAACACCTGCTTAGAACAAGTAGTCTAGGCCTAGTCATATTTTCGCTACCACACGATGACTGACATATTGTCATGAAACAACCCCCCCCCCCCAATCAAATGAGCGTCAGCAATCTGATTGGTCGATTGCTTACAGCGAATGTCATGCTTTGGAAGTGCAGCAAAGTGGATTTGCTTTGGCAGCGCAGAAACCAGCGTCTTACACGAAGCAAACTCTTTCAGTCTCAGCTACAACTACAGTGTTTTAGGTCGGGTCAAAGTAGACATTCACGCTGGCATTATACAAATTAGTTACAAACCTATGTAGGTTTGAGTAAGAAGTAAGACTGGAGTTACTGAGGACTCGTTTCGGGCAGTTCAGAATCGATCCATCAACTTTATTTATCTGCACTTTGATCTTTAAAACATTGCAGACCTTTTAGATTCACAAACAGCTATATTAGACACTACATGAAAGGTAATATTCGAAAAAGTATAATAGGGGCACTTTAAGGCAATTGACTAGAAAACTTGCAGGGTGTATGTGGCTATAAAAAGTCACCACTGTTGTTAACAATGAAGTGATTTGATTTGATTTGATAAATGTTTTTGCATGACAAGGTCACTGTAGGAAAAATCCAAATGAGATGCATATCTCTTCAACTGGAGACTCAATTTGTTTTACAGACAAGCACTGGACATGGGGTTCAATAACAGATGAAGCATAAAGATCACTAAGACACATCAGAAAAACACAGTGATTCTTATCATGCTAAATGGATTCTGACACGTGACCATGGGCACAAATGTTGTTTAAGGTCAGCGCCATTGACTGCAGCCCGCATGCTTTTCTTTCTGTCAGACACACAGTTCAATTATTTTTCAATCAATATTAAATGATTGAATGCGACAGTATTGTCACTTTAACCCATCGTGATAGTGACTTCCAAAGTCATGATGGGAATTGTAGGGGGTTAAGAAGATCTTAGCTGCATTGTGCTCTGTAATTAATGACCTGAAGAGATAATTGTCATGAAAGTCCTATTCTTTAGCTGGTTGACTGCTAATGAGTAGCTATCGTTGAGCCGTGGTTCATGATTCTACTGTAAGAAAAGAGCCTGTGCTGTGGAGAACAAGACATTGCTGGAAAGACTGCTAAAAAGATAAGTATTTATAGATAAAATATATTTATGATTGACCACACTTAAACTTAATATGCTTTGCAATCATATCAGAATGATTTTATTTTATGAAACAAGCATGCGAATGGTGACTTTACAATTTAGTACAGTATGTCACATTTTTAGTGCTGTTAACTAGCCATTAAGTTTGATAGAAAATTCTATTACTAACTGTGGCGAGGGGGGCGTGGTTCAGCGGACTCTGTAGCAGGAGAGCGAGGGCGGAGCCGAGCGGTGAGTAAGTGGGTCAAGTTCAAATGACGAACACCTGTTTGTGATTTCAGTAATTGGCGTGAGGAGACCGTATATAAGCGGGCCGTGCTGATAACGGGGAGAGAGAGAGACTGGAAGCTCGTGCACGCTGACGGTGGGGACGAAGCTGTGAACACTGGAAAGAGTGCTGCCTCGTGGTAATCGGAGACGCTGTAAAGTGCACGAGCTCCACTAATTGCCGACCCCGAGTCTCCTTCCATCACCCACACACGAACCCTGAGCTACATCACACTGGTGCCGAAACCCGGGATGGAAGGAGAGGCCGCCGCCAGAACCACTCTGTCAACGCCATTTGCGGACATCATCAACGCGCTCGCGGGACTCCACCAACAACACCAGGAGGCTCTGCTGAAGATGGAGGATCAGCAACAGCGCCGTTTTGAGGCACTCCTCCAGACCCAGCATGAGGACCGTGAGCAGTTCCGGAGCTGGCTAGACTGGGAGGCTCGGGCGTCTACTTCGTCGGCCCCGGCCACGGCCCTTCCCCTCCACAAGATGGGTCCACAGGACGACCCGGAGGCGTTCCTGGACCTCTTTGAGAAGTCGGCCGTGGCCGGGTGCTGGCCGCCCGCGGACTGGCCCATGCGTCTGATCCCGCTGCTCTCGGGCGAGGCGCAGATTGCCGCCCAGCAGCTGCCAGTCCGCAACCTCCTGGTCTATGAAGACCTGAAACGCGCCATTCTTCAGCGGGTCGGCCGGTCCCCGGAGCAGAGTCGTCAGCAGTTCCGCTCCATGGAGTTCGGGGAATCCGGCCGGCCCTTTATCTTTGCGCAACAGCTCCGGGACGCGTGCCGCAGATGGCTGATGGCCGAGGCCCGCGACGTCGATGGAGTCATCGAGGTGGTGGTACTGGAACAGTTCATCGCCCGTCTGCCAAAGAAGACCGCACAGTGGGTCTAGTGCCACCGCCCGACGTCGCTGGACCAGGCCATCCAATTGGCAGAGGACCAGCTGGTGGCGTGCCCAGGGGTCGGCGAACCCCTAACGACATCTCTCTCTCTCTCTCTCCCTTCTCCCTCTCTCTCTCTCTCTCGCCCTGTCCCTGCTCCCAGGTCCCGAGGTGGCTTTCCACCACGCCCGGCGCCCCGCTGGAGGACCAGCCCTGCAGCTGATCCGGCCCCTGCACCACGTGCGCCGCCCCGGGGAACCCCATCGCTGGTTGGCGGTCCGCCAACCCCGGCCCCTGCGGTCTCCTCACGTCAATCACCTGACCCACTTCCCGCCACTGGGATGGCGGGGAGGCCTGGGCCGGCCTGCTGGCGTTGCGGGGACCCTGGGCACTTCGTGGATAGGTGCCCGGTGATGGAGGTCGGAACGCTGGTCAGGGTCCCCGACGCGCCACAGGTTGCCCCCGATCAAGCTGGGGTGTACCAGATACCAGTAAGTGTAAAGGGGGGTACCTATCAAGCTTTGGTGGATTCAGGTTGTAACCAGACCTCCATCCATCAAAGTTTGATTCATCCAGTGGCATTGGATAGGAGCCGCGTGGTTAAGGTGCGGTGTGTGCACGGTGAGGTGGTGGGTTACCCCTTAGTGCCAGTCACTATCCAATTTCGGGGGAAAAAGCATAGTGTAGAGGTGGCAGTTAACCAGCACCTCCAGCACCCGTTGATTTTGGGAACCAATTGGCCGGGGTTTAAAACATTATTGACTTATTTATGTACGGGTGCTTCTGGGATTAAAAGAAGGCAGGAGAAGAGAGCGGTGGTTCAGGTTGGAGAGGCTGTGCCGGGACCCTCGGGGTCTGTATCAGAGGAACGGAGCGCTTCAGAAAGGGAAATCCTTTTTGAACGCGATGATTTTCCTCTGGAACAGTCCCGAGATGATACGCTCAAAAATGCGTTTGATCAGGTCCGCGTGATCGACGGACAGCCTGTCCACCCAGACCAACCGCTCTCGTATCCTTATTTTGCCGTGATAAAAGATAAGTTGTATCGGGTGACCCAGGATACCCAGACAAAACAAGATACAACTCAGTTGTTAGTTCCAAAGAGCCGCCGGGAAATGCTGTTTCAGACGGCTCACTGTAATCCGATGGCTGGGCATTTAGGGCAAGCAGCTACACTGAATCGTCTAATGACCCGATTTTTCTGGCCAGGCATTCACGAGAATGTGCGCAGGTGGTGCGCGTCTTGTCGTGAATGTCAGTTGGTGAATCCACCGGCCAACCGAAAAGCACCTTTGTGCCCCCTTCCATTAATAGAGGTCCCCTTTGAGAGAATTGCCATGGACCTCATCGGGCCATTAGAACGATCCGCACGGGGGCATCGCTTTGCATTAGTTCTGGTGGATTATGCAACGCGATACCCCGAAGCAGTGCCGCTACGCAACATTTCTGCTAAAAGTGTTGCGAGTGCACTGTTTCAACTAATCTCCCGGGTGGGAATCCCGAAAGAGATTCTCACCGATCAGGGCACGGCGTTTATGTCACGCACAATTCGCGAACTGTACGAATTATTGGGTATTAAATCGATTCGTACCAGCGTCTATCACCCACAAACGGACGGCTTGGTAGAACGATTTAATCGCACATTGAAGTCCATGTTTCGTAAGTTCGTACAGGAAGACGCCAAAAATTGGGATAAGTGGTTAGAACCCCTCTTGTTCGCTGTACGCGAGGTCCCCCAAGCCTCCACGGGGTTTTCCCCTTTCGAGCTGCTCTTTGGTCGCCAGCCCCGCGGGGTGCTGGATGTACTTAGGGAAGCTTGGGAGGACGGACCTTCGGATAGCAAAAACGAAATTCAATACGTCCTGGACCTGAGAACAAAACTCCACACGTTGGGGCGGCTCTCTATGGAGAATTTGTTACAGGCCCAGGACAAACAAAGTCGGCTGTACAACAGGGGGGCTAAACTACGTAAATTTGCACCGGGAGATAAAGAGCTTGTATTGCTTCCCACTTCCAGCTCTAAATTACTCGCTAAGTGGCAAGGACCGTTTGTGGTCACACGGCGAGTCAGGGATCTCAACTATGAGGTCCTTCGATCAGATAGGGACGGAGCACATCAGATTTACCACCTCAACCTGTTAAAAAAGTGGAATGAGGCGGAGTCAGCGATGCTGGCGACGGTAGTGAGTGGGGAGGAGGATCTCGGGCCAGAGGCGAATGTAAAGTCTCAATCATCCGCGCTGGCCATTTGCGGAGATCACCTCTCGCCGTCCCAGATCGCTGACATTCGAAACTTACAAACAGAGTTTGCTGATGTGTTCTCGCCCCTCCCTGGTCGAACAAACCTCATACAGCACCATGTTGAGACCGAACCGGGTGTGGTGGTACGCAGCCGGCCATATAGATTGCCGGAGCATAAAAAGAAAGTAGTTCAGGCTGAATTAGAGGCTATGCTGGATATGGGAGTAATAGAAGAATCCAACAGTGACTGGGCGAGCCCGATAGTTTTAGTGCCTAAAACTGACGGCTCAGTGCGGTTCTGTGTGGATTATCGTAAGGTGAATGCTGTATCGAAGTTCGATGCATATCCAATGCCACGGGTGGACGAATTGCTTGATCGGCTCGGCACGGCTCGATTTTACTCGACACTGGATTTAACAAAGGGTTATTGGCAGATCCCCTTGTCTCCAATGACTAAAGAAAAAACCGCTTTCACGACGCCGTTTGGATTACACCAATTTGTTACCCTTCCTTTCGGTTTGTTCGGGGCACCTGCCACCTTTCAGCGCCTGATGGATAGAATCCTCCGGCCGCATGCTGCATATGCCGCGGCATACTTGGATGATATTATCATCTATAGTAATGACTGGCAGCGGCATATGCAGCACTTGCGAGCTATCCTCAGGACGCTGCGAGGGGCGGGGCTCACGGCCAACCCAAAGAAGTGTGCGATTGGGCGCGTGGAAGTCAGGTATCTGGGCTTTCACTTGGGTCATGGGCAGGTGCGTCCCCAAATTGATAAGACGGCAGCAGTTGCGACCTGTCCAAGACCTAAGACCAAAAAGGGGGTTAGACAGTTCCTGGGGCTAGCAGGATATTACAGAAGGTTTGTACCTAATTATTCGGACCTTGCTAGCCCGCTGACTGATCTAACTAAAAAGGAGGCATCAGATACCGTTCAGTGGACGGAGCAGTGTCAGCAGGCTTTCACCCAGATAAAGGCTGCCCTGTGTGGCGGGCCGCTATTACAGGCTCCTAACTTTTCTCTCCCTTTTTCCCTGCAGACTGACGCGTCGGACAGGGGGCTGGGCGCCGTCTTGTCCCAGGAGATGGAGGGTGAGGAACGGCCGGTGCTGTACATCAGCCGTAAGCTCTCAAAGAGAGAGACTATGTACAGCACCATTGAGAAAGAAGCCCTTGCCATCAAATGGGCCGTCCTCACTCTCCGCTATTATCTCCTGGGGCGAGAGTTCACCCTCTGTTCGGACCACGCTCCCCTGCAGTGGCTCCACCGCATGAAAGATACCAACGCGCGGATCACCCGTTGGTATCTAGCTTTACAGCCTTTTAAATTCAAGGTGATCCACAGGCCGGGTGCACAGATGGCTGTGGCCGATTTCCTCTCCCGCAGGGGGGGGGGGGGGGGGGGGGAGGCTGCAGGCCGGACGGCTCCCCGGCCTGAGACGGGCGGTGGGGGTATGTGGCGAGGGGGGCGTGGTTCAGCGGACTCTGTAGCAGGAGAGCGAGGGCGGAGCCGAGCGGTGAGTAAGTGGGTCAAGTTCAAATGACGAACACCTGTTTGTGATTTCAGTAATTGGCGTGAGGAGACCATATATAAGCGGGCCGTGCTGATAACGGGGAGAGAGAGAGACTGGAAGCTCGTGCACGCTGACGGTGGGGACGAAGCTGTGAACACTGGAAAGAGTGCTGCCTCGTGGTAATCGGAGACGCTGTAGTCCGCGGGACGAGTATCGCCTTATATGTGCAGATGGACTGTTTTTGGTTTTGAATTAATTTTGAGAGCGCAAGAAAGCGCTGGGAAAAGAGGACCTTTAATAAAGTGCACGAGCTCCACTACTTGCCGACCCCGAGTCTCCTTCCATCACCCACACACGAACCCTGAGCTACATCACACTAACCTACTATAAGAGGCACAACAAACTACATTTCCCATCATTCTCTGTAGCAGCAACACAGTTAAAATGATAAACAATAAAATACACAGCGTCTGGTTTAAGACAATTTGGGCGTTAAATAATGGTGCAAATACCAGTAAATAGACTAGCGCAAACATAAATCACCTTGCATGATTCATTTAAATACTATCCTCTCATAAATTTTGCGTCTGAAAGGGAAACTCCTACAAATGCATATTCAATAAGGTCAGCCGCATAAATAACCCTGTCCACGCCTTTTCAGCGCTAATTTTTCACTGTGTGTCTTTAGTAAATCCTGATAGTAGTTTTTTAATGCCAAAAGAGGGTTTGCGCTGGAGCAAGTAAGTAAATCTGGCCCATAATGTGCATCATTTGCTCTTTATTATGTTTTATTATGGGTGGTTGAAATTACCAAAATCCTTTATCACAATATGAATCATTTTATTTCATTAAAACAATATATTATGAGAAAAGTGAAAGTAAGGGTTTTACAATAAAAAAAAACTGAAAATGAAAAATGCTGTAGAATTTACTTTGAAACCTTTTTCACTCAGAAATTGCTAGTAAATTACACAAAAAATACAAAGAAATGGCAAGTAAAATAAGACATTTTGAAGTAGAAAAACTGAAATAGTATTTCCTTGTAAAACATACTCTAATATTAATTTGACAAAATAGATATCAGATATAATTGATATTTCACCCATTTTGACAATATCAAAATTTCTATATCAAATTAAAAAATTAATACTAGCCTAATCTAAGTAAACAAGAAAAAAACTATTACTAAGATTAAAAAAAAAAACTAATTACAAGCAACAGCACAAATAAAAAAGTTCAAAAACTCTACCGGATGACAAATCTCTTACGGTTCATCCTGTGAAAAAGACGTACTGTTAAATGTAGTAAAAATACATTAAAGTATATTTGTATTGTACTAAAAACATACTCAAGTACATTTTTAATACATTTAATAGTACGTTTTTTTCACCCCTATGTTCCATTATTGCTAAAATATAGCCTATGTATTTTTGATTGTTGTTAGTAAGTGGAAAAGAGAGAATATATTATATATCAAAGTACCCTGAACCCCAGACCAAAGTACCCTGAACACACCTTGCAAATGTCCCTCCCCAAAAAAATTTTCCTCATCGGCTAGCTAACATAATCGATGTATACATATCAACCCGAAAAGAGTATACGGTTCGAGAAAGAATGTCATTTTACTTAAACATGTGAACGGAAATGAGGCCTCATCTGTCTCTGAGATAAAGCCTCTGCTTTACTATTACACACACAGTAGCTCAGACCATATTTATCATCATAGTCGGCTGTGCCACAAAGCGCTCGCTCATGCTGTTAGCTGAAAACATCTCGCAGACATCAAAACCATCTTAACTTTGTTAGTCACAGTGGAAGGACTCCAGCGATCACGTGGGCTATTTGTGATGTTTATACAGAGCTTGAGATCAAGATGAACTCGTTTTATTCAACCGTGACAGGACTTGTGCTCTGTAGTTGTTTGTTGGTCACTCTTCTACACAAATCCATTACTAGCGCTGTGTCTAGACAAACGCTGGCTCATTCTGCAGCCTAAAGGCTCATTAAAACAGACCTTTACATCTGCTGAACTGCTGAGCTTTCAGCTTATTCAGCAGTAGTTTAGTGTTCTGATGCATTCAGGAATACTGACCAGTTATACGATTAAAGACTAAATTAAAGGCAGCATTTCAAATTTAACTTAATGTATGGTTATGTTCCTGGATGCTCAAACAAAAAATATAATTGTCACAGCTGAAGCATCAACAACATCACCCAAGGAAAAATTAAATGACCCAGCTAACAAAAATATGTTCCAAGAATGTTTTGCTAAAGTTCACATTGTTATAAATGAGTTATTTATGAATGTTCTCTGAAAGTTCAAAATGTTTTTTTTTTTTCTTGGTTATGTGAACGTTAAAGAAATGTTCCATTTTATCATTCTTTAAACATTTTTTGAAATGTTACTTTTGAATGTTCTCTGAACATTCTAACACAAGTAACATTTAAAAAAAAAATCAGACGAACGTCCAACTGAAACATTTCAGAAAAAAAACATGTATAGGCTAAATAATGTTTTGTGTAAAATGTTTTGAGATCATTATTAAAGACCAGATAACTTTGAATGAACATTCTATTAATGTTACTGGAAGAACGCTTGCTTTAACTTTAACATTAGCTAAAGTTCTGCGAAGGTTCCCTGTTAGCTGGAGAGCTACTGTCCATCCGTGCTTGGCAAAGACTGGAGGTTACCATGTCATGACCCTTATGACCCTAGATCTGATCTGGATAAGCCTTGTGTCCAAAATACCCTCCGCTGGTAACACAATCACCAGTGAGAGTGCCCGGGATAACCATCAGAGGCCACTCAAACCCGGACTATTACCACACCTTCACAGACTCCATTTCCCATAATCCTTTGCTCGGACTTATCAGCCATGATTACATACAGCTGTGAATCATTAACCTCACCGACTCTGCCTATAAAAGCCTGGTTTACCCTATCACTCACTGTGACATTTTGTATATTATTGCGCTGCATTTCGCTGGTTCCATGTATTTTGGTTTTTGGACTCTCTGCCTGCCTTTGGATTGCCCGTTTGCCTTGTGTGTTTAGTTTGTTTGGACTGCCTACCTGTGTTTTGAACGTTTTTAACCAAGCTGCATTTGGATCTCAACCTTCTTGTCTCAGCGCAGTTCGTAGTATATGACACATAGCTGACACTGAACTCTGACTGCACCTTTCCTAAAAAGAATAAGAGCTTTACATGAGTGAAATATGAAGCTATGTGCTTTTAATAGTAAAGTAGATCAGTAGTAACAAACAGATGTATAGTGTATAAACCAGACCATTGATTCTTTACTGTCAGGTTGTCTGCCTCACTAATGGCAGTTATTTCAGCTCTGCTGACCGCATTTGTGGCCGACAATTAAGTAAACGCACACTTTAAGTTTCGAGGTGCAAATTAATAGTATATATAAGAAGGAAAAATATGCATAATTGTAATATGCAATTTTGTTATTATTCACCAATATTTTGGCCTCAGAGTTTTTCAAGGTGTAATGGAGGATGGATATAAATATTATATTGTATAAATAATATCTGAAATAACATGACGTAAGATTCAAGACTGCAGATTAAGCTTAAAATGCTTTTAAATCATATCAGAATCTGATATGCACAAGCACACATGAAAGGTACAACAATGGTGTATTTACCATTGGATATGGTGTATTTAAGAGATATTAGTAAAAGAACAGTGGAAGAAACAAATTGTTATTGTCAATGTTGACTTTACAATTTAGTATGTACACATTTTGAGTACTGTTCATGACTAGCAATGAAGTTTGATAGAAAATACCACTTATTTACCAGGTTTATGAGGCGTCAGAATGACATGACGAAAACTAAATTTCCCAGCATTCTCTGTGGCAACAGTTAAAAAAATAAATAATGAATAAATGCAAAGATGAAGCATCAGACCTTATGTTCATCACTAGATCTTTATTATGTTTCATTATTGCCAAAATAAGTTTTTTTGTAGTAAGTGGGGAAAAAAATCTATTCAAAAATATATAAAAACTACAATTCACATAATAACCCTTAAAGGAGTAAATAGCTTGGGGAATTATCAGATTATGCAATTATCATGAGGCATATCTGAGACACCATCATCTCAATCAAATATTTTTTAAGGTATTCTTTCACCAAATGGAGGACAGATATAAATATTGAACAAACAAATAGGTATGTAAATATATATAATGTCTACAACACAATGTAGTTCCACCCATCTCTAATAAAAAAAAAAACACTTTTATGGTAAGGCATGGACAGTGTACAATGTAGTGAAAAAATATAAACATTATGCAAACAAAATAAACATTAAAATACACACAGTATATGGCTACTAGTTAATACGAGACAATGTCATCATGTCTGTGTAAATCCTGATACATTTTGCATGAGGTCTGCGCAAAAATACCAAGAAGAAAGGTTACGCAACTTTGTTGTAAGAATGTTGTCTTGAATCCGCAGAAGGACGTAAACTCGTCTCTACAAGTATTTACATGTTTATGGCGTTTGACAACAAAAAACAGCCACAAAAAACAAAAGCTGACACCAATCTAGAACAGCAGACCCTCCAAAGATAACTTTACAAGCTCAAATAATACACAATTTAATGTAAATGCTCATATTTCAATTCATAATTCCTGAGGATTCTGACACTGCTTACTATAGTGTATTACTCAAACTGCAAAAAACTAAGTTAAAATATATTTCTGTGGTTACAAATACTGTTGATCTCACTGAACTTGTCCTGAACCCAGAATATTCCTTTAATCTATTGTAAAGCCTGTCAATGGGCTTAATTGGTCATTACGTAACAGCAAAAAGATCCCTCCTCTAGTAGATCAAGCAGTGCAAATAGTGTTTGTACTTAAAATGTTGAACTAAACGCCTGTTATGTTTACATGTATTTCCGACAGCAAAGAGTGCCTGGTGCCGCTCTGTTTCGAGTAAAGAGACAAATGCAGCACTTTTCATTTTCTCTTCTTTTTCCCCCCTCGGCTCGGTTGCACGTAGTGTTTACTGGAGTGAATGTGAGAGGTTGCTAATGATGGCTTCCAGAGAGTCCATCCATACCAGACCAAATCCCTGCGACCCACTTACAGCAAATCCAGTGCATACTTTTATCCTAAAGACACACTACTCAAATTGACAACCAGGGGGGCTCCCAGAAAAACTGCCTTTCCGAAAGTAATGTGCACTGAGAACTAAGAGAAGTGAGGTCCAGTAAGTGGGTCAAACACACTCAGATTGGTGAAGGTGCAGTCACATCTAGCAGTAGTGGAAGTGTTTATGTGGCTGATCAGGTTTGTGTTTCACGTCTTCACAAGAATAACATGTATGCATGAGGTCTAAACATAAAAAAAAAAACATTTTGGGGGTCTGTTCTGCTCTGTTTGCTGCGGCTTTAAAAAAAATAGAAAACAGACACCATAGATATTGTAGAATTATTTTAGTAATGCCTCACAAACGTCCACTGACAAATGATTTAATCAGTCAGCTGGCTTGCCAATCTTAATTTATCTTTCCACATTTGTGTTTATTTTGCTTTCGAAAGTCCAGACAATGTTAGTGAATATAGATCATATGTGGCTGAAATTGTATACAGTATTTTGAGTGGTAAGAATCATACTTTACGCAATTACATGAATGGAGAACATTGTGTTTGAAAAATGCAAGCGCGCAGTTCATAACAAAATGCAAGTTTGCATTGCATTCTCAGCATTGTCACATTAGGTGCTACAACGAGCAATAGTATAAACTGTTTTCTTCTACATTTGATGTTTATAGCTTGCACATGGTTTAAAGGGGTTTATATATCCTTATTCAGCACTGAGATTGCTAGAGCTTCATGCAAACAACTAAATTGACTCCATACATGAATATTTACACTAGGACAATGGTGAATGTTGCCTTTTTCTGTTCATCTCACTCACAGAAAAAGATTATCACCCAAACTAGCCACAGCAGACTATTTCCAGGTCAAGAAGTTCTCCCTAAATAACAGCAAGTTGACTATCACTGATTATTGGAGCACAGATTATTCAGTCTTTCTACTTTTCACATCTAATTCAATGTGGAGTTTGCAATTTCTTTGTAATTATTTGTGAAACGTGCTTGCAATTTCTGAGTGAAAATGAAAAGTCTGAGTTTGCTGTATTCCAGGAGCTCAACTTCTCTGGAAATCTGGAGTCTTTCTGATCCCGAGGGTTAATCGCGAGTTCAGCTTCAAATCAGAATGACGTTCTCGGTTCTGAACTAACAATCAATGTCTACAGGATCAATGTGCCGTCAAAGATGGAAAATCATCTTTATCATGACAATTTAGGCCATAAAAATGTCACAGTTTTACCCAAACGGGTGTCAAATTGTAGCGAGCAGTTTGTCGACACCTGCCAGCAATCAAAAGCACATTAGGTGTTGAAACCAAGTTTATTGGCACTGACATTGTTCTCAGGAAGACGTATCATTACGTGGTATTACTCAACAATTTCCTTCAGTGATTTTTCTAACCACACATTTGAAGCACACACACCAGCACTGCTACATTTACATGTGAAACATAAAACCTCACAAAGGAGATTTGTAGATCTCATGTATTTTAGATGGTTGTGAGAGAGCAAACTGTTTAAGTCTCTTGTTTAGGGTTTCAGAAGAGATGTGTGGTTGAGATGTGTGGTTAGAAAAATAACAATCCCATTATGTTTGCAAAATGATAAGATGGAACGTTCCCTTAACATTCGCACAACCAAGACTAAACGTTGGACGTTTTGAACACTATTAGAACATTTAGTCTTTATAACTTAATGGGAACGTTCTGGGTCCATGCTGATCAACTCTTTTCTTTCTATTATAAAAGAGACCAAGTTGATACTTCTAAGAAAACTATCTGATAACAGCTGAGTCTTGAGAGAGCAACTTCTGAACAATAAAATGCTGCATTCACGCCATGTCATAATTACCATAATTTCGAGATGACAACAGATGATGTTCTACTCGGAGCTGTTTTTTTATGGCAACACTATCAACGCCTAAATAAATCTGCAGCGGTCATGTGGTACAGCGGTCACATGTTACAAGTAGGAGCTCTCTGCAAATTCCCAGCTTACAAGTTGTAAATACGAGGGCGTGAACACTTTCACCAAATTGAAATCTCGTAATTACGACATGGTGTGAATGCACCTAAAGTTTCAGAACATCTATCATGATGGGTTGATGAGTTTTTTAAGGTGAGCTTCACTGCTGTCACCAATTCAAACGGGAGTCAAAGGGAATGAACGGCTGCACTTTTATCAAATCAATGAGAGCATGAGAGAGAGCAACACAAAACCAGCAGATCTCTCAGACACTCGATACGCTGCAGATTATGAAGTCAGGCGAAGCAGAACATTGTCTGGGCTGTGGGAATGTGATTGCTGCAGAAAACATGCCTAGAAAGTGGGCAGTGTGTGTGTGTGTGTGTGTGTGTGTGTGTGTGTGTGTGTTTCAGAGGGAAAGGATCGAGTGCTCAGGCCATGTTTGTCATGAGTGGTGTGGCGATGTGACACTGTCAGACAATGATAAAATGAGAAAGAAGTATAAGAAGTGTAATTTAGTATAATTGTAAAAACGTCCCCCTTCAGCCCTTCTCTTTTTGCTTTGAAATAATTTTTTATAGAAGAAACATAAGAATAACTTTTAAATTGTAAGTAATATTTCAGGTTGGACTGAAGCAACTGAGGTTTACTTGATTATACATACTTTTTTTAGGAAAATCATGTGAGTATCAAACATCATCCATCAGGCTTTTAAGGAAGGTTTATTTATTGATCTCTCAATCATCATTATCTTGTATTCCATTATATGTTTTAAAACTACAGAGCATTGATCTTAAAACTAAGCATTTAAATATCATCTTACTAAGACATATTACTGGCAGATATAGAGTGAGAGCTGATATTATTATATGAGAGCTGATATTATACATTACATATAATTACATTATATGTAAGTATCTGCATACTGTTATAAATATCTCACTGATTTACATTACAAGCATCAGAATGTAATCTTATTTTTTGCACAGCAGCATTTGCACCAAATGGCATATTTTTGCTCAGTTTGGGCTAACACAATTTATGTTTTTTACTCAAGTATGAGCTTCATATTCTCACTATATCATCATATATGATCCATAAAAGCCTGATGTATCAGATATGACACAAAACATAAAACACATATGCAAACTTTTTAACATATGCAAACACATATGCAAACACTAAACTCTTCTGTTTCAAAACATTCGATTTTTTCTCTGCTTATTATTTCATAAGTCAGCCTTTACATGGTTAAGAATCTTCATGCAGATCTTTCCCATACAATCTCATTCACATCTCCACATATATTAACTGGGGTGCCAGCCGCATTCACCTTTAATTTACAATTACACATGGCAGCTTTTGATTCTAAACACAAATGAGCAATGATGCAAATGAGATTTAAAATCTTTGTGAAGAGAAAATGTGGGTCTGTTCCTCATCAAAGCTGATAAACAATACCATAAGACTTTACATATAGTACATCAGTCATACGGACTAGTTGTAGGTTATTTTATTGTGCTTTTTGTTCCTTTTAGAGCTTGACAGTTGATTTCAGTATAAACTGTCATTGTATGCAAAAGAGCTGTATTAATATTCAAACACGAACAGCATACAGATTTGGAACAATGACATAACGTGAACTAGTCCTTTAAGTCTTTGAGTGTGTAGTATAGTATCAGCGTTTGCCACCCACTGGCAGTCTTATCACCATCCCTTAAGATGGCTGAAGCTTAGCTGACGTTTAAGAGCTAAAGGCAAGATCGAACGGCAAAGGCAGAGATTTCCTCTCTCTCACTCCTGTCCCAGATCTGTCCATTCCTGCAGGCCTTCTGCAACCAGATCTGCACCGCCTCTAAAACAATCCCAGAGAATATCGAATGCAGTGCACACTGTCTTTGCACTATGATAGGCCAGTGGTGGACGGAACATGTATTACAGGCAAGTATCACCACATACCATGACACACACTTTACATTCACTGACCTACTTTTCAGAAGAGGATTTTCATCCATTTCCTCTGGAGAAGGTTTTCTGCATTTGCCACGGCTATCAAACCAGCGGGGGTGTATGAGGAGGCCATTGCTCCGGCATTTAAACCGAAGCTGCTTTTTACATGAATGAATTGCACTTTTGAAGGTGGATTTTGACAAAGCCATCATTCACTTTAGATATAGCCTATCTTGTAAGATACATTTCTGCAATAGATATATACATTTGAAGGTTCAGTTGGAATAGTGAATAATGCTTGATTCGATTCTCTGATTTGAGGCTATGATATATCCTGAAGGATGTATGCATGCTTTTCACAAGCTAGTTTTTCAAGCTTTCAGTGCATGCGAAACCATAATTCACAAAGATTTCCAAAGAACTGCAATGATGCAATGCTTCACGGAAGATAAGATATTCCTAGGTAGTTAAGAAATATTCCTAGGATCTTAAAATAATATGTGTATGCATACATGCTTAACAGCTTTCCATACAGTCATTTTTGATGTTGAAAAAAAAAACTGTTGATGGCGGATGATTTCAATGCATACAGAGACACTAGTCTACTGTATATTCATTTGTGACATGATATAGCAACATTATAAGACACATTTTAGCAACAAAATAGGATTGAATGTAATAAATTGTAGTATTGCAATCAAATGTGGGCAGGTTATGTTTATGGCTAGGGATAATGCATTATATTCTATTTAAACGAGGCTGTTTTATAATGCATGCAAGACAGCTTTCCATAAGGTAAAATATTCATCCAGTGGGATAGTAGAGCTTCAATGGATCTGACCCACAAACCCGTTTGATAAGTGGGTCTGAATGTGTGTGTGACACTGAAATGAGAGGTGACAGTAATCCAACATCTGATGTAAAGATATTGGCAAAACTGGACCACTGTGAAAGCACAAACCCGCATACTGCATATATAAGCTTAACTTGATCATTTCAGCACTGAAATGCCATTATAGGAATCCCCGCTCCTGTTAGGAGTCGCTGTCATCATTTCATCACCTCATTCATAATCGCGAGTGCTTTCAGAGCATCATTCGTGTTGATCTGTACTCACAGTGATGCGAGGGATGTTCTTTTTGCCCTGGTATCCGGACATCTTTGCGCTGATGGCTGGAGATCCGCACGCGTAATGGTTCCCGATGCGCGTTTGGAGAAGCTCAATGACACCCGCCGCTGTCGGCACTAAACAACCCGGATGCGATGGTGGGATGTTTCCAGACAATCCTGCAGAGATTCTAAAGGTGGATGATGAAGTTTCCCCTCGGTTACAGGAGACGGGCTCTTCTCTCTTGTTCCGGCGCAGCGGCAGGACGTTCCAGACAGACACTGATGGAGATTTACGCGGCCAAAGCCACCGTGCATGCGCAGCACAACACCCCACCCTGATCCACGCACGCACACACACACACGCACGCGCACACACACACACGTTAAAGAATCAATTCTATTTCTATAGATTTTCTAAGTATTCCTACTCAATCACAAAATTATTTTGATGAGAAACTTGTGTGAAACATAAAAGTATTCAGAAGAGTTACACTTTCTGTATAAAATGAACTGATAAAATTTTTTCATATTTTTCATATTTTTCATACCCAGGCTGATGATAGCCTATAGTCTTCTTTGGTATCTTTTTTTTTCTTTTTGGGATAATATACATTTTGTATAAAAAATATACAGATTATGTTTAGTTTTGTTTGCTGTTCAGTTAAACAATTCAACCAAATTCAAAAGTAAAATAAAATAAAACTATTTGCATTTATACAAATCAGTCTCCTGGCCTGGTCTATCATGACCTAATTAAATTTATGAAATAAAATAAAATAAAAGCTGTTAGGAAATATATTGTGTCGACAAGTTTTAATATAGCTGTTTTTTTATGTTTAGAAGCTTAATTTATTGATTTATTTATGAATATACTGGGATAAAGGATAGTGAGTTATGGGTCTGATGTTTCAATTAAACCTTACTGAAACCAATGAACAATATAATATATTTGATTAGGACTAATAATAATATTATTGTAGAATACAGATGAAGATTATTTGATTCTTTGTGCCTTGTTGTATTAAACAATACGTGTGACTTTATAAGTCAATGAAAATAAATTGAGGAATTTGAATGTGTCAGGCCTGCTAGTCAATTTTAAGGATTTCTCTTTTAAGAGATCTCATATTTAAATGGGGAAAATGATAACAAGGGAATATGTTGATAAAAATGAATTAAGCATTTCTCCTTCACACACACTCAGCCCCTCCACTGCATATGCAACCTCAGAACACCTGCCAGCAGCCAATCACGTGAATGGAAGCCCACAGGTTCCTCCCACTGAGTTTCTATGGTTGCCGTGGGTAACTGGGCATAGGCTGGTCCTCTATGCCTGTCTCCCATAAATGAAGACCACCGGCAGCACAATGGATCCTGCTCTTGTGTGAGATAATTTGGTATTTCATGGCCTGGTTCTCACTGCATGGCTAATCGTTTTTTATTAATGTGAGTAACATGAGAGTACACACTATTTGGAAGCATCTCATATTGTTGAATAGAATAAGACAATGTGATTGTGAAAAAGAAACAACCAGTGAGCTGCTTTACAAGCTGAAACCAGCTCCAGCATACAAACTACAAGCATGTTATAAACCTCCACTTGCTCTTCTGAGTGTCTAAAATCACAGTGTGCATCTTGTAGTATCTGTGGATCTGGAAAGATGTTTGTTTACTGCCAATGTCCAGCGTTTCATTTTTACCATCCATTGGCTTTTTCAGCCATTAGGAGGCAGTAATGTGCAAATTATCACTGACTATATTTAGAATAGCATACTAACATACTGTTCCTACACTATGTATACTAGGCACAATTTATCTGAAGTATGCATTTCTAGTTTAAATAAATCCAGTATAAATTTAATTTTATCCAATAGAATCTTTTATACAAATTATATATTTGAATCCTAGAATCAGTGTAAATAATGTGCAATTTTTACTCTTTTTAATTGATTTGACAATTCAGATTAAAAATACAAAATAACTTTTTTTATTTTATGGGCGTGATACAAATTAAATAGCCTATGCATGTCATGTGACCAGTTTTGGGGGTAAAGCATTAGTAACGAGTTAGGTAACAAGTTACATAATCAGATTACTTTTTGAAGTAACTAGTAAAGTAATGCATTACTGATACATTTACAACAACATCTCAAGAGTTACTTTTTCGAATAAGTACAGCAAGTTACTCATTATTCATTTCAGATTTGGTGTGAAATGGCCTTTACATTAGCCAAAACAGAACTGTTATTTTTTTGCTTACACTTTATTTTAAGGTGACATAGTTACATTGTACTTACTCAAATAAGTACTGAGTAATATTGATTACCTACATGTACTTACAATAGAAGAACTCGATATTGCGACATAAACTTTTAACTCTCTCTTTTCCAGCACTTTAGACACAGTTGCTCCTTTCACTTAAAGAAGATTAAAGAAAATAGTCCAACGCCATGGTACAACGAGCCCACTCAGGCCCTTAAGAGAGCAGCCAGAAAAATGGAGCGCAACTGGAAGAAAGCAAAACTAGAGGCATTTCGCATTTCATGGAAAGAGCGCACGATTGCATACAAAGAGGCCTTAAAAGCTGCTAGATCTGCTTATTTTTCAACCCTATTAGAAGAAAATAAACAAAACCCTAGGTATTTATTTGAAACAATGGCTAAACTAACAAAAAATAAAGCTTCAACCCCAGACGTTTCCACCGAAAATTTCGATTAATTCATTACTATAGGAGAGGAAGAATGTTCTAAACTCGTTAAATCATCTAAATCGACAACATGTATGTTAGACCCTATACCGACTAAGCTACTGAAAGAGATGCTTCCAGAGGTCATAGATCCTCTTCTTAATATCATTAATTCATCTTTGTCACTAGGATACGTACCAAAAACTTTTAAGCTGGCTATGATTAAACCGCTTGTTAAAAAACGCAACTTGATCCTGCAGAATTAGTCAATTACAGGCCGATCTCGAATCTACCTTTTATATTCCTTTTTAGAAAGAAATTATATCTGCAAGGATTTTCAATCAGGATTTAGACCGTATCATAGTATTGAAACAGCTCTCATTAGAGTCACAAATGATTTGCTCTTATCATCCGATAGTGGTTGTATCTCTCTATTAGTGTTACTCGATCTCAGTGCTGCATTTGACACCATCGACCACAACATTCTTTTAAATAGACTTGAAAATTATGTTGGCATTAGTGGAATTGCACTAGCATGGTTTAAATCATACTTATCTGACCGTTATCAGTTTGTAGCAGTAAATGAAGAGATGTCTTATCGATCACAAGTTCAGTATGGAGTACCACAAGGCTCAGTACTAGGACCGTTGCTGTTCACTCTGTACATGCTACCCTTAGGAGATATCATTAGGAAGCATGGCATTAGTTTTCACTGTTATGCTGATGATACTCAGCTCTATATTTCTTCCCGCCCTGACGAAACTTACCAATTCACCAAATTAGCGGAATGCATAGCAGATATAAGAAACTGGATGACTAGCAATTTCCTACTATATAATTCTGAAAAAACAGAGATTCGAATTATTGGATAAAAAACTTCCTCACGTAATAATCTAGAATACTGTCTAACACTTGATGGCTGCTCTGTCAGGTCCTCTTTGTCGGTTAGGAACCTGGGTATGCTCTTTGATACCAATCTTTCATTTGAAATTCACGTGTCTAGTATCTGTAAAACCGCATTTTTTCATCTTAAAAATATATCTAAATTACGTCATATGCTCTCAATGAAAAATGCAGAACAATTAGTTCATGCGTTCATGACATCAAGGCTAGATTATTGTAATGCTATTATGGGTGGTTACCCTGCACGCTTAATTAACAAACTACAGCTGGTCCAAAACGCAGCCGCTAGAGTTCTTACCAGAACCAGGAATTATGACCATATTAGCCCGGTTTTGTCAACACTGCATTGCCTCCCTATTAAACATTGTATAAGATTTAAAATATTGCTGATTACTTACAAAGCACTAAATGGTTTAGCTCCGCAGGACTTGATCGAGCTCGTAACGCATTATAGTCATTATAGTCCTTCACGTCTATTGCGATCTCAAAATTCCGGGCAGTAGGCTGTGGTAAAGCCTAAACAATCTGTTACGGTAATTTCTATTATCACTGTAAATTATCACTGTATCACTGTAAAATTTTCCATTTTGTTCAAACATTTACATTTATTCATTTAGCTGACGCTTTTATCCAAAGCGACTTACAATTGCTATATTTCAGAGGTCGCACGCCTCTGGAGCAATTAGGGGTTAAGTGTCTTGCTCAGGGACACAATGGTGTCTCACAGTGGATTCGAACCCGGGTCTCTCACACCAAAGGCGCTTTATAAATGAAGGTGAGATGACTTGACTATAGAGTTATGGTTTGGTTTATTTACTTGTAATTATGCATAATTTACTGTTATTACTAGTACATGCAGGTCACTTTAGAAAAAAACAATTGTTATAAAAAAACAAACAAGCAAGCCCAGCCCCAGAAAAAGTTATGCTTTTACAAATTTTACAAAAAAGTAAGTAACATAATGAGTTACTTTTTATGGAGTAATATTGTAACGCATTACTTTTAAAAGTAACTTACCCCAACACTGCATGTGACCATGTAGCCCACTAAGTTCATTGTTACATAGTGTAGTATTCTAATATTCCATATCAGACATGTTACACAAACGTTAAAGTGAGGATAAATTAACTCGAAATGCTCTTTTAGCAGACGAGATTCAGTTGCATTTTAAGAAATGTAAACATGCTGGGAAATCACATGAAATCATTTTTATCATTTATCTACTTTTAATGCAAACAAAACACGATACATGATATACACAAGTGTCGTGAAATCATATCTTACAAAGGTAGGCTAAAAATGCTTTGGCAAAAGAAAGCTTACAGCTTCTTGTCCATCTAAGAACAAGATTTTAGGAAAAAAAACAGGTTCAGAACACATGGAAAGATCACAGTAATCATTTAACAGGCTTAAGTTAAGCTAATCAACAGATAGATATCTAAATGTTATTGAATCTGTTATGAAAATAATTATTCACAGTGGGTGACATGAGAACTAATGCTCGTTGTGTTTCGACCAACCATCCAAATAAACAAAATAAAAGTTCAGCATGTAATAATTAAGACAAGTGAAGGAAAAATGGGGGAGAGGTTTTTCTTTTGGCAGTGGCATAAAAGATAACCATAAAAATAAGAGAAAAATGCGCTTTATTCTGATGTTTTCTGAAGTCATACAGTAGGCTACTTTTTGTGAGGAACAGACCCAAATTTAAGCTATCTTCGATTTCATTATTATACATTTTTTTGCATATGGTCACTGAGTCGTCTTATAGAAATTAGCTTTGTGAAGACTTTGTTTCACAGAAGAAAGAAAGTTAAAAAAATCTGAACTTCATGAGAGCGAGCGACAGATTTCTCCTTTTTAGGTGCACTATCTCTTTAAAAAGGACGCCATTTTGCTTTTATCTGTCACTGAAGCATTTGTTAGCTTTTCATATTTAAAGTTCACACATAAAAGCGTATCATGTACCATGAGGTTTTCTGTACCTGTAACATGCATCAGGACAGGAGAGACCACCAATTAGAGCGCAGGTCGCATGCTTGCCTGTCTGTGGAGACTTTTCACCAAATAAAACAAACACAAAACCCCACATTCATAGTGCTCAACAATCACATGCATTCACAGTTCATGCGCGAGTCATTCCACCAAACACACACTTGTGCACCTGTAAATTAGCTTTCAGTCCATCGAGAACTTTCATGATGGTGGTACTATCTTACCTTCAGAAATGGCAAGAAGTATGGATAAATATAAATGTGAGATGAATGGAAAATGCTTGAATGTGTTTGCCATTGATTTATTAAGAATTGCAGGGACAAACGCATCAATGCCACATTTTGAGTGCATTAGTTACAGCACTCCAAGTGGTGGGTGGTAATAGGAAAAGGAAAATTTTTAATAACTTTATAGCATTTGACAAGAACCCAGAACTCTAATCAAATTAATTACTAGGACACCATTTCTGATACTTCCTAATTTGCCGTTTTGTGCCTTCACCGGCAAATTCATTAAGGTGTTTTTGGAGAATCTTACTGAACACCTAACATTCATTTGGTGTCTTTTGTGAGGCTTGATCTGAATAGGATTTGAGCCAATTTTGGCATAGATTGGGCAAATTTAGAAGGGTTATCAGTGTACAAAAAGGTGCAAAAAATCAATTAAATAGCCTGTAGGGTGAAACCTGAGAAATTGTTCACCATAGTCTTCAAATTTGACTTTTATGTATCAAGTCATCCTGGCAATCATACATAAGTTTAATGCTATTTGGTGTTCATGCTAATACAGCCCGTCTTTCCTGGTTAGTTAATTAATTGATACGTTACATGGTTTGACCAACACGCAAAGTTGTCGAGATGTAAAATCTAGTTTGGTGGAAATTAGACCACTAGGATAAGTCAAAATAAAACAAAATAAAATTTTGTTTCTAGGCCATTCGGTTTAAATGATAAAGCTAAAGACACACGTTGGTCTTTCACATTTATCCATTTGGCAGATGCTTTTATATACATTGCATTTAAGGTACATTTTATTAGTTCCCGGGAATCAAACCCATGATCTTGGCATTAGCGCCATGGTCTACTGTTTGAATTGTAGAAATCCCGGAACAGCATTCTAATAAACCAGTCATGATTTAAGAAAAAAAGATTGCGTTTCAGTTAGGGGACAGGCATCATTTCCCCTTTTGATTTTAATGGTATTTGGTTAGAATTTGGACTACAGTATATGAAGCTTTTGAGACTGTCAACAATTCCTGGTTTATTAAAGCACTCTTACGGTAATTTTATGCCACCCAAACAGGGGTTTGTGAAGAAACTGCAAAGGCTTTGTAAATTGATATAAAGCTAAAAATAAATTAAATCCTAGAAGTGTAAAATTAAAATAATGTAAAAATAAAAACAAACAATTACCAAAAAATAATACATATTTAGTTTACTTGCATTTTACGTGAACATTTACTGATATCAGAGAATTGCGGTCATGCAAATGTGTTACATTATTGAAATATTAACAAAAAAAAGTTGGGAATCTTTGCAGCATCAAACTGACTATTTGTTTAGTTCTACATGTAGATTAGTGCAAAAATATTTGACCTCTTAATGAATGAAAAAAGTTAATGGGTTTCATATCAGTTCCTAACTTGTCCCATTGCAAAATCAAAACAAATGAGAAATGTTCAACATGGACACAAACCAACAATGGAAAGACAACAAAAGAAAAGATGAATGTCAGGGTTATATTTTAATATCAACTTAAGTTTTCCTCCAATACCAGCGAAACACAAGAAACTACATGTTCTTTGCTTCATCACTCCAGTCACGATTGGAATTCAAACGAAACGCATTGTAGAGCTGTCAATCACGAGGGCCCCGCCCTCCAGTATCCATACTCATGATTAAAGCAAAAATTCAAAACAACAAGAGGTAAAACAGAGAAAGAAAACATAATAATGTGCGTAAAACATCTCGTATGGTGATCCCACCCAACGTAGACCAGGCAGGGCTAGTTTATCTTATCGGACATGAGTTACAGCTATTCCATTCACAGTTGTCATTTCCGCCCCACGCAGGGGAAACCTAACTTCACCTCCGTCGCTGGTCCTGATGTGGATTCTCTGAACACACGCATGCAATGGGGCTCAGAAAAGGTGCAAACAACAAAACTTGAGGCACGGCTGAAGTGACACTAAATTGGCCTCTTGTATTTTCACTCCCCCTCCGAGACCGCATGAAAACAGAGTAAAGAAGTAAAGTGTGGCACAATGACACAGACACAGACGGCCTCAATGCAAAGGGTGACCTGGTAACTGGTTAAAGTAGCAGAACTCTCACTGGACTATTCAACTATGAGGTTGCAAGGTCTTTTAAACACACTTTGCTTTGTAGGAGTGCTACTAGATAATGTGAGGGTGAAAAACCGGTCTAGAAAATGTCCAGTTTATCTTTTTCCCCTAATTGGGGATAAATATATATATATATATGTGTGTGATTATTATTTTTTTAAATTATTACATTATTTCCATGACATTTTTACTGTATTACTATAAAAATTAGTGTAATACATAGTCATGTTTATTAAAACAGCATTCATTTAAGGGCAGGGAAACAAACATAACCAAAATGTTTAAATATTTTACAATTTAAATAATTTTTCACGATATGGTAATGAGAACATTTGCTTAATTGTCATACAAATAATACCTCAATATATTAAACCTGGCTTAGGTCTTTATAAATTAGAATATAATCATGGGATGAAATATGACCCAGACGTGTTCACAACAGATTTCATCTGTATATCGGTAAGTCTTCTAAACGAGTAGTTTCATCTGTAAAACAACAGAAATATGTAGACGGAGTGTGAATCTGTTGTTTGGATAAAAGTATGGACAACAGCGTATTATACACAACCTTAGAAACACTACGACTAATATCAACAGGGTGTTCACAGTAAAATCAAAGGCCTTGTGAGGTGTTGTCAGAATGAAGTGACCGACAGGACATATAATAAACTCAAACCAGGCCGAGTCTACGAGACGTGCGAGGGACTCGTGTTGGGTTTGGCGGTGGAAACCCTTTGGCACTGAGATACACAGTCAGAAACTGCTGGGAGCAGGATATGCATCAAGGCAAAGAAGAGAGTGTACGTTTGTATGTGTGTGTAGCTTTCCTAGTAACTCAAAAAACAACTATAACCGGACCAGTTTGGCTCTTAAACAATGTAAGTCCATGCTGATCTCTTTAGCTTAAGGTCTTTTGATTAGAAAAACATGTAAATGTGTGATTTACTTATATTTTTATACTCTGCTGGGTTACACTTTATTTGAAGGTGTCCGTATTACAGTGTAATTATACATTGAAGTACTGAGTATTAATAATTAATCACATGTACTTACTATAGGGTTAGGATTAGGAATAGGGTTTGATTTAGGGTTAGTTGCATGTAATTGTGCATAATTTATAGTTATTACAACAGTGACTACATGTAACAATGACACTGCAAAATAAAGTGTTACCCTCCGCTGCTATAAAGCAATGCTTGAGTTTTGTATCTGTCATGCTGTCAAGCAGAATATTCAGAAAGTCCATCTGCCCGAAACAGAACTGAGAGAAACCTCTAAAGCTTTACATTCTACATAAAATAAGACTTGAAAATAACTGTAATAGTCCAACATAATGCAGCAAGTGCACATTATGTAAAGAATCAAACAGTCTAATGAAGCAGTCGTTCTCCTATAAAAGTCATCGAAAATGACTCTAACATGCGTTTATTATTCTGTCGCACATGAAGGGAAGTAATTCAAATGCACAACATTATCTCTCTAGAAGGATTTCTCTAGTGTGAAACCTCACTAAATTTCCTATTAGGAGTCAATAAACTTGATATAAAGATGGCACTATACTATGTATCAGTCCAGCGGTACCTACAATTTCCCAAGATTCATGGCCACATCCAGGAGCACACAGAGACTCCATATTAGTTGCATATGAAATGCGTCATGCATAAATAAAAGATAATATGCCGTGGTTGTAGAGATGGAGTGGTAACTGGGGCTCTAGCTTGCGTCAGTGAATAAATAAGAACATGTCCAAATAAAAACATATAAAACATGTCAGTAAGCCACGGCGTTCGAGGGCAAGGAACTGCGACACAGATAAAGGTCAACAAGCGAAACGTCTCCCAGCAGAGGGGGTGATTGGAAACCAGGACTGTGGATTCAAAGAAACGATAAATAGAAAGACAGACGGGGAAGAGAATGAGAGAGAGAGAGAGAGAGATGGTGAATCATCACACGATTGGCCACCGCTGTGCCATGACTGCTCATGATGGGGCGTCCAGGCACTGGGGTCTGATCCGGTTTAAAATGAGCTGGTGGAGGGGGTAGTTAACCTCTTCCCAATGTAGACCCTAAAAAAAGGGACATAATATTTGTATAATATAATATTAAGTCAAGTCAAGTCAAGTCAAATATATTTATATAGCGCTTTTCACAATACAGATTACATCAAAGCTGCTTCACAGTATCAATCAAAACAACTTAACAATGTTTGTTTATTACTGGAAAAAATGACATCCAAGTTTGGTAGAGCTGATCAATGGTATGATCGGTTAATTAATTTGAATATCCCCAACATTAATACAGTAAATATTTAATACACACATAAACGCACACACTAACGTTCAAAAGTTGGGGGTCGATAAGATTTCTGCTCACCAAGGCTGCATTTATTTAAAGGGGTCATATGACGGTTCTAAAAAGAACATTATTTTGTGTATTTGGTTTAATGCAATGTGTTTAGGTTAAAAAAAGTCATTATTTTACTCAAAACGTACATTATTGTTGCTCCTCTATGCCCCGCCTTTCGGAAACGCGTAGATTTTTACAAAGCTCATCGTTCTGAATGATGCTGAAAATTCAGATTTACATCACAAGAATAAATTGCATTTTAAAATATATTCAAAAAGAAATCGTAATAATATTTCATTTTTAATGTATTTTTTATCAAATAAATACAATCTTGGAGAGCAGAAGAGACTTCTTTGAAAAACATCTTATCGCCCCAAACTTTTGAAAGGTAGTGTATGCCCACCCACATTTACATCATAACGCATATTCAATATTTAGCATCTTGGTGGGGATGTTGTTGCTTGTTTCAGATAAAAGTTGTACAGGTGCAGTAGCCGAAACAGAGGGTCAGGGCATGTAAAACTAAATTAAGACTTTCTGGTGCAGGAAACCTTGATTAACATTAGAAGTGCAGGGGAAAAATATAAGCTTAATGTACAAATAAATACATTTTACCTACCAAAATATTTTTACTTCTTAAATCATCTGTACATGTAAGACCATGTAGATCAGTGTTTCTCAACCTCTCCTGCAGGGACCCCCTGACAGGACATGTTTTTGTTTTAACCCTAAAATGGCACACCTGATTAAATTAATTAAAGGCTCAAAGGCTTAATGTGTAGCTGACTAATTGAATCAGGTGTGCCATTTCAGGGTTAAAACAAAAGCATGTCCTGTCAGGGGGTCCCTGCAGGAGAGGTTGAGAAACACTGATGTAGATACAGTACATAATTTCTTAATAGTATCAGCATGAATCAACTTCACTACAGCTATATTCATATGTTGCTTTGAAGTGATTGTGATACGCACAGGCTGAGCTGGTACAGTATATGGTGTTTGTGTTGGCACTCACCCCAGTCCCAGAGCCAGGATGTGGGTGAGCAGCAGCGAGGGCATGAACATTTTGAGGAACTCAGCGGAGAACACGCCTCCTTTCTTCATAGCACCTGTCTTTCTCATGCTCAGAGACACCGATCCAGAACGCTTCGGGTGGCGGAAGTGGAATTCCCTGTGAGCGGTCAAAGAGAACCATAATACTAATATCGCATTTAAACTGCAGAACAATTTTGTACCTTTACTGAGGGCTTAAAAAAAAAAAAAACATTTAATAAATTTTTTTTTAAATATCAAACTAAAATATAATACATTTTAAATAAATAAATAAAATTATTTTCATTAATACATGATATTTTAAAGTAAACAAATAGAATAAAAATATATTATAAAATTTTAAATATTTTTTAAATAAATAAGTAAATACAATTATTTTAATTAATACAGCATATTAAAAAAATATACAAATAATAAAAATAAAATAAGAAAAATATTTTTTTTTCTGAATTAAAAATACATTTAAAATAAATAACAAATATTTAAATATATATAATATATATATATATATAAAATTATAATTATAATATTTAACATTATATTTAAAATAAATAAATAAATTTTTTTTTTTAAGTAGTCATAAAAATCAAAATTGACCCTATTTACTTTGTTAGCGCACATTACTTGTCTTGAGGTGAACAATTAATCCATGATGCAAGATAATACACGTAAAATAATAGTTTGTTGTGGTAATCATTAATCAGAATCTGAAAATGGATGGCGTTCCTTCTCTGATGACATCAGTTTAAAGTTTAGGTTGAATATCTAACCACTCCCCTCCAACCGTCAGTCTGCTATGAGCGGGGGATGGAGAGGAGGAGTGCTAAAGTAAACCCCCCCCCTCTATTCAATACTCTGTTTCACTTGGAAATACGTCACAAAACAGAACTTTTCTGGTTCACGGGGCTTATAAATAAATAAGAAATAAAGCTATTTTTAAGAAATACATAATATTTCAAATCAATCAATCAAATATTTTAAATAAAAATGATTAAATAGAAAAAAACATTTCACTTTCACAGAAAATAGAACGTTTTATGAATATAAAATAAGTATATTGGATTTGTTTAGAAATGAATACATTGTCCATGTGGCAATATGTCACATATGATGAAACTGTGAACGTACACACATAATGGTTTAATATGGGTTCTTACTTCGGGGGAATGTTCTCTGGTCGACTGGACCAGTCTGCCACCCAACTCTCCCCTTTATTCATGAGGATATCATCCTCTTTGTCCCTCTCCAGACTATCATCATCTGACTAAAAGAGATGAGAAAAGACAGCACTCATTAAGGTGTGCTCATTAAATAACAGTACTATCACGCTACATCACTGTTAAATAGTAGTTCAGTAATGCCTCTAGATTACGGTGTACCTGACAGTCTCTCTCGCTGGGCATCTCCACATCAAACATGATCTGCCCCTCATCCTGGTCAGGACTGTGTGGTCGTGGTGGGCTGTAAACACACATCAAAGAAATGTAAAATACAGATCAGAGAAAACAAACCAAATCAGACGCCTGAATCATGCGTGGATTGAATTAGACTGTATTGAAAGCTGCAGATCTAAGAATAAAAGTGATAAATCAAAGCTCTGTACATGTGTAAACACAGAGCTTTAAAAAAAAAAAAAAAAAAAAAAAACAGAAAACAGTTTTTAGTTTTAGTGAACTATAATAGTGTGCAAAATTCAGGTTTTAGAAGTAAAAACTCCAAAATCCATTTCTCTATGGAGAAAATGAGTGAAGGATAACTCAAAGACAGCCCTACTGTGAGTGAAGGGGTTGTTAATCGATATCATTTGCTACAGATGAAGCCGTCAGCCCGCATTATTTTAACTTCGTTTTAAAATCATCGCGTTTAACAGCAGAATTCGTGGTAAAAAACTACATTACCCATGATGCTGTACAGAACCAGACACCAATCAAGAGTCGAAATGTAAACGTAACACTCTCAGAATATTTCAATCTTTCAGTATATATGGATATTTTGCAATAAACTTAAAATATATTGTTTATATATATATATATATATATATATATATATATATATATATATATATATATATATACACAACATTTTTAAGTGCGTGGTTTTATATTCTATTATGCTGTTTGCAGTGCTTCATGGGATTGTAGTTCTTTCCCTCACTAAAGCCATACACAGTCTTGTACCTTTGTATTTTTGTCTGATTTTCAAAAACTTTTTTGCTTCAGATTAAAGTCTGTAATGTTGATATACACCTCGTAGCTGATTGGTTCGGTTCATGTTCTTACAACGCTTTAATGAAGACTCTTTAAAAAATCTCTATGGGAGAAATGAATGGAAAAAATACTTCCGGAACCAGCGGTGCTGAAAAAGGGGTGCTAATACACTATAATAACCCTGGTCTGGGGAGTAGTCCACTCATTTTAAGTCCACTCATCAGAAACATTCTCTTCCTCTCAATCATTTTGAGTGTTTGAGTTTGAAGAACAAACCTGTCATACCTATTACAGGATGAACTGCTGGGGCTGGACTCGTGTTGGGCATCCAGCAGGATTTTCTCCATGTCTCCGTTATGGATGGAGGAGGAGGAAGGCACGTGCTCCAGTCCTCCTGTTAGGACCTCCTCTTCCTCCTGCACGGCCTCCAGGGCCTGTGGAGCCTGGGACTCGCCTTGGTTCCCGTTCCCCAGCAGAAGCAGCGAGGGCAAGCTGGCGTTCTGCTGCTGAGTGTTTCCGTTCATCTCCAGCTCCACCCAGGACCCTAAAAAGACAAAACAGTCATTAGCATCAGCTCCTGCTCCTCCACAGTTCCTACATTTAAATGGGCTTTGTTTTTAATCCAGTGAAATAATTTAGTCTTTCATGAGTCTCTAACCCTTAGTGTACGTGTCCGCTGGTGTGGAGCTGAGCAGGCGTTTTCAATTCATTCTCTAGGCAGACTCATTCAGGGGATTGACATCAGGACAGAGTATGCTATGAGAGAATGCCTGCATTTTAAGCAAATGGGAGCCAAATACACACATTTTGCTTAAAAGTGAATATGTGACTGCCTTCTAAGAACACACATCCTCTGTTGACCTGGTGCAAACATGAGACACTTATGCGTCCCACTTGAACCTTACTGTTGCTAGGCAACACAAAGATCCACAGACGGGTCCCATGATGCTTTAATAACATGATGGAGTGATGGGATGTTGCTAGGCATTGTTTTGTGGCTGCTATGGTGTTATGGGTGGTTGGTTTCAAGTTTCTGCTGTTGCTCCAGACAAAATAGGTGTTTTTAAGTAAATTCTATTAAAGGGATACTGTAGTTCACCCAAAAATAATAATTCTGTCATTAATTACTCACCCTCATGTCGTTCCAAACCCGTAAGACTTACGTTCATCTTTGGAACACAAATTAAGAACTTTTTAATGAAATCTGAGAGATTTCTGTCCCTCCATTGACAACTAATCAACTACTACTTTTTTAGTAGTAGTTTAACACCAATTTTATGAAGTGACGCGAGTGCTTCGTTTGCACAAAAAACATAATTTACCACTTCATTTACAATATGATGTTTTTACTATGTTTCTGGGGCTGTTGCGTAGACTGTCAATGGAGGGACAGAAAGCTCTCAGATTTCATCAAAGGCAGGGTAGGCGATTTGTTCCAGAAAGATTTTTTGTTATGCTAGTTGAAAGTCTCTTTACATCCTGATAGCAGTTAAGTGGTCTAAATGTATTTATATGTATATATATAATCTGTGGAAGGCAAAAGACCATAAAATGGTTGTCTAAATTGAATGGTACGATGTCCTACCTGCCTGTCAACATATGTATTTCCATATCTCTGCGCACCTGTTCGCGCAGACATCACGTGATGTCATCAGTGTGTTTCATGCTATGCAGAGTTAGACAGATGTCAGTCACCGAGCACCACAAACGAAACAGCAGCCGCCTTATACAGTTCCTCCTGAACCAAAACAACCAGCTTATGCTGCGTTCACGCCATAACTACTGGAAGAGATTAACGGGAAACCTGTGACGTTATACTTGGAGCAGTTTGTGACTTGAATTTGCACTGTGACGAGCGTCCTCGGAGGAATCAGCGTCGCCCTGGCAACCAACACAAAACACCTGCACCTCCTCATCGCCGGCTGATCGGTCACAGCTGCTCCCAATCAGCCCACAGCCACATAAGCAGTACATGCCTAGCAAACAGGCAGACGCTAGTCTCGAACCGAATGAAAGCGCTGGTCTGAACTTTCTCTCTGTTCTCCCCAGAAAGCAGCGAGTGACTGACAGCCCACCGTTTTGGACACACACTTTCGTTGGGATTGAACACCGAAGAGCACTTAAAGCACCAGCCATCACGCACCGGCTTACCTTCTTTCACCAGTTTTGTTTAATTGTAAATAAATCCACCCTCCGGGGCCTTTTCACGAAGCCTGCCTTGTCAAGTGATTCTTCACTCCGTGACAGCACGTTTATATGTCAACACTATCAACGTCGAAATGAATCTGCAACAGTCAGGTGGTACAGGTCAGTGCTCTTTAAGTTGTTTATGTTTATTATTATTTTAATGTTATGTGTTTTGAGACATGTGGTAGTTTAACGCTGTTTCTCGTCTAATGGCGCTTTGCAAACTCTGCTGTGCACATTCATGTTTTGAAGGAGGCGTGGCTTATGCTTTCTTATGCTTTCAAAGCTATTGCTAGCCTCTCCGAAAATTGCCTAGATGCCTACCCTACCTTTAAAAAGGTCTTAATTTGTGTTTCGAAGACGAACGAAAGTCTTAAGGGTTTGGAACGACATGAGGGTGAGTAATGACAGAATGTTCATTTTTAGGTGAACTAACCCTTTAATTTAAGCTTTATCACAACTAACCTTTTAAAACATCAAGGGAAACAATCAACAACATTGCAGCACTAATAAGTCAGCATCCTGTTTAAATGAGTTGTGAGCAGTGTCTGATCATCTTATTATGGCAAAATCCTTCACTAGAGGCCAGCCCACAACAATGAACTCTTGTATTTGCCCACATGGGCATGCTGCCATGGCAGACTATTTTCCACCAGCTCTTGTTGTCACACTGCATCACAACAAACCTCAGACTTCCCACAGACTTGCATTGAAGAAGGGACCCAAGCCATATCTGGTACCACGTAGTAACCGCCAGAAAAACTGCATAGCAACACCTTGACAACATGCTGACAAGTTCTGCATGGGCGAGCACCCCTCACATTCTAAAAAAAATATAAAACCTAACTTGGCCACATCCTAGGCCAAAAAGTGATGAATGCCTGACTATCGATGTGGTAAAATATTCAAATGAATGCACAGATATTATAACACACCAGCTCTAGTTGCACTGATCCTGGAGCAGCTCTGGTGGAATTCACTGCAAGACAGGAGCAGGAGGAAGGGAGGGATTATGTAATCTCTGGCACATCAAACCACTCGCTGCATTTCCTCTCCCATCCCCCCGCTGTGTCTGTAACCCAGATCTGTCTGTGTGCCACAGACACTGAGAAACCTACTGTTCACCACCACTATGATGATAACTAGTAAACAGAATGACTCATTTTAATGAATTTGCACCATCTGAAAGCTCTCTAAGAGTGGACAGAATGTAAGAGAAGACAGAGTGCATCTCAAAAGCTATCGAGTTGCCTATCTAGACAACATTTTTGGCATCATAGGATGTATACATGCTGTCTAGGTAGGTAGGCAAAACAATAGGTTGATGATGAGTGTAAATCGGATGAGTAAACAAAGCCAGAATCATTTTACCTCTGTAATGTGACAAATTTCCGAGTGCAATAGGATATTCAAGAAGAATGATTGTAGGATGGGACTTGATTTTATCCATCAGGAATTGATTGTATGGTGAAAAGTGAGATTTGATATGAGGGGCTGAAAAATAAGAGGGCTTGATGAGACCAACTG
Organism: Gila orcuttii; assembly: GCA_026230005.1. Lineage (NCBI taxonomy): Eukaryota > Metazoa > Chordata > Actinopteri > Cypriniformes > Leuciscidae > Gila > Gila orcuttii. The sequence goes on along the minus strand of JAPDVR010000015.1, from coordinate 40,086,813 downwards.
AAAAGGAAAATCTGAAAAGATCACAAAATATATATATATTGGTGAATTTTGCACGACAAGATCATGAAGGTGTATTAAGAAAATAAAAGTTTTATTTTTACATCATGTTGACATGATTTCATGGGGACATGTTCCATGGGGCTTCTTGAAAGATTCGAGATGGTTTCAGAGATACTGTCACCTGTCAAATCACATGATGGACCTTAAATTACTTCATTATGTCACTTTACAACTAGTGCAACCAGTATATGAATTAAATATGAGTTTGAATATGCTTTCAGCTTACTAATAGCATACTAGTCTCACAAAGAAATTACCCCAAAAATAAGCACTGATTGAGCCTGAGCACACTTATACATTCTCCACATTCTATAACATTTGCAGAAATATGCATAAATGCATATGAAGATTCATCTACATTATATTCAAATCTACAATGCTTGTACAAGAATTAAGAGTAATAGTTTGGTTCTAGAGGATGCAACTATATGCACTCCAAACCATATATTATGCACAAACAAACAAAATAAGGAAATATGGTTTGCACTTCACTTCGTATGTGCAAGTGCAAGCAATGGAATTGTTCAGAGGTACAGAATGAATGTGAAAAATTAAGAAAATGTGCTGAGGTTTGAGGTCATCTGACCAGTAAATCTGACCGCTTTGAATACACAAAGATGAAAAAAGACGGGGGAAATAACAGGAAAATGTCTCAACATTGACTGCTGTTTTCAGGACAGGGCGGGCAAAGTCAACATTTACTAAATGATTTAAAATTGTGGTATTCTGCTAAAAGAAACCAACTATTGAGATTTCAGTTTTTAAAAAGATTTTTTAAAAATATATAATTTATTCAATATGTAATAACCCATATGATGGGGGTATGTACTGCTTAACTGGAATAACCCAGTTTCAACTAAAACAGAATGGAGCCCACAATGAACAGTAAAATATTAATGCCATAGCCAGTTAAATTAAGCAGAAATAAATTAAGCTCTCCTAGTTATTTGTCTCTCATTAGTTATTTAGAGGCCCCGGCTCCATTTTTCTCAGAACCCCTCTTCGCATTGTTTTGATATCAACGTAGCCCCGCCCCCACGGCCCTCGAACTTAAAATCGAACTACCGGTTGGCTAACGTTCCATCAATCATTATGAGTTGCCAAGCAACGCCACATCATTCATTCTCATTCGCGTTATGACGCCATTGAATCTCCCGCCCTTTAACCCTTCCCCTAAGAGAAAGGAGGAAATTCCAGCCATTGAGCGAAGTGAGACAATAGATGTTGCATAACAGCGTTTTAAAGCTCCATAGAAAAATAAAACGTAAACAACAGATTTAAAGCGACATTAGGATCCCTCCCGACTTTACCCTGCAGAAAAAGTGGACGGGGTTTTACCGTTGAGTCCCTGTTCTTCATTGTTGTTGAGCTGCGCAGCGGCTGTGGTGGACATGTTGCCTCTCCAGTCACTCGCGTCCCCCTGCTCGTGAACGCGCGCGTGCTCATTCATCTACGGCCACCTGAACGCAGGCGCGACGTCATCACATTCAGAATATATATATATATATATACACACACACACACATACACACAGACATGCATATAGACAACTAGACACATAGATAGACATATGGACAGACATATACTGATAGACTGCCACAGATAGACAGACAGATACATACACAGAGAAATAGATGTAGAATGCTGATATAAAAATGCTGAAATCCTGAAAATAATGTTATTTACTTTTAATGACAGTCTATATTTTTATATGCATATTACGGATGTTGCCCCTAAATGGAAAGACAACATACAATGTTTATATGTACTGCAATAATGACAACCTAAAAACCCGCTAGTATGGTTCACAGATCACCAAAACCTAAAATAGCTCAGGCACAGATTCATTTCTGGGTGTCCTATTTGTTCTTGCTAACCTAAATATGGGGCAGATGTTTAAAGAAAAGTGATTCTACTCTGTATAATCTTCTCTTACCTGCTTTATAATAAAATTACATTTTAATGGATTCTCCTTTCCTGGAAAAATGACCCCAAGAAGTTTAGTTTTCCAGTCTTAAAATTAAGTTTTATTTTTACATTTGGGTTTTACAACTATTAAGATAAAGGGAACATAATTCTGGGTTTGTTCATATACAGCAGGCCTGATTTTCATGTAAACGCACTCCATTATACAGAATCATTCTGCACCAATCAATCAACAGCTCAAAGACAGTCACATGACTGCATTGATACACTGAATACTGTCAAGGACATGATTTTAATTTTCGAAAATTTATATAAAAATATCTAGAGCATTCTTTACCTTATAGGAACCATTCTGTATTAAAAAGCCGCAAATAAAACGACACACATCATAAGATGCCGAAAATCATAAGACATTATAAAACATGCACATCTGCACAAACAATTACTTAAGACTTAAAATATTTGTGTGTCTCTCTTAAAAGAGATAAAAAGTCTCCCTTCCCACAAAGACTAATATATTGCATAAAATTAATGCCACAATTAGTTATACCCATTAGGGACTTCATGTAGGGAATAATGTAGCTTTTCGGGAACCCTGCAACTTCAAGTCAATTGCACTTGTGGATAAATGTCAGGCATTAGACTGAGCGTTAGGTGAAGGAAACGTCCTGTTGCACCAGACCAGAAGGGAGGAATCAGAGCATGAGCTTTTGTACAACTGATACAGTGTTAATCATGATTATGCAAACTTATTAACCAGGATTTTATGGGTTGCTTGAGGGTAATTTTGGTTGCGTGTTCGAGACGTGGAAAAATAACTCAGCAGTGCATGGGGTTTCTAATTGAAGCTAAAACGGACAGATCAAAATGTGCAAAATAAAAAAAACAAAACAAATACAGTAATATAACTAAAAATCCCTTCTCCGGCCTACAGTGTATCAATTAATGTAATAGAATAATCCAAAGGTTTTTCGTGTACTACAGTGGTTAATATTAAGACTATGAGTTTCAGGAGAGAGGTTGTGCATGGATACCAGATTAGCATGTATCCCGCCTTACTCCTGGAGCTAGGAATGGGGACGAAGCAGTTTGAAATTCCTAATTCAGTTTCTCCTGGAATATGTAAAGGTTATTGACTGTCGCCAATGCAACAATGTTATCCTGAGGATGCCAGGAGGTGTAGAGGATCTTTCTGCTGAAGTCCAGGCAGTCCACGCCGATCTCGTTCCTCTTGCGTCTGCTCCCCGCACACACACGCCAGGTCTTGAGCGGGAGGCCGGGGGAGCCGCTCTCCCACGAGGCCTCGAGGGTCGCGTCGCGCTGGGCATCCCGATCGAACATCCGGAAGAAGTTGTTATAGGACCCCGTCATGACCTCACTGAAAATGGAGATGAAAAAATAAGAATGTAATTAGGCAGATATCTTTTTTTTTAAAATAAGAAAGCAAAGTCTTTATGGCAATGGCAAAAAAAAAACCAAACTAGCAAATTGTATCTATTAAATGTAGGGCTGACCGAGATACTTTTTATATATATATATATATATATATATATAAATATATATAAAAGTATCTCGGTCAGCCCTACATTTAATAGATACATTTTGCTAGCTACAGTTTTTTTTTAGTTTTTATATATCAGCCAAAAAGCCATTGATGCAAAGTAAAGTACAGTGAAAATTTGGTAAAAAAAATAAATAAATAAAAAACCCAGCCATATTTTTCGATAACTAAGCTAAGATAAAAATATTTTAACAATTTTTGTTTCCAAATGTGAATGGAATAAATTTGGGTTTAATTTCATTCACTCCATTTCAGCAGTTATTACTGACATTGAATGTTTGGGTCGATAAGATCTTTTAATGTTTTTGAAAGACGTCTCTTCAGCTCTTTTTGAAATATTGTTTAAATTTAAAATAACTTATTTTTAAATGCAATTAATTCCTGTGATCAAAGCTGAATTTTCAGCATCATTACTCCAGTCTTCAGTGTCACATGATCCTTCAGAAATCATTCTAATATAATGATTTGCTCAAGAAACAAGATTCTTTGATGAATAAAAAGTTCAAAAGTACAGCATTTACTTGAAATTAAAAATCTTTTGTAACATTATAGATGTCTTTTGATCACATTATACATGTATTTTGATCAATTTAATGCATCATTGCTGAATAAAAGTATCAATTTCTTTCAACCAAAAACAACCTCTTACTGATTGGTAGTAATAAGTTTATAAATATAAAATTGATATCTTTAATATCAAAAAAAAGAAAAAAAAAAAGATCATAAATATTTTATATAATGTAGTTTCATGACCTTAAGCTTAAAATCAGGAAGTTTCTGAAACAGTATTGAGTGTCTGTATTTGCGAGCGTTCTGTTAGTCAAAGATAAAAGCTCGAGTCTGATAAACCTCTCTGTTCACAGTGATATGGCAGGGAAGACCCTGCAGTGAGAACACAAAGCTCATGCCTATTCAAGGTTTGTTTTGCGTTTGCTTTTATCACAAACTGAAGATGCATTAGTTATTAAAAGAATGTACGGGAGCGTCATAATGATGCTTTACACGAGTCACGTCTCATCTCAGAACATCTCCTCACCTGTCGTCGCCTCCCCAGCAGCACTCAAACTTATCAAAGATGCAGTCATTCTCGTACAGAGCGCACAGCTTACTCCTGAGATAACCATGAACCTGATGAGAGAGAGATCAGAGTCACACAACACGCTGATGGCACTTCCGTGCTTCTGATATAAGGACACAACAGTAAAGAAAGCTTGTTTATGATTCAGGCCCTGTTTACACCTGGTATTAAGATGCGTTTTGGTTGATCGGATCACAAGTGGACGACGCTAAATACAGGTGTAAACGGGGTGTAAAATGTTTTGAGCTTGTCCACTTTCCACCACTTCCAGAGGTAGTTGAAAACACAATCGACCGGGTTGCTTTTGTAGTGTAAACGCTAATTTTAATTGAATTCAATTTAAAAATAAGCCAACGACCAAATTACTTGACTTAGCAAAGTCGATCATGCATTAATTTTGGAATCATGACTACTGACATGCGGACTAATTATTTCTAAATCCAATGTGCAAAAGCTCAGAATTTATAATAACACTAACTGAAATATATAATTAATGTAGTGCATCATAAGCCAACTTTTCATAATCCAATTACATCCTGATGGCTTCTCCTTTATTTACTGCTGAATATTCTGAGCCGAAAGAAAAATTATATTTTCAAGGAATGCAAAATCACCACATTAAATTTGAACAAGTAAATTCCTGATGCCACCTAGTGGTCAATGTTGCTAAATCAGTATTTTGTTCAGAGGAGTAATTCTCAAAAAGAAAATGATCATTTACTAGTTTCAAGCCTCTTTCATGGAAAAGGTAAAACTTTAAAGAATGTCTTAGTTGTTTTTTCCCCCATGTAATTACAATTAATGTAGAGTCAAGGATAAAAAGAACACAAACATATTAGAAAAGCAGTTCATATGCTGTATTCCAATTCTTCTGAATTCATAAAATATTTTTGATTTAAGTTGTTACTCGTTAATAACGCAGGGAGTCTTTAACCGCTGCAAGTGGATCATTGAGTCTGGATCGGCACGAGGCGAGAACGAATCACTCTCAGACTAAAGTCTTGTGAACTGGATCAATCCATTTAATCTTTTACAAAGATCCAATTTAAAAGAACAATTGGTTCACAAACTGGGCATTGCTACATTTCATAAGATGTCAAAGATGAATTTAAAGATAATTAGGGAATATTTAAATAAATTTAGCACAGACCATTTTTACCATAAGCGACTTTAATAGTGCTTTTCTAAATTAAAAATCCCCAGTCCAAATTAATTGCAAAAATAAAAGCAGGACATTCTTAATTTCTCATTTAATGTTGCACAGAATATCTGGAACATGATCATTTTTAGGTGAACTATCCCTATTATTTCTTCCAAGTGTATGACTGTTTTGGTACACCAAAGCGATATGGATAATTACAACATTTTTTTTTACAGCAAAAAATGTCCCCCAGTGACAGAAACATCACCTGGTAATAGGCTTGTCACGATTATTGATTAATCATTGGATCATGGTTATTAGATCTAATCCAACTATTTGAGATAATTGTGCAGTTTAAATTTCAAATCACATTTTGCCAAAGAACAATAAAAAAAAACCTGTTGTTAAGTACCAAAGATAGTCAAAAGTCTGCCTTCATATAAAACGAAGGTTTGTGGGTTTAATCAGACCACATTATATTATATTAATTTTCAGAGAATTAAAATAAATCAGATGGGCCTATTTTATTATTATTTCCAAGTAAAAAAAATCATATAATGTGTTAGGCTTACACTGTGACGTGAACAAAACACATTTAAATCATTAATCACAATTTTTTGTATGGCAATTAATCGTCAGCACAAAATTCATGATCTCTACAGGCCTACCTGGTATATTTCCACCGGCCGACTCTCCATGTGAAGGTCCCAGATCTTGAGGGTCAGATAATCTCTGGTCATCATGTATCGGCCGCTGTGACTGAACTTGACGTCTGAGATGGATGAGATGATTTCAGAGAAGAAGGACCGTGTGCTGGGGTCCTCAGGTTCCTCAAACACTACACAGAAACACACGAGAAATGAGTTCTGAAAGGTTTACTGGTCGATCAGTGAAAGGCAAGTAAAGCAGTGAAACTTCAGAAACAAACATTTTGAGTGTTGGTCACACAGAGCGGATGCCCGCATGTCACACAGGCGCACTGAGCCTTTGCTGCTGCCGTACACAAACGTGTTGCACTGGAGCGGGTGAAACTCTGAAGCCGTGATCACCTCCGTCAGCTCCTCCATGTTGACCGGCTTGATATCAACTATGTCTGAGTCAGTGGTTAAGGGCTAAACTTCAGTAAGACAGTGTATAATATGAGAAATAAACATGAAAAACAATTCAAAGGAAGAGGTAAATCACCCAATCACCAGTTCAACAGCTGCTTTGTAACATTCATCAAGATACATTTACTGGAGATGCAAAATGACATGAAATATGATGTATTGTTTTCTGTGAAATTGATCAAAATCAAATGAGTTTGCTTAAAACAAGAACAAATATCTGCAGAAAAATCAACTTAATTCAAAGGGAAACTCATTGACATTTGTTCTTGTTTTAAGCATACTCAATTTTGTTAAATTGTTCAAGACTTCATTTTACATGCATCTTTGTAAATGTATCAAAGATGTTAAGACATTAAACAAAAAACAGGACAAAAATACTGAGGAAGTATTTCATGCAACATTCAATGCCATACCTTTATGAATTTAAGATTTTCAGCTATGATTTAATAATCTTTTAAGACCCGCAGAAAATGTTGCTCACAGCGAATGTCACTATAATTAATGCTTGTTTTATACTTATATTTTTCATTCCTGTTCTGAATATCGTTACATTTATAGTATTTGTTAAGTGAGGGGAACTAAAATGTTTACAGTGTTTATAATGTTTGTATTATTGTTTTATATAGCAGTATTTTACATTATTTCTGAATGTAATTATAAAGTGTGACTTACACACTGACGCAACTTTTTTTCTCTCATAGATGGTGCGACTTATCTTTCGGATTTAAAAAAAAAAAAAGATTTCTGAAGGATCATGTGACACTGAATGATGCTGAAAATTAAGCTTTGATTACAAAGAATATACATTTTTAAAATATATTAAAATAGAATAAGTGCTATTTTAAATTGTAATAATATTTCACAATATTACCGTTTTTACTATATTTTTGATTAAAAAAATGCAGCCTTGGTGAGCAGAAGAGACTTTCAAAAACATAAAAAAAAAAAAATCTTACTGACAGTAGTGCAGGAATAAACAAAAATGTATAAACAGGATACTGAAGCTTCGGTCGGTGAAGTCCAGGTGCCATAGGTTGACCCTGAGGTCGTCGGCGGACAGATACGTCTCGTTGTCGCTGTTGACTGAGATGGAGTTGATGTGGTAGGTGTGAGCGTTGGCGTACACCCGCCGCGGACTCGCCTCCACCATCAGATCCATCGGCTGGAACACGGGAACCTGTGCGGAGCAAAGCGTGTTACTCAAATGGGTTTGCTAACGCATTAACAATCCTGAGAGCGTGTGAATCTAAACACACCCGTAGTGTTGTGAGTGATGACGGATGCCTGTAGCGGCCGTCCTCTTCTTTGAGGTTATACCCCTCTGGTCTCTTGTCTCGTTCACTGATTTTCCAGAGCTTGATGGTTTTATCTGTATGCAATAAAATAATGAAGCATTGGCTACATGTATAAAAGTCTGTATCTGCGCCAGTGTTAAACTAAAACAATTTTCAGTAATTGAACTAAAGCTCAAATAAACCTAAAAGAAAATGAGAAATGTTTTCATGGGAAATTAACTTAAGTTCAAGCTGAAGTACTAAAATGACTAAAACTGAAATAATTTAAAACTAAATAAAAATGACAAATGCATGTAACAAAATTATTAAAACTTCTGAAATTAAAATAAAGTTAATTGAAAATATTAATAAAAAATAGCATCTAAGTAATACTAAAATAACACTTGATTTCATCGGTCAGCTCACCGTTTGTCGACAACAGGAAGTGTGCAGCATTTTTCTGAGGAAGCCAGCGGATCTTGTTGATCTTTTCCTCGATTTCCAGACTCTTCAGATAGTCGAACTCTGGCTCGTGACTCTGGAACGTGCTGTACACGTTATACTCCGCATGGCACTGTGGCAGGTTCTTACTCTGACGGGACACAGAAATACCACATGTAAGGGATAAAACACAGCTAGGTGTGCATTACATGATTTTAATGCACAGCCGTGGATTTTCCTGCTTATACTAAGGTTAAGGGCCGGGTCCACTTCATTTTCTGCGTCTCAAACACGTTTGAGCTTCAGCAAGAACCAATAAGGTTCATTCTCGTGTTACGCAGCACGTTTGAGCTTCAGCAAGAACCAATGAGGTTCATTCTAGTGTTACGCAGCACGTTTGAGCTTCAGCAAAAACCAATGAGGTTCATTCTAGTGTTACGCAGCACGTTTGAGCTTCAGCAAGAACCAATGAGGTTAATTCTCGTGTTACGCGGCACATTTGATCTTCAGCAAGAACCAATGAGGTTCATTCTTGTTACGCAGCACGTTTGAGCTTCAGCAAGAAACCAATGAGGTTCATTCTCGTGTTACGCAGCACGTTTGAGCTTTAGCAAGAACCAATGAGGTTCATTCTCGTGTTTCACAGCACGTTTGAGCTTCAGCAAGAACCAATGAGGTTCATTCTCGTTACGCAGCACGTTTGAGCTTTAGCAAGAGCCAATGAGGTTCATTCTCATGTTACGCAGCACGTTTGAGCTTCAGCAAGAAACCAATGAGGTTCATTCACGTGTTACGCAGCACGTTTGAGCTTTAGCAAGAACCAATGAGGTTCATTCTTGTTACGCAGAACGTTTGAGCTTCAGCAAGAACCAATGAGGTTCATTCTCTTGTTACGCAGCACGTTTGAGCTTTAGCAAGAACCAATGAGGTTCATTCTTGTTACGCAGAACGTTTGAGCTTCAGCAAGAACCAATGAGGTTCATTCTCGTGTTACGCAGCACGTTTGAGCTTCAGCAAGAACCAATGAGGTTCATTCTCATGTTACGCAGCACGTTTGGGCTTCAGCAAGAAACCAATGAGGTTCATTCTCATGTTACGCAGCACGTTTGAGCTTTAGCAAGAACCAATGAGGTTCATTCTTGTTACGCAGAACGTTTGAGCTTCAGCAAGAACCAATGAGGTTCATTCTCGTGTTACGCAGCACGTTTCAGCTTCAGCAAGAACCAATGAGGTTCATTCTCATGTTACGCAGCACGTTTGAGCTTTAGCAAGAACCAATGAGGTTCATTCTCTTGTTACGCAGCACGTTTGAGATTTAGCAAGAACCAATGAGGTTCATTCTTGTTACGCAGAACGTTTGAGCTTCAGCAAGAACCAATGAGGTTCATTCTCGTGTTACGCAGCACGTTTGAGCTTCAGCAAGAACCAATGAGGTTAATTCTCATGTTACGCAGCACGTTTGAGCTTTAGCAAGAACCAATGAGGTTCATTCTTGTTACGCAGAACGTTTGAGCTTCAGCAAGAACCAATGAGGTTCATTCTCGTGTTACGCAGCACGTTTGAGCTTCAGCAAGAACCAATGAGGTTCATTCTCATGTTACGCAGCACATTTGAGCTTTAGCAAGAACCAATGAGGTTCATTCTCGTGTTACGCAGCACGTTTGAGCTTCAGCAAGAACCAATGAGGTTCATTCTCATGTTACGCAGCACGTTTGAGCTTCAGCAAGAACCAATGAGGTTCATTCTCGTGTTACGCAGCACGTTTGAGCTTTAGCAAGAACCAATGAGGTTCATTCTTGTTACGCAGAACGTTTGAGCTTCAGCAAGAACCAATGAGGTTCATTCTCGTTACGCAGCACGTTTGAGCTTCAGCAAGAACCAATGAGGTTGATTATCATGTTTCGCAGCACGTTTGAGCTTCAGCAAGAACCAATGAGGTTCATTCTTGTTACGCAGAACGTTTGAGCTTCAGCAAGAACCAATGAGGTTCATTCTCGTGTACGCATCACGTTTGAGCTTTAGCAAGAACCAATGAGGTTCATTCTCATGTTACGCAGCACGTTAGAGCTTTAGCAAGAACCAATGAGGTTGATTCTCATGTTTCGCAGCACGTTTGAGCTTCAGCAAGAACCAATGAGGTTCATTCTTGTTACGCAGAACGTTTGAGCTTCAGCAAGAACCAATGAGGTTCATTCTCGTGTACGCATCACGTTTGAGCTTTAGCAAGAACCAATGAGGTTCATTCTCATGTTACGCAGCACGTTAGAGCTTTAGCAAGAACCAATGAGGTTGATTCTCATGTTTCGCAGCACGTTTGAGCTTCAGCAAGAACCAATGAGGTTCATTCTTGTTAGGCAGAACGTTTGAGCTTCAGCAAGAACCAATGAGGTTCATTCTTGTTAGGCAGAACGTTTGAGCTTCAGCAAGAACCAATGAGGTTCATTCTTGTTACGCAGCACGTTTGAGCTTCAGCAAGAACCAATGAGGTTTATTCTTGTGTTACGCAGCATGCTTAAATTAATGAAAAAGATCTTCATTTGTGTTTTGAAGATGAACGAAAATTTTACGGGTTTGGAATGCCATGAGGGCGAGTAATTAATAACAGAATTTTCATTTTTAGATGAACTATGCCTTTAGGGTTTATACTAGACAGAAATTCAGGTTTACTGATTTGAGATGAAACCGTTTTAAAATCGTACTTGTTAGATTATAATCCATTACAGTGTACAAAACAATCGTCACAAAATGGCAGCAGCTGCGTTTTTATGAAACAAGAAAGAGTGAGTCCACAATACCGGATGACATAATTAAATAACTGTACAGAAAATATTGATTTTAATATTTTATTAGCTCACCAAACGCAAAACTTCCACGAGGAACAACCGTTCCTAGCAAGCGCCAACTTCAATTACCCAGATGAGCCTGTGTTATTAGTGTTTACTGGTTATTATAGGGGTATAAAATATTGCTGGATGGTGCGATTAACCAATCAGAATCAAGTATTCCACGGAGCCGTGAAATAATGGTACACAAGAAACGCTGAATACCAAAGCATTGCATATTATTAAAGGAATAATCCATCCACAAATGAAGCTTTTAATATTGCATATTCAAACCCGGCGTGTCGGCACGTGAGAACCAATAACATTCTGTATGTTGCCAGGTTTGAATATGGCCTCCTTTTGCATTTTGAATAACAATTTCAAGCCCATTTATGCTCCACCCTTTAACTGTTCTGCGTAATAACCAGTAATCCATCTCACCTCTTGTTCTTGCTGGAAGATCACTATTCTTCCGCCCCGGTCTCCTGTGGCCAAAAGCTCCCCAGAATGATTGAACTCCACCGCAGAAATGATGTCAGCTGCAACACACACACACACAATAATGAATATTTGAAGAGATCTATGAGACCATATTGTTTCGCTGAATGTTTCTGAGAATATAAGTGACTCTTGTATTTGTGCGTGTGTGGGCGGGCACATGCGGAGCCTGGCATTAAAAGCATCTCAGGCATCTGCACACGCAGTGCCATCCAGCAACCCCCCATCCCAGCATTCCCTAAGAATAACAATCTCTCTCTCTCTGTCTGTCTGTCGTATTATTGTGACGGGCAACAGTGTGGTGCTGGGCTGTGCCATGTTCTGACTCAACCCAGAGAACAAATCCTTTATGTTTACAACAATTTAACCTCATATATAAACATAACGAAACATATTTTGACACGAACGGTCCGAATTCACAATTGAAACCCCACTAAATCATTTCCAAAACTGTTACGGAACATCAATTTTAGAGCTCTTAAAGTTTTATTCAGAATTTCTTTCTAAATTATTTGATAAATATAGCACTCAAATATGTTATAGTAAATGAAAAATTATATACAAATCTCTCTCTCAGTAGTTATATTATATTATTTCCACTTGTCATGTTACATTTAATTTGAAATGACAAGTTTTTCCATGGATATAAATCACAATGTTCTCATGTGTTTCCATGAGCATAATAATGTTTGCATAATGTAAACTCAATGAATAAATTCTAGTGCTGTCAAATCAATCGCATCTAACATAAAAGTTTTTGTTTACATAATAATTGTGTGTGTATATATATTATATATGTTTGTGTGCACGTGTGTGTAAATACATATATATATATATACACACACATATATACACATATATATATATATACACTGTATTTACGGTCTATATACACATACACACACACACACACATATATACATATACACTATTTACAGTCTATACACACACACACACACACACACATATACATATATATATATATATATATATATATATATATATATATATATATATATGTATATCATAAACTTCAGGAACAAAGACGTTAAAAGATAAAGAAAAATAATAATAACTTCATAACAATACTACAGATTTGTTAACTGGGATAATATCCAGCACAGTCCCAAAATATGATACTGAGAAGAAGCTTTGAAGATCCTTTGTTAATTTATTATTGTTTTACAGCAGTAACTGCAGTATTTTGGGGTTGTGGATTCCTTGTGGTGTCAGGGATGTGTCTTACCTTCAGCTACATCATCATCTACGGCTCCTTTGACCTGGGACAGACACCAGCGGCTCTGGCCGTCTCCATCTCCTGGAACCGAAGACAAATTCACACTGTATGTCCAACACGAGGACCACATTAAACCCCCCCCTATCTGTGTCCACTTCAACAAATAGTTCTGATCGAGAAATCTTGATGAAACACAGACATATCCAGTGAGTTCACATGGATTTGAGAACGAGCTGTTGATCAGGACTGTGTCCAGCAGTCTGTGCCAAACATCTGAGCACAGCAGCATCAAACATCTGACGATCTACACATGCATCAGACACAGAGGTGGGACCTTATTTCTGCTTCACCGTGACTCGCAATTCAGAGCAAATTTAAATCACAATCAACACACACACATTTAACAATCTACAAACATTGCAGACCACAAAATGTGTCAGAATACCAGATTTACTTTCTAAGCGACGCAATACACCGCATAACATTACGTGACTGCGTGAATCATATTTAATACAGAGAAATTAAAGTTGCTTATATATACCGTCCATGCTGGGCTGGATCTGAATCAGTCCTGGGCCTGTTTATTTTTCGATGTTGATTTCAAGCGTCTTTTCCTCTGACTCGGTTACTTCATAAAGATATTTTAACAAGAGAATGTTTGTTTTCTTAACACAGTACTGGAATACGGTTTGATTTCATAATTCCCTCCGTACAGAAGCGTGTTTAGCTCTTCTATCATTCCGCACACACGCGCTGGTTGTGCGTGATCCGGTGACGTCACGACTCACGCAAGAAGGCGAAGCCCGACAGCGACCACGCGCGGTCACCATCCAAAAACATCAACAGCACCAACATTAGTAAGTAGCAATGGATAAGATGAATTCTGAGTTGTTTCGTGTGATTAGTTGATTTATGTCACCAATCCTGTTTGGTAAAATCACACATATGGATTTGATATCAACATTTTCAAACTATTTTAAAATCAAAATGATCTTGATGTCCACATGTAAACTGTCAACCCCTCATTAACTTTAGATCTTTATTTACATCCTCTTTATTTTCTTGCTGTAGTGTACATACTTAAGTTATAATTAAAATGTTTTAAGTTGAAGTTTATTTTCACCACAGCTGGATTTATTGAATGAAAAATCCCCCAAAATATGAAGCTGTTTCCAACACTCAGAGGTGGGCACAAATACATCAAAAACTATTTTGTTACAAAATACAAATACTGGCTCATAAAATGTAACAAAATAAAATACAAAATACTGATGTGAAAAATGTATTTAAATAAAATACAAGTAATTAGTATTTTGAAAATACAAAAATACTCCCACAATAATCTTAAGTCTTTTTTTTTTATTACTGAAAGGTCAATAACACAAATAGTAGCAATAACACAAATATGAGAAATGTGTAAATTCAAAATGGCGAAGTAGCAAAATAAAAAAGTATGGGCATTTCACTAAATCTGTACAGAGCCTGAAATAGCTCCCTCTGACGTAAATGGCATGTATAGCTAAGTTCACATCAATGGTGTGGTAGGCTGCCCTTAATAGGAAAACGTGTTTGATGTAGGCTACGTAGCCATATTATCACCATTACTCTACTCATGCCTTAAAGGACAAGTTCGGTATTTTACACTTAAAGCCCTGTTTTAAGATCGTTTCTGATGAAATAGAACGGTTAAGATTGAAATTTGGACAAATGCTGCTGTCCCGAGAATTTTAGGTTTCTGTATTAGCACCCCCCCACCTCCACAATGGTTTCATAGGGGCACTGGAACAATCATTCATAAAACGCATTAAACTTTATTTTACAAAGTCGTGAAACTCACCGAGTGGTCTGGGGTGTTCACTGATATGCTCACACAAAAATCGCTGCAAAAGATGCTTTCCAACAGGTGTTTTACCATTCGTTGTAAAACTGTGGACCTATTTTTCCAAACGCCTCACAACCGGACATTCTTCCGTTGAGAGCTTGAATAATAGACAGTCCAGCCCAGTTGGTGGCGATAATGCACCTTTGCCAATGTTTGTATAGCATAGCCTACGATACCGCGACTGCATAAGACTACAGAAAGAATACAAACAACCCCATTTCCGTCTCCGGCAGCGGAGTAATACCGTACCTCACAGAACATCCAATACAAGTCAATGGAGTTGGACAAAAACTACGATAAAACCTGTTGGAAAGCATATTTTGCAGCGATTTTTGTGTAAAAATAACAGACCGAGAATTTTCGTCACAAAATCAAAATTCCATTTTAATCATAATATATATGATTAATCATATTAATCATAATATGTGTGGGTTTGTTTTACATACGAGACTCTAACTGCCCTGACCACGTATGCCTTTTCCATGGTAGAATCGCGCTGCGTGCGCAATTACTGAAAAACAATAGGATTGATATTTTATACAAAATCAATATCAATATTTCTCATATGTAATACGTTTAATTCCCTCCGTACAGAAGCGTGTTTAGCTCTTCTATCATTCCGCACACACGCGCTGGTTGTGCGTGATCCGGTGACGTCACGACTCACGCAAGAAGGCGAAGCCCGACAGCGACCACGCGCGGTCACCATCCAAAAACACATAGTTTTTTAGATAAATACTTAAAGGGATAGTTCACCCAAAATGAAAAGTCTGTCATAGGTATAGAGATAATATTGAGTTGTTCCAAACCTGTATGAATTTATTTCTTCTGCTGAACACAGAAGAAGATATTTGGAAGAATATGGGTAATCAAACAGTTGTGTTTGAACCATTGACTTCCATAGTAGGGGGGACAATACTGTGGAAATCAATGGGGCCCCCACAGCTGTTTGGATGAACTTGTACTTCAAGTCGTGATGACAATTTGTAGGCAAAAACGAAAGGTTTTACGATATACTAATAGTTGAGTTCAAAAGAAAATAATAATAATTATGTGGGAATCTTTTGGTATCTGACGATTCGATTCTTGAGCACCACATTTTCGCGGCTTATTGTGATTAATAACACTCTAATGTGTCAATAACTTTAAGTAGTAGCCTACAGCGAAATTTAAGAAATGAAATACTTTAGAATATAGATTTTTTTAAATTTGTGAATTTAGTATTCATGTTTGTAATTTATGTTAGAACAAAACACAAAAGTCTCTATAAGTGGTGTGATGATAGGCCCATATTTTATTTGACTTATAACGTGAATTGATACACTTTAAAGTATGCATTTATATAGATTTCCAACTATTTTGGCAGATTGTCTCTGGGTGCTGCATTTCTGAAATGAAACATATTGGTAATTTATTAAGAAATATTCCAGTTGTGTCTTCATTTTCCTTTTCTCTAATGGAAGTTTTCTCTATTTACATGTTTTCTTAGGAATGTTTGTATCTTTTGATGGTTGTTAAAAGGAACTAAGAAAAGGGATCAAATCTCCCCTGTTCTTTCCTCATTGCATTGGCAATAAAATTTAGAGTCGACTTTAAGATCCTTCTTTTTGCATACAAGGAACTACACAGTTCGGCCCCAGATTATATTTGTGATCTTATTAGGCCATACACAGCCTCTAGGTGACTAAGATCTTGAGATCAGTTACTTTTATCTGTCCCTCGTTCTCGTTGTAAAAACAAAAGTTGATCGAGCTTTCTCTGTAGTCGCCCCAAAGCTCTGGAACATTTTACCTTTAAACACCAGGACCTCTCCATCACTGGATGCTTTTAAATCCAGTTTAAAGACCCATTTTTACTCTCTTGCGTTCGAGTGATGTTGTGTATGTATTTTAAATTAGTTGGTGTTCTACGTTATGTATGTATACATTGAATGATTTTTAATACTTGATTTTTATCTCCATTTAGTTTTTTTTCTTTTTTACTCCTTTTCTCATTATTTTTTTTAATTGATTTATTGTATTGTATTGTAAAGCACTTTGGATAAACTACGGTTGTGTTGGACTTGTGCTCCATAAATAAAACTTGACTTGACTTGACTTGACTATCTCGTATTTTGTAAAATCCATTCAACTAAAACCAGTTAGCCACCTTTATGACATCATCTTCCAGGAAGTGACATTATTTTTGTTGGGAAATCAACAGCACCAACATTAGTAAGTAGCAATGGATAAGATGAATTCTGAGTTGTTTCGTGTGATTAGTTGATTTATGTCACCAATCCTGTTTGGTAAAATCACACATATGGATTTGATATCAACATTTTCAAACTATTTTAAAATCAAAATGATCTTGATGTCCACATGTAAACTGTCAACCCCTCATTAACTTTAGATCTTTATTTACATCCTCTTTATTTTCTTGCTGTAGTGTACATACTTAAGTTATAATTAAAATGTTTTAAGTTGAAGTTTATTTTCACCACAGCTGGATTTATTGAATGAAAAATCCCCCAAAATATGAAGCTGTTTCCAACACTCAGAGGTGGGCACAAATACATCAAAAACTATTTTGTTACAAAATACAAATACTGGCTCATAAAATGTAACAAAATAAAATACAAAATACTGATGTGAAAAATGTATTTAAATAAAATACAAGTAATTAGTATTTTGAAAATACAAAAATACTCCCACAATAATCTTAAGTCTTTTTTTTTTATTACTGAAAGGTCAATAACACAAATAGTAGCAATAACACAAATATGAGAAATGTGTAAATTCAAAATGGCGAAGTAGCAAAATAAAAAAGTATGGGCATTTCACTAAATCTGTACAGAGCCTGAAATAGCTCCCTCTGACGTAAATGGCATGTATAGCTAAGTTCACATCAATGGTGTGGTAGGCTGCCCTTAATAGGAAAACGTGTTTGATGTAGGCTACGTAGCCATATTATCACCATTACTCTACTCATGCCTTAAAGGACAAGTTCGGTATTTTACACTTAAAGCCCTGTTTTAAGATCGTTTCTGATGAAATAGAACGGTTAAGATTGAAATTTGGACAAATGCTGCTGTCCCGAGAATTTTAGGTTTCTGTATTAGCACCCCCCCACCTCCACAATGGTTTCATAGGGGCACTGGAACAATCATTCATAAAACGCATTAAACTTTATTTTACAAAGTCGTGAAACTCACCGAGTGGTCTGGGGTGTTCACTGATATGCTCACACAAAAATCGCTGCAAAAGATGCTTTCCAACAGGTGTTTTACCATTCGTTGTAAAACTGTGGACCTATTTTTCCAAACGCCTCACAACCGGACATTCTTCCGTTGAGAGCTTGAATAATAGACACTCCAGCCCAGTTGGTGGCGATAATGCACCTTTGCCAATGTTTGTATAGCATAGCCTACGATACCGCGACTGCATAAGACTACAGAAAGAATACAAACAACCCCATTTCCGTCTCCGGCAGCGGAGTAATACCGTACCTCACAGAACATCCAATACAAGTCAATGGAGTTGGACAAAAACTACGATAAAACCTGTTGGAAAGCATATTTTGCAGCGATTTTTGTGTAAAAATAACAGACCGAGAATTTTCGTCACAAAATCAAAATTCCATTTTAATCATAATATATATGATTAATCATATTAATCATAATATGTGTGGGTTTGTTTTACATACGAGACTCTAACTGCCCTGACCACGTATGCCTTTTCCATGGTAGAATCGCGCTGCGTGCGCAATTACTGAAAAACAATAGGATTGATATTTTATACAAAATCAATATCAATATTTCTCATATGTAATACGTTTAAAAACGTGTAAAAAATGCAGATGGGTGTTATATTGTGAACGCTTGCTTAGCATGGAGATTTCAGTGGAGTTACGACAGACGCGCTGTTTCATAATAGGTAGGGCCTGATGTCCTTTTATGAATGACAACACAGTGCATTGATCTCATAAGGCACAATTATTTTCTCTATAATGCCGTTCAGTGTGCAATATGTGTGTGTGTGTAGACTGTATATTTTTCAAGAAACACTTTACCTTAATGCCGTTTTTAAGAGTTCAAAACTCATTCACTTCTTGGAGGGAGCCCGGTCTACAGGGTGTCACGTGATTTTCGTGCATCTAACCTGGACATTGCCATTGCCAACATCAGACTGAAAATATCATTTACTATGGTGATTTTTCTTAAGTATTTAAGTATTTGAAATACTGTAAATACACTCCCTCAAAATATTTTGTTACAAACTACATTTTATTTTTTCCACACCTGCAAAATACAAATTACAAAATACACTAAAGTAATTAAATACGTATTTAAAATACATTTAATTGAAATACTGCCCACGTCTGCCAACACTGATAATCAGAAATGTTTCACGAGCAGCAAATCAGTTAAGAATGGAGTAATGATGCTGAAAATTTAGCTTTGATCACAGGAATAAATTACATTTTAATATATATATATATAAAGATAGAAAACAGGTATTTTAAATTGTAATAATATTTCACAATATTACTGATTTAATGTATTTTTAATCAAATAAATGCAGCCTTAAGAACAGAAGAGACTTCTTGCTGACCCCAAACTTTTGAACCGTAGTGTGTATAAATACACACATTATGTCAGATTATTGTGTTTTTCCACAAATCACATCTTAGATGATACGGTTTTGAGAACAAGCAATGAGAAAGAGAATCACAGTCTGACTATTGATTTACCAATAATGCATTATATTTTGCAGTAGTGCATTAACTGAAATTGTATCTCTAAAACAAATTAGTATCAAGCTGTAAAAGCAGAATAAATAGAATTTAATGTGTGCTAGGTAGTGCAGCTCAGAGGCATTATTTGTATGACATGGCCCATAAAGATTAATTTCTCCTATTAAACAGAACTCATGGCATCTTGGATCTGGATCCCCAAGTCTTTTTAGCAAGTGAATTGATTTAGACCAAAACAAAAGCTTTATGAGCCTTTTGATTTTCATCGCAATTCCCTTGATCCTAATTAGCACAACTATGCAAGTTTAACGATTTCAAACAAAGGCCACTTTCACTGTGTACTGTGTAACTTTAGTGTACTACATACTGCACAGTTTCTACTGCATATTTGTGACTACTTTTAGAAAAGTCTGAAATCGAAGCCTTCATTGTTGTCACATGATCTCACTATGTTGTTTACGGCCTGCGAATGCATTTATCAGGTTGCGAATGCCGTCATAGCGTGCTTTGGTTGTACTGAACTTTTTGGCAAGTTGTAGTAGATCATCTGTGTATTTCATACAGAAAATGTGGGAAATTTTTTTTTTATTCCAACCATAAGATTCCAGCCAAAGTCTTAGGGCTAAAAATGTAACATGAGATTTATTACTTTGTCCAAATATCTCTATTATAATGTTAGTAAAACAGCTATAGCCAGCCTAGGTCTCCTCGAAGAACTGTATCTTGAAATTTGACAACATTTAATCACCTGTTTACATGTCACTATATACATGTCATTATATATCCTGCCGGAAGGTGGCAGTGTGTTCCTACTTATTGATCAAGACCAGACTGAATTCCTTCTGGAAGCTAAACCACTTTAACTGATCAATAATTGAATAGATAATTGAGATAACCACAATGTAACACCCTGAGAGGATTTAGTTAATTATTACTGTAGATTGCTGAATTAATGTCCTTGAAATATTGCCATTTCTCACACCAAGCCCTGAAATCAAGCCTGCTGAAATATTAATGCAATAACTAGCATGAATACATAAACATGTTTGCTAGGTGAAAACGTAACTGTTTTTCAGTAAGTAATGAGATGATTTTCTTAGGGGGTTTAAAGACAACATGTAATCAGACCTGTTTTATTTTCAATACACATTCATGGTATTACTGTACACGACCAATCAGCTCACACAATTCTAAGAGAATCAGAATAAAAAATAAACAAACAATTAAAAAATTGATTATGAAGATAAACCTGTCATAACAATAAAAAAGAAATAATTAACAAATAATCAAAAAGTACATTAAAATAGATAGATAGTCAGACAGACAAATATATGATAGATAGACACAGACTGAGATATACAGACAGACAGACAGACAGACAGACAGACAGACAGACAGACAGACAGACAGACAGATAGATAGATAGATAGATAGATAGATAGATAGATAGACAGATAAAGAGATAGATAGATGATAGATATAAATAG
This sequence comes from Gila orcuttii, assembly GCA_026230005.1. Lineage (NCBI taxonomy): Eukaryota > Metazoa > Chordata > Actinopteri > Cypriniformes > Leuciscidae > Gila > Gila orcuttii. The sequence goes on along the minus strand of JAPDVR010000015.1, from coordinate 40,065,563 downwards.
ATAGATAGATAGATAGATAGATAGATAGATAGATAGATAGATAGATAGATAGATAGATAGATGATATAGCTATTGTTAAATAAAATTACTTCATGCACCATCTGTTATACATTTGTATGTGTCACAGACTAAACTTATATTTACGCCACCATGATAGTCATAGTATATTTTTTGTTTTAATTAGGTCTATTGAAGAATATTGTTTAAATGATTAAAGATATTGTGATAATTTAAAGAAACGTAAAATTAGATTAGATCCTGTTAATTATGTCATTTTTATGGAACTGCAAAACGCAATAATGAATGTTTCCAACCAGATTTCCCATCTGCTGTTTCAGCAATACATCACGCCATTAGATGAGCCAGAAGTTGATGTGTCGGGACACAGAATCAAACAGGTCAGTGTTTTGAAAGCACCACAGATTCACAGACTTACTTTTAGCTGACTTTGCATATCAAACTCTAGTCTGTAAATCATATGGTGCCATTTATGTTACTGTCATGAATGATACTTCAAGTCATGCTATTAGTTTTTAAAGCAATCAGATTTAAAATCAGAATTAGCAACCACTGAAAACACCTTTATAACTGTATCGTTGCAGTATGTTTTGCACAGGTTATGTTATGTCTTGTATAAAAATCTAGTTCAGCATCTGTACTCTTTTGCTCAGGTGTCCTTGCAGAAGTGTGTTTTAGGCCCTGCATCCCACAGTCACACAGGATCAGCAGATGGAGTGAGGGAAAGTGAACACATCCACGACCTGCTGTACTGAAGCACAACAAAAGAAGAAACGGCTGTGGTTTTACCTCTGTGCCCTGGTATATAAGATCACAAACATGGCCTTCTGCCAGTGGCCACCCATATGTCACGCACTCCCTCCACATAAATTCACAAGGCTTTACTTTGATTAAAATATAAATCATAATTTATGCACTGTCCAGGGCCGCCATTTCATCAAATGCTGATAAATACAGAGAGAAGAGGGGAATGATGAGTAAAGAAAACCCCTGGAACTCTTCAGGCCCTTTTACATGACTCATGTCAGGGTTCAAGGACCTCTCACGCGCCGCTTTGACCTCAGCATGAAACGCATTGCTGACAGCTTCACTGAAGAACTATTACGAGGTTGCTAGGAAGCAAGAAAGCAGAAGGTGTACACAGGGAAAATAATAGCGAGGCAAATGGAACATGCATGTGAGATTAGAATAGAAAAAAGTCCTGATTGCTTTAATGCATCAGTTTATGATTTTTGCACCAAGCACTGCTCACATAAACATAAGTCATGTTCAGTGTCATGTATGTCAAAATATAGGCTATGTCAAATGTATGTATGTCAAAGTTGAAACTTTACACTTTATATTATAAAATTCGGAATTTATTCATAAATTTTTTATTCAAACAAAATCCTGTCATCCAACCATCTCCTCCCTTCCTCTTTCATCCTCATCCTTTTCACCAAAAATGTATTTTAGGTGGACAGAAAGATCAATACAGTACAAAGAACATAAAAAAAGTATTTTCTGTTAACCAAATGCTTTGCGGCATTATTTGTTGTGTAGTGACGTGCATGTTCAAGTAAGCCAGGTGTGCGCAGATATCATGATGACTCAAGAGTTGAGTAGCCTATATAGGCTAATATCTGTGCAGATTTGGCTTACACAAACTTTCCCAGCAAACTGAGTAAACATAATAAGTAACACACCAAATTGGCCATTTGACAGCGTTACCCACACAGTTGATTTTTGCCTGCATTTGGTGGGTTGGTGGGTGTTAATTTCAAACCCTATATAGGTTGTATATATATATATATATATATATATATATATATATATATATATATAAACACACTAGGGGCTGTTGAATGCTTGAATCTTGATTGGTTGATGAACGTTCTGGTGTGTAATTATTTTCAGGGAAACACACGGCTAAAGTAGTTCTAGGCAGGTTTTGACCGCATTACAGTTCCATATCACTTCGCCAAATGCGGTCCTTACAGCCTAGAACAGCAAAATAACCAAAACCCACAACAATAACAACACTGACTAAACAAATAAATATAGTAAACAATACTATACAAAAAAAGACAAATTATTTCCATGTTTTTTGCCAAAAAAATACTTTTTAGTATACAGAAAGCTTACAGTTTTACTATTCGTAGAGACGCTGCTGCCGAACACTGTTGAGAGACGCTCAGACTCAGGAAATTCGTGCCTAATCAGGTAAAATGCCTAATCTCTCTCTTTCTCATTAATAACTGCATTAGTCTGCTATCAGTGGCTCAGGCGTCCGTTACTAGCTCAAAAAATATGTTTTGGAATTAGCACCGGAGGCTTGAGATTAGATGCGTAAGAAATTAGTCCTACACACAAGAGCATTTTAAGGAGAAAAACCTGACTAGTGTCTTAAAATACAACATCTGAACAATGTCTTGAGGTGTGGTAACAGTATAAGCAGAATAATTGATTCTGGTCTGTTGAATTATTATATAATCTTATGTATAATTCACACCCGAGATTCGTTTCGCGGTGTGTCCGCATTACCACCTGGGGTGTGCATTATTTTCGAACAATTCAACGGCCCGTCATCAATTATTCTTTACATACTGTATATGATCCAAGAGCATTGGAGGTCAAGGCCAAAGCATAGTACAAAGCATTTGCTCTGCCAACATGAATAGCAAATAGAGAAAGTCGCTTTACTCAGCAAAGCAGTTTCATCATTCGTGTAATCCAAAGCACATGAGTTTCAGTGTGCTGGAGTGTGTTTGCTTGTGTACCAGATATACAGAAATGCACTGAAGCTTTAGACAAGATATTGTCCTGTTATTTTAAGACTTTGCATGCGGATAAAATCATAACCCTGGGGGAAAAACCAGGGCACATCAACTTAAAGTCAACGTGAACCCACTTTACTTCTTTAATGAATGTAGGCTATTACTAAAGGAAACAGGATTATGAATAAGCAAAAGCTTCAGGAATGGACTTAATGTTTCAATTTTTTTGTTAAGGATTTTATGTCAAGGAATAAATAATATTTCACCAAAAATGTGTATTTAGAAAGTATAAAGTTTTGAAACATGATTAACCAGCTCAAACTTTTCCCAACCAGCATATCCAACGTATTCTACCAGTTTCAACCAGACTGACCATTTAACCATTCAACTCATTTCATATTTAATGATCTTTACACAGTTATTGAACGAAACTGAATCAACACTAAACCGACTTCAGCTGAACAATGACACTAATTTATTTATTGAACTCTGTTTGCATCATTGAATCATTATTTTCCTGTTTATCCCTGTAAAACAATCCTATAATGCGCCATATAAATAAAGTTGGAGTGAACCTGAGATCAAGGTTACAGATACCTGTAATCATAAATTGAACCCTGTGAATTCTATTTATCTAGGCTCCCTGTGCTGAACTCAACAGAAGGTCTGTTGAACTTGTCTCACCAAGCGCTCATGAGGGATGAACCATGTTGCCAGAGACAAATCTAATAGCTGTGACAACCACCTGTATCATACGAGTCAGATATAATATCAGCACAAACACGGAGCCTCTTAAGCCGCGCAGAGACGCCTCTGGATGAAGAGGAATCCACGGAGGTCTGCGAAGACTCAACGCAACCCGCATAAGAAGCTGGCGAGGTGAGTCAAAGGGCTCGAGGGCAGGTGTTAGTAATTACCCACGAACAAACTGATTATGGTGTGAGTTCCAGGTTAGAGGACTCTCAAGACAGTCAATTACTGAAACAAATCAATGGAAAGCCAGCATATACAACAGACCCGAGGCTGTTGGTCTGAAAGGCTTCGCATGCATTTCTCAATGTCACTGGTTTGTTTTTATATCTTTAAAGAATCGTTTTAGACTAGTAAATCATAAGGGGTTAATCTACTTCCTTACAGTCTGTCGCTGGTAAATACTGGTAAGTACAAGAATATCCAATTCCTCTGTTTGAAGTCAGTGGAAAATCAAAGTGTTTATTTTCTTAATGCACGTGCAAAAAAAAAAAAGTATTTGTAATCTTTCTTAAAACTTGCTCTGCTTCTTAAGCTGGAAAAGGTGCGCTAAGGAACTTTAGCCTCTTTGCCTTCTATGGTCGAAAAGCAACAAAAAAAAATTTCCCCCCCAATAAATGTTATCTTCTGTAATGCACCTTTAATATTGTCTTTTTGGCTGACATTATCAAGGCAGATTTATGTTATTTAAGCACTGTTTAAGATTGCTGTTGTAGGTAATGCAGTCTAGAAATAGTCTTTAAATATCATCTCACTTACACCTGCACTAGAAATCCTCTGGGCTTGTCTTAATGAACCTTTAGAGACTTGTAGATATTTTTCCAGTCATTTTTCTGGCAGCAACCAAATGTTAGTTGCGTTAGTTGGAACCATTTGCAGTCATTGTGGGTTTCTTACATTGAGAGTGTTTAAATTGTGTTCTGTTATCAGGTGAAGATAAGAAAATAAAATCTCTAAACCTAGTTTTTTGTCCATTTTTACTCACAGCTATTTACCGGCATTTACATGTACTGTAGGTCTTTACATCAAAAACAGAGAAATTAACATACTTTTGTCCATGCATTCATTGTTTGTTTAACTTTTTCTGTTTTTTTTAAGGCTTGGCTTAGCATGCATTTGTATGTTGAATTTATCTACTTCTCTAGCTTGTTTCATAATCTAGTTGTTTAGTAAACCTTCCATTGTATGTTATGAATATTGTTGGCTCTTTGACAAATTGCTTTTGTTCCTCCTTTGGAAAGATAAAAGCTTGGAAGCTTGTTTCCGCCACAGAATAAAAACATTTAAAAAATAATTGCAACTTTTTATCTCACAATTATGACTTTTTTTCTCACAATTGCGAGATATACTTTAACTTCTGAGAAAAGAAGTCAGAATTGCGGGATATAAACTTGCAATTGTGAGGAATAGGCAAAAGATTTTATCTCGCAATTGCAAGTTTATGTCTTGCAATTCTAACAGAATTGTGAGATATAATTGTGCAGTTGAGATTCATAAAGTCCAATTCTGAGATAAAAAAAAAGTCAGCTCACAATTCTGACCTTTTCTTACAATTGCAGGTTTATATCTCACAATTCTGACTTTATAACATGCAATTGCAAGTTTATATCTCACAATTCTGACTTTATAACATGCAATTGCGTTTATATCTCACAATTCTGACTTTATAACATGCAATTGCGAGTTTATATCTCACAATTCTGACTTTATAACATGCAATTGCGAGTTTATATCAAGCCATTCTGACTTTATAACTCACAAATTGTCATGGAATTCTTATCATGCAATTCTGACTTTATATCTCACAATTATGAGTTTTATATCATGCAAAAAAGTCAGAATTGTGAGATAAAAAGTCATAATTACTTTTTTATTTTTTATTCAGTGGCGGAAACTCCATAAAAAAGCGTCTGCTAAATGCATAAATGTAAATATTTCCTATAGTAACAGTTACTTTAGTGTAGGTTACATTGGATGTAAGATGTAAGATGCAAACAAAGTAAAGATTAGTTCCCATACAGAAATGTAATATATGTCAATATATGTAAATTACATATATAATGTCAGTGCCCATGTATGTCTGCTGCCTATATGAGAATATATGCAAAATTCATATTTCTAAAACACATAGACATACATGAAACATATATTTCAAAATATAGCAAAAATGGCCGTTTTCATGTAAGTGCCATATATTTTCCCGTATATGCACATAAATGTGAAATATATGTAAGACGCATCTATGTATATATGCATATTTACTTATTTCAATGCATCAGTATCACATGCATGTATGTTTACATACATTTATTAAATATGTGGGAAACAAATATGTATGTCACATATTTATACTTAATGTTGTCCATATATGCGAGAAACCAACACAATACTGTAATATATGCAGATATATGGTATCATAATGGATGAACTCAAATATTTTCTTCACATGTTTGGACACATAAATGTTCATATATGTTGCAGGCATATATTGTGTTCTCAGATAAGTCAAATATATGTATAGATATATGTCATGCTATTTAAAATATAAGTACATATAATACATTTTTGTATGGGAATTTCTTTATCTGTCAATTAGTGTTGTTTACTAAGAGAATCATAATGAAATACCGCTTCTACACAGGACGTGAGCGGCACGACGCGACAAAAGCAATTATAATCAATCATGCCGCCTACACTGGATGAAATTAAAAAAATTCCAACAGTAAACTGATGCCACGTTCTATTTCTGATTACTTAAAGCGCTCACGCTACTTCTGACACGAAGAACAAAAGGATTTGCAATGGTCATGTCTAGTGTAGACAGCCTCGAGCTGTTGTGGCGCAGAGTAGAAAATGTAGTTACTTGATCTGATATTATATTGATGTGCTTTATGAAATTATGTTTTTTTGTAAATTCAAATATAATAGATTTTAAAGGGTTTCTGGACGTGAAAGTCTGGCAGATCAGACGCCCTTGATGTATTAAAAAGTTGTGATTTTACCACATTTAGTTGTTTAGTAACGCACTCGGCAGATAGAATCGTTCTTAACTTCTTGCATAACACCATCCAGCATCTCTGAGAACATGTTTCAAATGTCAGCCTGTTTTTCTCTTTCGTCCAGTGATTGTGTCATGCTTTTCAGGGCTGACAGCTTTTAACATTTTACTCATGTGGGCTGAATTGACCTGAGCTGCTGCTATAGTCTATGATTCAAAACAAACCAGGTTTGAGAGAAAGACGAGTATCATCTAAATCCCTCCGTTCTGGGGTTTGCTTCTCTAGATTGATGCTTGAACAGATTGTCTGAGTGTCTTATTTGACCCGATGACATCATAATGGGCATCACTTTACCCCGTCTTGATTGGTGGAAGAGGGTAACAAACCGTCCAATTGGCCCTTTTTCATCGCTGCTCCTCATTAAACAAGCAGAATTCATGACTGATACCAGCCATTAACTGCCCCGAACAGCAGTGGGGGAGATGGAAGATTACGACATTATGCAATATCATTGTCCAATTTGATTAGTCGGCACTGCTGTTACCTCCGCAAAGTGAATTAGTTCATTCGGGAGATATGTCAGTGGGTAATATAAAATGGAAATTAAAAATGGCTGAGCTGTCTCTCACGTTTGGCCTTTCCGGTTCCACCGAATCACGCCGTTGGCTGGCGGTGAGGCCATATGATGGTTTGGAATATGCGAGCGTTTGCACTGGCCGGTTGGTATTTCCACAGACAGCTGCTGTTCCCTCTATTGAGTTACCGTACAGACTGCCAGGCGCTGTGGTCCGGGCCCATGAATACCGTAAGAGCCAGTGAAATGATGTCAGCGTCACAGTTTTTGGCCACTACGGTTCCAAACTTCATTCTGGAATCTTTATAGGCTGCCATATTTAATGAAACCTAATAGGCATCAGATGTAAAAAGTAAATAAATGTTTAATTCAAAAATCAAATTAAAAAACCTGCGGCCTGAACTGAGCGGCAGGCTTTAACCCCTTAAGTGTCACCGTCCCGCTAGCGGGACGCCTAACTTTAATTCAATATATTACTATTAAATCCTAATTTAATCATGACAAACTATATATCGTTGGAAAGGTCTAAGACTCCTAAATAGATATTTTTGCACTATTTTTTTATTACAAATTATGTAGGAACAGTAATATATGAATTTTTGACAAGAGTGCGCCTCAAAAAATCTACGTCATAACAGGAGTTTCTGACCTTTGTCACAAAAAGTCAACGCACACACTTTTAAAAATTGAAACTTTGGTTTTTAATGCTAAAAGTTCATAATAAAACATAATCTAGTATTTGTCAATAAAAAAAGATGAAATAATATTTGAAAAAGTAAAGTAAAAAGTCCTCTAAAAAATATAATATATATTATATATATATACATTTTTATTTTTTATCATTATTATAAATTAGGTCAAAATCATAAATTATAAATTAGGTATCATTTAAAAGCTTACGAACTCAGAATTCATCCTGTGAAAACCGTTTTGAAATTGGACGTTGCGTTACCATAGAAACGGTATTTTTGTATTAGGCTCCTCCCCTTTTGGGCATCATCTTTCATAATTTTTTATCAAAAACTTTTCTAATCTTGACAAAACACATATTGTCAGAAAGGTCTGAGTCTCAAGGTTCCATTTTTAGTAACAAAAATGATATTTGGATAGAAATTTATTAATTTGTTATGGCAGAATACATACAATTAGATTCAATGGAATTCAATGGCACCCGGTGGCTATTTTTGGTACAACGCCTAAACAAAATCTCATGGGAACTTCAATTTTTGTGATATCAACTTCAAATTTGGAACACAACTTGGTTAGATATTTAACTTTCATTTTATAGTAATTTTATACTAAAAAATATTTTGTAAAATATTTATTTTATATAAAAAAAAATATTGATAAAGTATATTTGATTTACTGTAAATTTTAACTTCCATAACTTTTTCATACTTTAATTTTTTGAAGTGCTTTCACTTCAGTAATAATCTGCTGATTGTTTTCTTTAAAACAAGACCAAACTTAGGTCTGTATTCCAAAGCATTCTTGAATTACAACCATTTAAGTTTGTATAGTGCATTTTAATGTCAATTATCAAAAGGGGGATGACAGCTAAGGGGTTAAACCCGCCTCTGTGATTGCTGGTAAATGTTTCATTTCTTTATTAAAATCTTATGAGTCAAGATGGTCTGAATAATGAGGCCTGAATTTGATTTCAAATAAAATCATCAAAATTAAAACACTCTTTCATGGGATTTCAATAATTCAGGTTGTGAATTTTTATTTTTTGTAGAGGAAAAGTTTTCATCTTGTTGTCCATAACTAACTGGGAAACAAGATGTCAAAAATGTATGTCAAGAATTTCTCTCATATCAATATTTGTATTAAATGAAAAAAAAAAAAAAAAATATATATATAGTTTTATATATATATATATATATATATATATATAGTTTTATATAGTATATATTATATATATAATATATATATATAGTTTTGTCATTCTTTATCTCAATTTAATATAAAATATAATATAAAATAACTAACTATTTATAAAAAATAATGTTAAATATATAATATATATTATAGTTATATTTTTATACACTACATATATATATAATATTTTAGATTTTTTATTGCTATTTGCTTTTTTATTTTTGTTTTGTGTTTAGTGTGTAAAACATTAGAAACTACTATCTATTTAATCATCTATTTCAACTTGAACTTTACAGGGGTCATTTCTTGTTTTTATTTTAAAGCCATGCGTTTTAAACCACAGAGCCGTTTGATCGCCTTAATGAATTCATTGACTTTTCCTAAACCGTGAATGCTAATTTCAATTACAGTTCTGAGAAAAGCGATCCCTCCAGAGACAAAGTTTTGGGGTTGCATCTGCCAACCTCACATCTCTTTAACTGCTGTCAGAAGCTGGAAGCCCTCCATCTCTCCTCAAAGATCTTCTGTTCATCAATGCAATTCTCGTAGTCCATCTTTAAGCAAGCACAATTAAGTCCTCTCACTTCTTTAATTGAAATGAATGAGATGAAAAAGCTCGCTAGATTGCAAAATGAAAGCTGAAGCAAACAATCCCTGACATCAGACGAGGTTGTTATACTCTTAATGACATTAACGACATGACGAGCACAATAACAACAACAGTCAGGCGAAATAAAACTCAATACTGCGCCTGACGATATCAAGCTGGTATATGAAAAGCACCTGAAATAATTGTTTTTCCACCTCATTATAATGCCACTAATCTCTCAAGGGGACGCCCGCATTAGAGCCAAAGGGTTCTTGTGGACTCTGGTTTAATTTCTGCTAGATTCAATATTAACTGTTTAATTAACACAGCTGAAGAGCATTATTGAATTGGAAATGAAGATCTACGCAAGGTAACCTCGTCGGTCCGTCGCAGATGAGTGCAGGCCGAGCATAAATGAACTAGATTAAGAATCAGGAAGACGCAGCTGTTGTCTTGGAAGACGCTCTCTCAGGAGACCCGAGGCACTTTTCAGGAGCAAAGGAGCAGAACGGAGAAGTTTTCTTGTCCGGAAAGATGAGTCTGCCGTGTGTTCATAAAACTGCCCTATTTCTTCCAAAACAATCTGGAAAAAGCTGAGATTGTGCCTTTTTTTTCCACACACAAACACACGCACACACCACTCCTGCAAAACCCAAAATGTCGTCTTCAGCACTGTTGTGGTTTATTTAGAAGTGTAGGATGAGGAAAAAGCTCGCTAGATTGCAAAATGAAAGCTGAAGTAAACAATGTCTGACATCAGACGAGGTTGTTATACTCTTAATGACATTACGAGCACATTATGGGCCAATTGTGTTTGTTAATAATAATGAATCAAATTAATGTCTAGTGGAACCACACATATTTTATATATATTTATCTATTATATTTTTAAAAATATATTTATATATCGTATACATAATATTTTATATATTTTTACAAACCATGATGTTTTACTAATTGTCATGGTGGGTATCGACAGAATCGACACACACACACACTCACACACACACACACACACACACACACACACACACACACACACACACACACACACACACACACACACACACACACACACACACACACACACACACACAGTAAAACAACAAATAAAGAGAAAAAAATGACTATATAAAACAATATGCAAATTTAAAATTATTTTACTGTAATATTTTTTTTTTACATTTAGTAAAAATATGCATACATATAGATTTTAATTCTACATTTGAGTTAGAATTCTGTATTTTAACTCAAAGTTGCATCTTTTTCAGAACACACTTGTGACGTTCTACAATAGCTATCAAATATTCTTTGAAAAGTTTTCCCCAACACTGTTGCAGAAGTTCTCACATTTGCACTTTGCTTCTTTGGTTTCTTTGCTTGCACTCTTCTGTCCAGTTCATCTCAAACCAGCCCAATGGAGTTTAAATCTGTGCTGGACGTTCCAACTTGGTTGTTTCTTCAGAGTGTGAAGATATGTTCCGGGTCATTATCTTGCTGTAGGATGAACCCCTGATCAGCGAGGCGTATACCAGTGGGCATTGCATGGCTCTGCAAAATGCTTTGGTCATGCTTTTGGTTTAGGGTGCTACTCACTCATTCTCAGTCTCTGTGTACAGCAAAAGAGCCCCAGTCCATCACGCTCCCACCTCCGTGTTTGACAGATTCCTCCTCCGTCCCTTCACCTCCTCAAGCCCTGCGTGACGGAGCGAAGATTTTCACATTTTGATTCATCGGTCAAGCCTTGCTTCCAGTCTTCAGCCGTCCACTGACAGTGCCCAGGTAAACCTCTTCTTCTGATTCATCTCTCCAATTCTTTGCAATGTGTTGATATATTTGTATATATGTTGTGTTTTTCTGGCTCATTAGCTTAGTAGGTGTATGTCAATATTTTTGTAATGGTACTTAAAAAATGCATTGTAATTATATATGTATGTATATATATATATATATATATATATATATATATAAATTGTAAATGGTTCTGTAATACTTAAGTATTAGTGTCATGTGTCAGTGTTTGTTTGGACTTTCAGTTTGTATTTTGATTGGTTCCTGTTCTCCTTTGTTCTTTTCCTGCTACTCCTTCGGTATCCATGGTTACTGTCATTATCAGTTCAGTTGTGTCACCTGTGTTCTATTAATCAGTGTCATCCGTGTTTGTATCTAAGTTCCTTCTGTTCAGTCAGTTTTTGTCTGATCTCCATCTTATTTAGTTTGTGTTGCTACCTGTTCTTCCGTCCTGTTTAATTCCAAATAAACCTTAGTTTTGGAAATATGTCCTCGTCTGCCTTCCTGCAACCCACCGTGACAATTAGTAAAAAATCATGGTTTTGTAAAAATATATAAAATATTATGTATATATGAATATATTTAAAAAAATATAATACATAAAATATTTTACAGAAAATATGTGTATAATATAGTGTGTGAGTATATTGTATGGAACAAAAAACTTAAAAATAATATAATTTTTTACAGAAAATATTTTAATTATTTGTTTTTTCTGTAACATTTTTCAATAGGGTTTCATTTAACATTATTTGACTAAATTAGTTAACATGGCCTACGAAAATGAAAAGTTGTATTTGTTAACAGTTAATGCACTGTGAACTTACATGAACAAACAACGAACAGTTGTAAGATTAATAAATACTGTAACAAATGTATTGCTCAATGTTAGTTAATGCATGTTAACAAATGAAACCTTATTGTAAAGTGTTACCATTTTTTCTTTATATTTTAGGAAGGAGTTCATTTGCAAAGCATTTATCATATGTGTAGGCCGTTGCACTACAAAAGTATTTACTTGCATAAGTAACGTTCCACAAAACTCCATATGAGATACCTTCCCATCATAACACGTGGGAATTGGAGCAGAAGGCCACCTAATTGCACTTGATTGTGCATGATCTGTCTGAACGAAGACAGCATAATTACATCTTCAGGTCTCTCAAACAGATGGCCCCATGAAAATGAAGCTGCGTTTCCACAATAGAAACTTCACACCGCCTTACCACATTCGGCAGCCGCTTGGAAAAGGCAGACCTCTGTGTTTCTTTCATTCATTTAAATTTCTCCCACTCTCACAGTGAGGTTAAGTATGGAGAACAATGTCACCTTTCTTGTCTTCGAAGATTTGTGTCATTCTAACCTCTGTGGCCCCAGACAATCATGCATGTCTGATATTAGAATGCTTCCGCTTTAATTATCTAGATTCTCCATCCTTCATTATATTCTTTGCCTTTGACCTATAGAAGGCATTCTGTCCATATTTCTAGGTTGAGAAGACCAGTGTTGTGGAGTTACTAACTAAAGTAACAATGCAACTAATAAAATATTATACCATTTACTAGTCATTTAGCATTTACTGTAGTCATGGTGGTTCAGTGCAGCTTTGCCAGTAATAAGCTATTTTTACCGTTGTTAAACTATTAAAAATGGATTCCCTAAATGCCCTAAGTGAACTTCCGCCCTGCGCTTTAGACCATGCGCATAGATCGGTAAAATAGGGCCCATGTTTAGTGTTTTGCCTACTTTTATTAGTTGCACTCTGTAAAAAAGAATATGATGAATAAGTTATGTTTTTTACATTGCTTTAACTCATCAAAATAAGTTAAGCAATGTTAAACTTTTTTATGTCATACAAGTTTCAAGTTTCAACTTAAGTTTTTCATTTAAGTTGAAATGACTTAAACATCCAAGTTAATTGTACTTACAAATCTAAAGACAACAACTTTTTTTACAGTACATTTTTCTGTTTACTAAGCTATGAAATTATATTTTGATGCTAATTTAAATCCTCATTGCTTTTTTGTGACTGATAAATTAAAGAAATTATATTATATAATTATAATTAAGACATATAGGAAGGCCTATATACTTAAAATTCAAAATTCTTGTTTTAAATGGAATATTGCAGTATTTCTTCTTAGAGATTTATCTGGGCACATCATTATTATTTATTTCATGTGATTCGTAATCTTGAATCAAAATCACTTCCCCTCCCTCTTGCAGCTTCTCTTCTCTTCTCTTCTCTTCTCTTCTCTTCTCTTCTCTTCTCTTCTCTTCTCTTCTCTTCTCTTCTCTTCTCTTCTCTTCTCTTTTCTCTTCTCTTCTCTTCTCTCCTCTCCTCTCCTCTCCTCTCCTCTCCTCTCCTCTCCTCTCCTCTCCTCTCTTCTCTTCTCTTCTCTTCTCTTCTCTTCTCTTCTCTTCTCTTCTCTTCTCTTCTCTTCTCTTCTCTTCTCTTCTCTTCTCTTCTCTTCTCTTCTCTTCTCTTCTCTTCTCTTCTCTTCTCTTCTCTTCTCTGCAACTTCTGTTTCATACCGACTCTAAAAGATAACTGCTTTTCTCTTGCAGTTTGTAGTGTGGAATATCTTGACAGTAGTTAAACTGCTCTGATTTATAAGTAGTTTGGCAGGCAAGTCGTATCACATCCACAGCAACATGCAAACGCTAGTAAAGCTGTGTTTCAAATGCTGGCCAGTGTTTTTGTCACCTACACTCTTGCATTTCGTGAATCTTCTGGATGTGTGTGAGGCCTGAAATGAGATTTATATTGCTGTGAGAGTTCCAACTAGGTACGACAAACAATATCAGCTATAACTTTATTGCAGCTCACCAACGCTTTATTGCGTCTTGGAAATGCGGCCCCTAGTGTATACATGACAGCCAGAGTTAGGGATGTTTACAACTTTTGTTTCGGGGACAGAAATAAAAAAGCGCAAAAAAATAAATAAATGAATGAATACATAATGTATAATTTTGTCACCCGTAGCCTCGGGACAAAACCGGGAGGATTTCAATGAAATTGGAGTGTCAGGCGAATCCACTCTACTGGAATGACACACCCCGCAGCTACTGTCCCACAATGCAACCTGTTCGCCTCATAGGGGTGGTATTACCTATTCATCACAGCAGCCAGGCTACTCGCTATGCAAATCGAATGCTAAAACATCCAGTCGGTCTCAGCGGCTCCTGGAACTTTTTATTTGCGCCGGCTCGACCTCTGAGGCTCTCTTTGAATTCCAAATTGTCGCGGCGTATTCCCCTCTGTTTAATGGCGCATACATTTCCGTAGTCTGATGAATCAGCTCGGATGCTTTGTTTAAGCGTTTGAGCGCTGACATTAATAACAATAAGATTGTGCTAAACTTCTCATTTAGAAACGCCCCTGTCCTACTTTGCCCTTAATCTTGTCCTCTGGAATAGCGATCCCAGGGCTCCTGCCAGTGTTTACTTCGGCGAATCCGGGTTTGTAAAGAGCGAGACTCAAGTATGCATTAATGTGAAGGCTTCAAACACTTGGCAGAAATCTGAATCATTTTGATATCACCCTGGGAGAAAATTTGACGCTGTCACACTAGTCCAATTTAAGCGGGGGATTTGCAGCATGAAATGCCTTCCATTGCGGAGATTGCTACTTGACGGAGAGAGCCGTTCTCGCTGCCATTTATTCAGGCAGTCTTTTTAAGGATGAGTTGATTTTTCCCACAGAGATCAATGCTGACGCAGAGAGAGAGGTGAAACTTAGCTGATGTTCGCCTAACCGCGCCGATTTCACACGGCTATGCTAATATTGTGATTTTTTTTTTTTCATTGTTGTGTTCCTGTACCGAGCCGGCTTGTGTGGGAAACAAGTTATGAGAGGTCATTCTATATGGGGAGATGCATTATTTATGCTGTAGGTTAAAACAGTCCGCTCTGTTGGCCGTCGATAGATATTCTGTTTGTAGTTCACATGGTTCAAAGAGCTGGAAAGACCCAAAGCACTTTATTCAAGAGTTTTCGGTCCTGTCTTACGGTATTCTCGAAGTACCTTGTCTATACGAGCCTGCAAAACTTTTCCAAGACACATGCTTTGACAGATACTACAACGCACATCTATTATTAGGAGGAGCTCAGAGTTACGAGACGTGACATAAATATCCAATATATACAATTGTAATGGAGTGTTAACACAGATCCAGGTATTATGTATGATCCTGTACATATTTTTCTGTATTTCATTTGTAAATTCTGTCTGGGGTTGCATGCTGTTTAAGTACCAATATAGGATATTACTTAGATTTTTTTTTTTATCAGTAAAGTGCATATTGGACATACTCAACCTTGAAAATATACTTTTTTGTAAAGAAATTCATACTTTTATTCAGGAAGGATGCATTAAATTGATCAAAATTGACAGTAAAGACAATGTTAAAAAAGCTTTATATTTCAAATAAATGCTGTTCTTTTGAACTCTCATCAAAGAATCCTGAAAATATTGTGGTTTCCACAAACAAAACAATATTAAGCAGCACAACTGTATAAGAGATAAGAGACTTATTTTAAACACAAATCAGCCCCAAACCTTTGAACAGTATAGTGTATATCAGATGATATTGGATATTTAATTGTGTTCCCTATTTTCAATATATTTTTACATTTAGATTACCTTTGCCATCACGTAGCATGATCATTACACTAATAATTTAATAACACTGTTAAATGTGTTTGCTTTATTGTTAATTGTAAAGTTTATCATATAGCAATCTTGTTCCATATAAAACCATACATTTTATTTCTAGTGTGTTTTATTTGAAATATATTTTGAGATTTATATAGTAGCCTATACAATTTTAATATTGGTAATTTATCAGTTATCAGGGCATGCTATTGACTTATCGACATTTTAAAATTGGTGCATCCCTAACACTCACTTACTTTGTTGTTGCTCTTTGTTTCAGATTAACCCGTGATTGGAAATGTTGATATTTTGCATGATATCTAAACATATTTCTTTGTAACTTGTTTAACGCTCATGAGGACGGATTTCTTTCTTCTGCCGAACACAAAACAGAAGATATTTTGAAGAGTATGGGTAATCAAACAGTTGTGTTGAACTATTGACGTCCATAGAATGGGGAAAAAAATACTAGGGAAGTCAACTGGGCATCGAAATTTGGTTACTGAGATTCTTTAAAATATCTTCTTTTGTGTTCAGCAGAAGAAAGAGATTCATACAGGTTTGGAATAACTTGAGGGTGAATAAATGATCATGAATCATTTTTGGGTGAACTATCCCTTTAATAACTCAAGCAAACTTTCCCCCCCTGTCTGTTATGAAAGTGATTCAGCAAGGTGGAGATAATAGGAAGGGATTTACTGAATAATAAAGTTCGGTGTCTGATTGCGTTTCAGCGTGTTGTCGTCGGGACGTGAGACGGTTCTCGTGTCGCTGCTCTGGCTCCTGTCGTGGGCCGCTGTTAAAATGGATTAACATGTCAGCTGGACAGCACAGAGTCTGTGTGCGTTTAAATCCCCCGTCCGCCTCTCAGAGCAGCGCTGAGATACAAGTCTAGCCTCATAAAAATAGGATTCACTCCAATCTCATTTCTAAGCTTTTCTTCTGCGGTTCACTGCCTGTGTGCCATTACTCACATACTGATATTAAAAGGTGCAGTAACGAGTTTAACACCTAAAGAAATTACTATTTGTACATTTTCTAAGCGGTTCCAGTTTCCAATTTCCAGGCCAATGCAATGCATTTTCTAATGTGTTTTGAATGGTTGTCTATGTCACTGGTACTGTAAGTCACTGGTAACTGAACATTTTTGCTTTTGCATGGTGTTCTATCCACACCAGGTGTCATTGGCCAGACAAACCTAAATTTGCCTCGATGAATCTTTCGTGGTTTTCCGGAACATTTGGTGCTCCATCTGTCTTTGGATCTGCACTTTTCCTCTTTTTCAGCTTCTTCCAAGGGTATCTGTCAGAGATATGCAGCGTTTCAACAGGAAATCCATAAGAAAAATCTCCCCGTCTTGCACTCTTTCTCCTTTGTGTCAGTGAGGAATTCTGGGTATGTCTTCAGTCAGGGTGACTCACGGAGAGTATTAAGGGCTCTTCTCAAAATAAGTCAACTCTCAACCTCAAAAATGTCATTTATAAATATCACCTCATTATGTGCAGCATCGGGAGCCCCTTGAGAGTCTTCTTGTAGTTTCTGCAGCGGAGGTATGTAAAATCTGAAATCAGTATTAGTATTGCTAGTACTTACATTAGGGTTAGTGATTTGAACAGCCCCCGGTTTCATAGACAATGTTTAAGTCTAGTCTTAGATTAAAATGCATGTTTGAGCAGTTTTAACTGAAAGCAACTTGCACTGATGTATCTTAATATGTCAGTGCCATTGTTTTGTCTCGAGATGCACACCAGTGATGTTTTTTTTTAAGGCAAAGCTACTTTTTATAAAAGCTACTTAAATGTCCTAATTGAACTGAGGCCTAATCCTGGCTTAATCTAAGCCCTGTCTGTGAAACCAGGCCTAAGTATTAAACTTTGATCATCTGAACTTATCAATATCTGGCTTATTGAGGAGAGGTTAATCATTTATTTTCCTTTTTACATGCTGATGTGACTTACATTGAAGCAAGGACTCGGTTGGAGTGTATTATTCTGACTTAGACCAGTGAGTAACCCCTTAGCAACCAGCCAGAGCACCCTAGCAACTGCATAGCAACGCCCTGGCAACCATTCAAAACATTTAGCGAGTTTTGCACTCTTTTTGCAATCTTTTTTTTTCCTGAAAATAGTTTCTTAATAGTTTCGAAAATTAGTTTCTTTCGTGTGTTAAATGTTAAAGTATTTCTTGAGCCGCTATCATTTTTCATCCTGCTGGCTTTTTCTTCATTGTCTCTTCCTTTACTCTTACTATGATGTCTAGCAGCCGCAGGGACTTTGAAATCTGTGGTACAGCTGTGCTTTAATTAGAAACCTCATCATTTATTAGTCAAAGAGAAGCACTGTGGAGTTTTCTGACATTTGTTAAAGCCAGCCTAGATTGCTATCGATGTTTCTAGTTTTAATTACAATATGCTGCTCTTTCTAGTTTCGATTAGCCTACTTTACCTATCTTGAAATAAACCCTTGAAAGACGTGCTATAGCATTGCAGGTGTCTCTCATTGCAGGTCCTCATCTTGCATTATTATACAATGCCTTGTGGTGTGCAGCAAATGCATTAAAATACCCATTAAAAATGTATTATTTACAAGGCAAACAGTGGCATGTATTTAAGCCATTATGAGGTCAGAGGTGCGTGCTGGATAATGCTGAATGAGGTTGACACAAGTGGTCATGGCCTGATAACTAATTCACATGAGCCTGAGACTGAGCCCGACCCAAACGGGTATCAATCTGCCCCTTAATTATTTCAATTAAGCCAGACTTTAGACACAGAGGCCAGACATATTTACTCTGTGCAAATGCACAAATGCAGAAGCCAAACATGCCATGCTATTGTACATACTTAACATGCATGTTTGCATTACTTTAGAGTTAAAACATCAGTAATGATATTTATATAAAAAGTTGTATATATAAGTTCATTCAACTTTATCCACATAAACACAATATACACATATTTGGGGGATATAAACTATAACAAATCTTAACTGCTTGATTGCTTATATCATTACAAAATGTACTAATAAAACTATATCATCTGGGGAAAATCATATTATCATATCTGCTAAATAAGGCATGAAGATATTAAAGGGATTCTTCACCCAAAAATGAAAATTCTGTCAGTAATTACTCACCCTCATGTTGTTCCAATCCCGTAAGACCTTCGCTCATCTTCGGAACATGAATTAAGATATTTTTGATGAAATCTGAGAGCTGGATCACTCCTCCATAGGTTTCTTAAGGGATTGAATCTTGCCAGCCACGAAAAGTTATTAAAGACATCGTTAAAATAGTCCAAGTGACTACAGTGGCTCAATCTTGAGTTTATCAAACGACGAGAATACTTTTTGTGCGCAAAAAAAAACAAAGATAACGACTTTATTTCAACTATTCTTTTTCTTCTCTGTGGGCCTCGAGTGAGTTCACTAGTGATATAGCGCAGTTCTTCTGTTGTTGTACATCACACGCATCACACACATGACCAGCGTCGGCCAATAGTGAGCCTACGTGTGACGTAGCGCTACGCAATCACACTACGCTAACTGACTAGAGGCCCAAAGAGAAGGAAATGAATAGTTGAAATAAAGTCATTATTTTTGTTTGTTTTTGCGCACAAAAAGTATTCTCGTCGCTTGATAAACTTAAGATTGAGCCACTGTAGTCACTTGGACTATTTTAACGATGTCTTTAATAACTTTTCGTGGCTGGCAAGATTCAATCCCTTAAGAAGCCTATGGAGGAGTGATCCAGCTCTCAGATTTAATCAAAAATATCTTAATTCGTGTTCCGAAGATGAACGAAGGTCTTACGGGGTTGAACAACATGAGGGTGAGTAATTACTGACAGAATTTTCATTTTTGGGTGAACTAACCCTTTAAGGTATTATAAACATTAACATCATGATTTTCTGTAATGCTGCTTTGAAAAATGTATAGTGAAAAGCGCTATACAAATAAATTTGACTTGACTTGAATTGTATCATTTTTGTTATTTTATCCTTTTTTATTATTTTTTTTAATTCATGTGCAATTAATTTTTTTGATGATTTTATGATTTTCCAAAACTGTTTTAATGTGACCTTCACATAATAATAATAATAATAATAATAATAATAATAATAATAATAATAATAATAATAATAATAATAATAATAATAATAATAATAATAATAATAATAATTATTATTATTATTATTATATATTCATATATAGTTTTAAGTTATTAACTATTGATGCATAAAAGTGCACATAGTTTAAGAAAAAATCCACTTGAGTTTTATGAATTGCAGTTTGGCACGTTTCGTATAATACATATATGAGATCAACCTTGTGTAGAAAACAATTTCGTTTACATTCTTGCTCACAGTAAGTTTTGGCCTTTAGACGTCATTCTTGGCCTTTCAGTTTTTAGATATGATGGTGGTAATTTGCAGTAATATTACCCTTGATGGCTTAATATATTGTATGATAGTCTTGAATGAATTAGAGGAGGTCCAAAGACTGAGCAAGTATGTGATATTATGGGATACATATTATATATATATGACTGGTAACCTGCAGACCAAGCGCTGTTGTACGTTGTATATGGTTGACCTACAGACCTCCACGCCTCTGCAGATTAGCAGCATTTGGAGAACATGAGATTTTTGCCCCTCTGGGAAATAGGATTCATGTAGACACAGCAGACCTGAAAGCCTGTTGTTGTTTGATGAATGAGTTACCCAGGAAAATAACCACTCCAGCAGCTAAAATTAATGAGAAATATGTCCCACTATAGCACAGAGTTGAGCTGGAGACAGGCTTCTTTAGCAGCATTAAACACGCTCGGCGCACAACTCTAATAATATATGTAATATGAATCTCTCAGTGCCTTGTCTAAATGTGATATTGCATCATTGTGATGAGACTGCATTTAGTGACCAGAATAGATTAAATTAGTGCTTACAAACAAATGCTCAGCGGCAACACTTCTGGGTGCTTCAGGCTGCCATAGGTTAGGGCTTTATTCGAATTGAGCTCTAAATGACTGAAAAATGACTTGGGGAACGGGTTGAAGATAAGAGTCAAGGTTTTGTTGGTTAGCCTCTGCTGGTAGATGCAGTAACTACATCATTGTGTGGGAAAATCATTATAGGCCATTTAAAAGTGGTTGAATTATTCTGAAAAATGTATTTTTTTTGGAAGCAACATATACCGTTAAAAAATTTGGTGTCGGTGAGATTTTTAAAAATATATTTTTGAAAGGCTGCATTTATTTATATATCAAAAATACAATAAAAACAATGTTGTGAAATATTATTACCATTACATACAACTGTTTTCTATTTGAATATGTATTAAAATGTAATTTATTCCTGTGATCAAAGCTGAATTTTCAGCATCATTACTCCAGTCTTCAGTGTCACATGATCCTTCAGAAATCATTCTAATATGATGATTTGCTGTTCAAACAACATTTCTTTTTATCATCAATGTTGAAAAATGTTTTTTTTGATGATAATTATTTTTCAAGATTCTTTGATGAATAGAAAGTAAAAAAAAACAGCATTTATTTGAAATAGAACTGTTGCATAACATTATAAATGTCTTTACTGTCATTTTGATCAATTTAATGCATTATTGCTGAATAAAAGTATTAATTTCTTTAAAAAAATCTCACTGACTACTAATTTTTTGAACGGTAGTGTATAAATCGCAGATATTTCATCATATAGTAAATATTTTCTTTTTTTGAAGGATCCTAAAAGGCATGAAATAGTCTTTAGTTCTACACAAGTTGTGATTCTTTTAAATAGGCTACCAAGAATTCATGAGCGCATGAAAAAATGTGCATCTTTTTTTGTCATTAGTGGTGGTGATGGTTGAAGGGGAGGCTATACTGATAAAATTTTAAGTTTGCATTTCACAAAATTCGACTTGTAGGCCTACAATAAACTTGTCAGTATAAACTTACACCATATGTCCTCTCTTTGAACCATAGGTTAACTTTGAAATGAAATTTTTGAAATATTTGAAAAACAAATATTTTCACTTCGACTACATAATGCTTACCAGATCATTAGACTGCAGTGCTGCTCAGAGTCATTACTTTAATTTGTTCTATTTATAGTTTGTTTGATGCAGAGTCTTTGTGGGGTTCTGTAGCAGACAAAAAATCCATGCAAGTACACTCTTTTTTTCTGAGAAATATTTCATTACAGTAAAAAGGCCATTGAAAAAGTGTGTGGCAAACCCCAGGCATGCAGAGAGTGAGATGACACACATCATAACAATTACGCCCAAGAGCAAAGAGAGGGGAAGCATCTTTTCTGTTAAAGCTTCAGCACAGAGCTCACAGCTGGAGGGAAGATCTCTGCTCGGTCAGTAACACAGAGGCTATAAGGAGACACAAAAAGTAAATAATTGCAAGCTCAGGTAACCCCATTCATTCTGAAAGCCGGTGAAATAGGACGATTGCTGTGAGACAACATTATGGTTTGTTTCAGCTTGAGGTATCGCCATCCTTTATAAAAATGGTACAAAAACATGGCACAGTCATGGCCATAGTCGCCGTTTTAGTTTTTATAACAGTCACCACATATTTAAAAAGCCATCAGGAATTAATTTTTTTGGGGCAAATTTAATAACAAAAATCCTTGAATCTGATGCTAGGGTATTGTGGTGGTTGCCACACTAAGGTATTTTGACTGGTCTTTAACATGTTGCTTTATCATTAGTGAGGTGTTTGGGGTGGTTGCTAGGTCGTTAGGTTGCTTACTGGTCCAATTTTAAATAGTGTTTTCTAGGGTATTCTGATTGTTTGCTAGGGTGTTGCTAAGGTGTTTTGAGTGGCCTTAAGCATGTTGCTATATCATGGCATGTTGTTCTGGGTGGTTGCTAGAAGATAAGTTTGCTTACTGGTCCAATTTTAAACAGCACTCACACTTTGTGGGGTCTATGGTATTCTGAGTAGTTGCTAGGGTGTTGCTAAGGTGTTTTGAAGGGCCTTAAGCAGGTTGGTATATCATTGGTATGGTGTTCTGGGTGGTTGCTAGGAGTAGTTTGCTTACTGGTCCAATTTTAAATAGTACTCAAATGATGTTGTTTCTAGGGTATTCTGAGTGGTTGCTAGGGTGTTGCTAAGGTGTTTTGAGTGGCCTTAATCATATTGCTATATCATTGGTGTGGTGTTCGGGGTGGTTGCTAGGTCGTTGGGTTGCTTACAGGTCCAATTTTAAATAGTACTTAAACTTTGTGGTTACTAAGGTATTCTGAGTGGTTGGTAGGGTGTTGCTATGCAGTTGCTAAGTGGCCTTTAAGCATGTTGCTATATCATTGGTATAGTTTTTTGGGTGGTTGCTATGTGATAAGTGTGCTTGTCAAATTTCACATGTTACTCAAACTTTGTGATTTCTAGGCTATTATGAGTGATTTCTAGGCTCAAATGACCTCATCTTGGTTACTAGATATGACTTGGGCACCTCCTTTAAAATTGGTATCTATGAGACTTTGTTGTGTTTTATCATCTTCCATGCAAAAATTAATATATTTGCAGTTAGGGGTTTGTGCAAATAACTAACTGTAAACAGCAGTAAGTAATAGTAAACAGCAGTAAAAACATCAACAGCTTTACATTCAGAGCTCCATAGCACTCATTGCCCAGCAGGAGACTTCAGATAATCATCACATTGCTTATGCCGTGAGTCGTGACCACAGTTCATCCCGCTTTCTCCTGCATCTCCTCCATTTCTCTTACCATGACGTCAAAGAGCCTGTAGGGAACTTTAAAATATGCGGCGCAGCTAAGCCTTAATTAGAAAACCTCATCATTTAATCGTCAAAGAGAAGTTATTGTGCCTAGTTTAACTTCTGTGCAGAGATGCTCTGTCTTGTTTGTTTTGCTAAAGCAGGACCTAATAAGATCTTTTGGAATAGCTGCGAGCATCAAAGGCTGGCTGGGTTCAACTGGATGGGCAAAATGACAGTGCGTATATAGAGCCCAACCTCTGCGCTCCTAACTCGCCGCTAAATGAGGGACTTGATCTTCTCAGACAAGGAAATGACCACGGATCAGCTGGCGGTTCTCAAGAACTGCTTAGAGAAGGCAACCGGGCACAAATCGTCCAAGATATGTATTCTGAATTTTAATGAGGTGGCATAGGCTATCTTGGCTCAGGGCTCATGCGAATCCCGTGTTCTCTATCTGTGCTTTGCAGTTGTTGGGTAGATGATGGTGCGCTGCGTTGGATTGTCAGACTCTTTAATGTTGAATCCTTATCCAGTTGACTGTGGGCCATCTCTGGGATTTGATTTCTTCGGGGCTTTGATGCAGCTTTTATTGCTAGTATAGAATACCTCCCTCTAGCTTACCAAGAGCCATAGAGCTTCGTAATGAAGATGTTAGCGTCTCAATTTTTCAGAAATTTGCATGGAAGCATGCCGAGATCAATGCAGCGTTGCCTGCAGCACATTGAAATTCAACTGCTGAGTTTGCCTGTGTTAAACTTCCTGGCAATATCTCTGAGGGATGGAGGTTTCCGCTTAAAACTAACAAACATCACATAACTGTCTAAACTCATGCATATACGCTGTTAGATATGTTTGGAATAACATACATACACACTACTCTTACTAATTTATGCATATAATGTTTAGGCTATTCTGTGGACAGCATGAAAATTATCTGTAAGACTCACATTAACATGTATGTGTGTATATAAATATATATAATACATTTATAAATGCATTTTATTTCAAAACTCTCTAGGACACCATACAAACTTAAGAACAAGCATAAAAATACAAGACGGACAATATATAAGGATTAAAATTAATCGGCAAAAACCAATGAAAAAGTCCTTCCTTCCTTCCTTCCTTCCTTCCTTCCTTCCTTCCTTCCTTCCTTCCTTCCTTCCTTCCTTCCTTCCTTCCTTCCTTCCTTCCTTCCTTCCTTCCTTCCCTCCCTCCTTCCTTCCCTCCTTCCTTCCTTCCTTCCTTCCTTCCTTGGAAGCAAGGACTTGCTTTGCACTTTGCTCTTTGCTCGATTGCTTTTGTCCGCCTCGCTGCCTGCTGTGAGCTGTGAGTTTGTTTGCGTCGTGGCTGTCTAAGCCTCGTATTAGCTTCGTATTTCCTTCTGTTTTTCCGTATTTCTCTCTTTATTCTGTTCTGAACTATCATTTAACTCATAATTACAACTCGGACTGTTGGCCAGACGCGTCTCAAGCCATTATACGGCTGGAACCGCAAATACGGTTGGAACATTGGTTGTTGGTCGTAGAGCGAGACACCGCTTCACTGCTGTTCGCCCTGCGATCGACTGCTTTTGTCAGCCTTGTTGCCTGCTGTGAGTTTGTTTGTTTTCCCGTCTATCGTGCGTCTACATTACACCCATACCACTACAAAGACGGTATTTACCCAAGACTTGAGTCATAAATTAATATAAATATTAATAGCATCACTGGTTGCATCATTGCTAACTTACTGTCCATCTGTTAAAATGGCGAATATATCAGGTGTATGTTATCTACCTTTTGGTGCAGATGAGAACAAATCTGAATTGCTCGCGGTGCAGTCTGAATTAGAAGCTGTAGAAAAGCAGATCCGTGACCTTCTAGAGAGACAAGCTGAGCTGAGAGACCGGCGTTTAGCTCTTGAAACATCACGCGCTGATGCACACGGATCAGTGATTAACGTTAGTAACCCGCTGACGCTGACCTCGTCTACTCCGTGCGTTTCTCAGCATTGGTCCCGAGCGTCCAGGTCACGATCAGCCATGATTTCATTCACTCCGGCTCCAACACATCACCACGAAGCCTGGGTGGTTCCTCGGAAGCCGCGAGCCAGGACAAGAATCTTTTCGCCCCTCCCGGTTTTCGAGATCTCCACTCAGAACCGCTTCTCCCCTCTTTGCGAAACGGAACGCGATGCTGTGATCATCGGCGATTCCACCGTCCGACACGTCCACGCTACGTTAGGTAAAAGTAAGGTGCACAGTCACTGCTTTCCTGCTGCTCGTGTTCTCGATATCACTGCGCGGGTAACTGAGATCTTGAACGGTGACGAGCGCGTCGGAGCTGTTGTGCTGCACGCGGGAGCTAACGACATTAGGCTGCGACAGACGGAGGTTCTGAAGAAAGACTTCAGAAGCCTTATCAATACGGTACGCAGCACATCGCCTGAAACATCGATTATTGTGTCTGGACCGCTTCCTACGTACCGACGAGGGCATGAAAAGTTCAGTAGATTATTCGCGCTAAATGAATGGTTATTGTCATGGTGCAATGAGCAGAAACTGATTTTTGTAAATAATTGGAATCTGTTTTGGGAGCGACCAAGGCTCTTCCACGCTGATGGCTTACACCCAAGTAGAATCGGGGCAGATCTTCTGTCGGATAACATCTCCAAGATGTTAAATACCATTTGACTAGTAACCAAAAATTCAAATCACAGTCTCTACTGCACCAATTTAATTGATATTAATACTAGTGTAGAACATTGCATAGAAACTGTGTCTATTCCTCGTTTACTAAGATCAAATAATAAATCTACTGCAGGATCTAGAAAAAATCTAATTGTTATTAAAACAAAAAATTCCGCTATTAGTGAACAAAAACAATTTCTAAAGCCAGGTCTTCTAAACATTAGATCGCTCACACCTAAGGCGGTTATTGTAAATGAAATGGTCACAGATAATAATTTCGATGTTCTGTGCCTTACTGAAACCTGGCTTAAACCAAATTATTATTTCGGTCTAAATGAGTCTACTCCGCCAGGATACTGTTATAAGCATGAGCCCCGTCTGATCGGTCGTGGCGGCAGTGTTGCAACAATCTACAGAGATATCCTTAATGTTACTCAGAAAACTCGTCATAGGTTTAATTCGTTTGACGTGCTTGTGCTAAATGTTACGCTCTTAGATGTAAGAAAAAAAACCCTATTATCTCTAGTATTGGCTACCGTATATAGACCTCCAGGGCCTTACGCCAATTTCCTAAAAGAGTTTGCTGACTTTCTATCAGATCTTTTGGTCAACGTCGATAAAGCATTAATTGTTGGAGATTTTAACATACACGTAGATAATTTAAATGATGCGTTAGGGGCTGCGTTTACAGATTTATTAAACTCCTTCGGGGTCAAGCAAAACGTCACCGGACCAACTCATCGTCTTAATCATACACTCGATTTAATTATATCATATGGAACCGATCCAACCGATATAGATATCATTCCACAAAGTGATGATGTCACTGACCACTACTTGGTAACTTGCATATTACGCACTGCTGTAATATGTCATGCTGCGCCACGTTATCGACCAGGTAGAACAATTCGTCCATCCACCATAGATCATTTCTCAAATAGCTTATCTGATCTGTCTCAGCTGCTGCCTGAACCCAAACAAACAGATGAATTAGATGAACTTACAGGCACTATGAGCACCATTCTCTCTAGAACATTGGATATTGTTGCACCCATTAGATTAAAAAAGGTCAGAGAAAAAAGTATAGCACCATGGTACAATAATACTACGTATGTTTTAAAGAGAGAAACCCGTAATTTAGAGCGTAAATGGAAAAAAACTAATTTAGAGGTCTTTAGAATCGCGTGGAAAGACAGTATGTCACTTTATAAAAAGGCACTTAAAACGGCCAGGGCTGAGCACCTCAGCAAATTAATAGAAAACAACCGAAATATTCCAAGGTTTTTATTTAATACCGTGGCTAGACTAACAAATAAACAGACGTCGTCTGAACAAAATACCTCTTTACAGTTTAGTAGTAATGATTTCATGAACTTCTTCACCGAGAAAATTGAAAGCATCAGAATCAAAATCGTAAACGTTCGATCTTTGCTTGCGCCTTATAATTCGGCCGCAATTATCACCCCGCAAGAACAATTACAATGCTTTACAACCATAGAAAAAAAAGAGTTAAATAAACTTATCACTTCATCTAAAACAACAACATGTTTATTAGATCCTATACCAACTAAACTACTGAAAGAAGTGTTACCTATAGTGGAAGAGCCTCTTCTCAATATTATTAACTCATCTTTATCTTTAGGTCATGTTCCAAGAACGTTCAAGCTGGCAGCTATAAAACCTCTTATTAAGAAACCACAATTAGATCCAAATAACCTAGCAAATTACAGACCCATTTCGAATCTTCCATTTATGTCAAAAATATTAGAAAAAGTTGTGTCCGCTCAATTCGGCTCTTTCTTGCAAGAAAACGACATCTATGAAAAGTTTCAGTCTGGATTCAGGCCACATCATAGCACTGAAACTGCGCTTGTTAGAATCACAAATGATTTACTTTTAGCTTCGGACCAAGGCTGTATCTCAGTACTAGTTTTACTTGATCTTAGTGCTGCGTTCGATACTATAGATCACACAATACTCTTAGATCGACTACAAAATTACACTGGTGTTCAAGGACAAGCATTAAGCTGGTTCAGTCATACTTATCTGACCGCTACCATTTCGTCTACTTAAATGGAGAAAAATCGATTATAACTTCGGCAAACTATGGAGTGCCGCAGGGATCTGTGTTAGGCCCTTTATTATTCTCAATATATATGCTGCCACTTGGTAATATTCTAAGGAAACATGGAATTAGTTTCCATTGTTATGCTGATGACACTCAAATATTTATTTCATCACGGCCAGATGAATACGCTAAATTATCCAAATTGACAGATTGTGTTAAAGATATAAAAGATTGGATGACGCGTAATTTTCTTTTATTAAATCCAGACAAGACAGAGGTAATACTTATCGGTTCTAAAAACCGTCCACAAAACCTTTCACAGCACAACTTTAACAAAGTAGGATGCCCTGTTACTTTATCCGCTACAGTAAAAGACCTGGGTGTTACATTAGACTGCAACCTGTCTTTTGAAAAGCATATTTCATATGTTACAAAAACTGCCTTTTTCCACCTTAGAAACATTGCTAAGCTACGTAATATGCTATCAGTCTCTGATGCAGAAAAGTTAGTTCATGCATTCATGACCTCGAGACTAGATTACTGTAATGCTTTATTAGCTGGTTGTCCTGCATCTTCAATAAACAAGCTACAGTTAGTCCAAAATGCAGCCGCTAGAGTTCTTACTAGATCAAGAAAATATGATCATATAACACCGATTTTATCATCACTTCATTGGTTACCTATAAAGTTCCGTATTAAATACAAGGTATTGCTTTTGACTTATAAAGCTCTAAATGGTTTAGCTCCAGTCTATTTAACGGATCTTCTATCGCCTTACAATCCATCGCGCTCTTTAAGATCACTAAATTTGAGGCTTCTGGTCATTCCTAGGATATCCAGATCCACCAAAGGAGGCAGAGCATTTTCAAATTTAGCTCCGAAGCTCTGGAATAGCCTTCCTGATATTGTTCGTAGCTCAGACTCGCTCTCCCAGTTTAAAACTAGACTGAAGACACATTTATTTAGCCAGGCATTCATATAAATTTTTTATCTTACAGTTACTGTAAATTCGGCCTCTAGTTCATAAACGCCAGAGGAGAACTGGCCCTCGACTGAGCCTGGGTTCTCCCAAGGTTTTTTTTTTCTCCATTGGGTCATCTGATGGGGTGTTAGGACACCATTAGGTCACTGGATGGAGTTTTTCGGTTCCTTGTCACTGTTGCCTTTGGCTTGCTCAGTTGGGGATATTCAAATTAATTAACCAGTCATACCATTGATCAGCTCTACCAAACTTGGATGTCTTTTTTCCAGTAATAAACAAACATTGTTAAGTTGTTTTGATTGATACTGTGAAGCAGCTTTGATACAATCTGTATTGTGAAAAGCTCTATATAAATATATTTGACTTGACTTGACTTGACTTCCTTCAAAATGTAGAAAGTCTGCGCCAAATATTGGAAAAGTATCTTTTTGCATTTGGCCTCTAAATAAAGTATTTTTTTGTAAGATATCTTCTACTGTTACGTGTTCAAGCTCCTCTCCTTGTTGAACTTAAAAATGTGGATGTAAATGTACATTGTGCATGTGTGAAATAACTACTAACACTACAGGCTGCAACTTTTACTTGAAACTCCCATGTGTGAACTGCTGGGCATGTTGCATTTTTCCATTAAATTACTTAAGGAGGAACTTGTGTTTTCAGAGCTGTGAGTAGTTGTAGGATATTATGCACTCGGCTCATAAACTAATTTTTGTGTAAATTGTTGACTCTTTAAAGGTCAGAATTGCTGCGTGTCATTGGGTTCTTTTGGAACTATTGAAGAATGTACTGAACGCAAGCAAACAACCTTTACAAACTTCATTAATATATTCTCCATCAGCCACAAGTTTTCAGGGAAGCATGATTGAAGGGGAACAAAATTACATTTTTTTGTGACTAATTGTTATGACATCTCTCACCAAAATGTCATAGTGTTTTTCTTTTTCTGTACTTTTAATGGTGATTCTAATTACTTTTATCCAAAGATTATGCAACTAATTCTACCATGGTGTATAATTTCATATATATAATACATATGTTTGTAAATATGTTTAATTATTATTAAAATAATGTCACAATGCAAACACTCATTTAAGTCTAAAAATAGACTTAATTTTCTTTAAGCAAAAAATATTATTTCTTATTTTTCCTCTTATGAATTGGGGGTGAAATATGACTTAGACATGTTCTTGACAGGTTTTGTGAGTTTCATCCTTGTTCTAACCAATTAATTTCATTTTTTTTTACTAGTGGGAGTCAAAATCAGTGAGCCACTTTGCTTAAAAATTCATCATTCTCCCTGAAGCATCCTCATGTCGTTCTCATTCAAGACTCGGACAGATTGGACAGACATTTCAATTGCTGTTGAAACTATAACTCACTCAGCGGGGAGTGTGTTCTTCTGTGGAGGAACGTGGGTCTTGGAGAAAAGGTCGACAAAAGGCAGTGTGTGTAAGAGAAACAACGCCTGCGGACTCTAAACGTCACTTTGTGTGTGCTTCATTGTTCCATTGAGCAGCATTGTAATAAATCAATGTCGAATGTGGCCTCCTGAGCGCTCCATATTATGGAAGATGTCTGACATAGCGTGTGTGTGTGTGTGTGCGTGTGTGTGTGTGTGTGACTTACTGTACAGAAAAAAAAAAAAAAACTTCTACAGGCTGGAGATTCAGGATGCTTCTGCTTCTGAAATCTGCCAGGGATTTGGACTACACAATATAGGTAACAATATGTCTAGTCTTTTGACAATATTCTGTGTGTGTCTCAATATGTACTCGGAAATCATGTTTTTTCATGTTCTGTTAGAGAAGAGAAAAATAAAAACAATTAATTTTTTTTTTAATATATATTCTAAAGTTTGGGGTCGGTAAGATTTATTTTTCTAGATAATTTTCTACTTTTAGCACAACTGTTCACTATCAGTCGGTCACTCTCGGCGTACGTCGTGACCGACGAATAGGAATCTCGCTAGAGAGGCCAATCTACTTCGAGTGAAACTAAACAAGCCAATGCACATTGGCGTGCAATCATTTGCATCAGCTGTTCATCCTCGCAGCGCGAGTATATAATGAGCAGCAGGTGCGATTGCACTTCAGCTTTTTGCTTCGGAGCCGAGCACTTCGATGCTCTCTACAAACTCCCAGGAGATTGTGAAAACTTCAAACCAGCCTTTTTCTCTGACCTCTCCACCCTGGTGTATGATGGCACAGCAGCGCGAGTGGTCTTCTCTTCTCTCTTTTCTCTCTCTTGTTTTTTGACTTGAGCAAAACAAAAAAGCTGTTGTCACAGCTGGTAAGGTGCGCAGTGAGAGGGCTCAACAGCCGTTTTCACGTCTGGTAAGACCAGCGAGAGAGAAACAGCGCACAGACGGGTGCATATTCCTGTCTGTGTTCACGGTGACCGTTCCCCTGCGTGCCTCAGCATCAGTGAGAGCAGTCCCCAAAAGAGCTTACACAGATAGATCGTGTCTTTTTCAAGATGACTTTCTATCTGTGTGTTACCTGGGGTCAAGGGGTGGTCACGATCGCTGCCTCGTGTGTCTGGGCCTCGAACATGCTGAGGCAGCGTTCATGGATGAGTCATGCACCCATTGTGGGAAGATGACCATCTCTGAACTGTGGTCGAGACTCTCGTTCCTGCAAAGGAACGGAGTCTCGGTGCATCTGCCTCGATCCAACCCTTCCCAGAGGGTTGCTTTGGGTGGTGACGCGGGGACCTGAGGATTATGGTGAGCGCGCTTCCTTCGGGGAACCAACCCCCTAGTAACCCTCATCCCTCTCATGCTCCGCAGCCAGTTGAGCCACCAACAGAACGTGCTGGACCATCCTCGAGGTGTGTACCTAGTGTATATAGTCCATATTGTTAAAAGCGCTATATAAATGAAGGTAATAATAATAATAATAATACATTTTATTTGGCCGACGCCTTTCTAAATACCCAAGGACATCTTACAAGTTGTAAAGAGAAAAAAAAAAAAAAAAAAAAAAAGAGGAAATACTTTAAAACACATTTAAATTCATAGTAGGCTAATACATTTTACAAATAAGACAGATCAGCAAAATGCCAAGAACGCCAGAGGGGTCAGGAGGGTAACTATGGCAATATAGAACTAAAATGTTTAAAGATTAAAAGCTTTCTTAAAGAGATAGGTCTTTAACAATTTCTTAAATGTATTGACTGTATCTGCCTGTCGAATGTAGGAGGGGAGAGCATTCCAAAGTCTTGGAGCAGCGCAACTGAAGGCCCTAGCCCCCATGGTGGAGAGACGGAATTTGGGGGTGACAAGAAGGCCAGTTGAGGAAGAGCGAAGGGAGCGTGTAGGAACATAACCTGATAGGAGGTCAGAAATATAACTGGGTGCAAGATTATGGAGTGCTTTGTAAGTGATGACAAGGGTCTTGAAATCAATACGGTAGTGAACAGGGAGCCAGTGTAGAGTAATAAGGATAGGTGTGATATGATCAGATGGTCGGGAACCAGTGAGGAGTCTAGCGGCAGAATTCTGAATAAGTTGAAGTCTATTTAGCAGCTTAGAAGGGAGACCGATGAGAAGGGAGTTGCAATAGTCCAGACGAGACGTGACAAGGGCATGAATTAAGGTTTCAG
Source organism: Gila orcuttii (assembly GCA_026230005.1). Taxonomy (NCBI): domain Eukaryota; kingdom Metazoa; phylum Chordata; class Actinopteri; order Cypriniformes; family Leuciscidae; genus Gila; species Gila orcuttii. The sequence continues at coordinate 40,032,497 of JAPDVR010000015.1, read as the reverse complement.
TGCAGGCTTGGGTCAATGAGGGTCTAAGCCTGGAAATATTTCGGAGATGAAAGAACGAGGCCCGGGTAAGTGATTTAATCTGAGATTTAAAAGAGAGGGAGCTGTCCAGGATGACACCAAGGCTTTTGACTTGAGTTGACAGAGGGACCGTGGTCTCATCTATGGTTAAATTGAGATTTTGCTGTTTTGAGAGAGTAGATTTGGAGCCGATAAGCATGACTTCTGTCTTATTGGCATTAAGTTTTAAAAAGTTTATGTTCATCCAATTTTGAATGTCTTGTAGACAGTTGCTGAGTGAGGTGGGTGGAAGGGGAGAAGAAGGTTTAGTTGAGATATAAAGCTGAGTGTCGTCAGCATAGCAGTGGAAATGAATTTTGTGGTGTCTCATGATCATGCCCAGGGGAAGCAGATATATAATGAAGAGGAGTGGACCCAACACTGACCCCTGGGGGACACCCTGAGGCACAGGTGCACAGGCCGATTTATGGTGTTTAAGTTGTACGAACTGTTGACGATCCGTGAGGTATGAACAGAACCAGGAGAGTGCATGCCCCAAAATACCAATGCTGGCCAGACGTTCAATGAGGAGGGGATGAGAAATGGTGTCAAAAGCAGCGCTCAAGTCAAGTAAGATCAGGATGGACAGTAGACCAGAGTCAGCAGCACAGAGTAGGTCATTGGTGATTTTTACCAATGCTGTTTCCGTGCTATGTTTAGCACGGAAACCAGACTGGAAATGTTCAAACAGATCATTGTAGATGAGATGGTGATGAAGTTGATGTGCCACGACCCGCTCCAGTATCTTGGAGACAAAAGGAAGATTGGAGATGGGACGGTAGCTGTTCAAGTCATCAGGATCCGCATTGGACTTTTTGAGGACCGGAGTGACAGCAGCAGTCTTAAAGGTAGATGGTACAATGCCTGTGGAGAGGGAGGAATTTACTAATGTAGTGAGTAATGGTGCGATGGCAGGCAGGCATGCTTTAAGAAGACTGGTAGGGATAGGGTCTAATTGTGAGGTAGAGGTTTTAGATTTGCTGACAAGTTCATTGATCTGGTTCTCTGAGGCCAAGGTGAAGTTTGAGAGGGGGATGGTTAAAGCAGAGCCCTGTAGGGCAGTTATGCAGGACAGGTTATGAGCTGGAGTGCTCGGAATATTAAGCAGATGGTGATGTATTCCTTGAATTTTTGTAAGAAAAAAGTTTAAAAACTTGTTGCAGAGTTCCGTTGAGGGGTCAGATAATACATTTTCAGGTGGTTTAAGGAGCCGGTTTACCGTAGAAAACAGGAGCTTAGAATTGTTATTTCCAGAGTTTATAATGTTCGAGTAGTAAGATGTTCTAGCAGCAGAAATGGTGTTATTATATTGCAAAAGGTGATCTTTGTAGGCCTGCGCATGGGATACAAGGCCTGTCCGTTTATACAGGCGCTCGAGGCGTCTCCCACATCTTTTTAACTCACGGAGATCAGGTGTGTACCACGGCGCAGAGCGGTTGAAGGAAACAGAGCGAGTGTGAATGGGAGCAAGGGCATCAAGAGAAGAAGACAGGCAGTCATTGTAATGGGTGATGAGGCTGGAGGGACAGAGGGAGTCAGTAGTCGGGTATGTATTTATGAGGCTCACAAGATCAGAAGGATTAATGTGTTTTATGTTTCTGTAAGCTATGGTGCGTTGATGTTTATACCTGGAAACTGGGACAGAGACTTCAGATAAAACAGCTTTGTGGTCAGAAATGGGTAGCTCAGCATGTGTTACATTGCAGGGAACAATGCTAGTTGAACAGACTAAATCTAGAGTATGACCTTTGTTGTGAGTGGGAAAATGGACATTTTGGGAGACATCAAGACCATCAAGTAGTGACATAAATTCAGCAGCAAAGGAACAAGTAGTAGTGGCATCAACATGAATATTAAAATCACCAACAAGTAATATATTGGGAGAATAGACATTTAGTGAAGTCATTAATGCAGAAAATTCAGTTAAGAACAGATCAGATGGTTTAGGTGGCCTATAGAGTGTTAAAATTACCAATGGTTGAAAGCCAGAGAGTTTAACAGCCAAACATTCAAAAGAAGAAAAATTAGGTATACTGATTGTTTTAACTTTGATCGTGTCACGATAGACAACAGCAACCCCACCCCCACGCCCACTAGAGCGAGGTTGGCTGATGTAAGTATAACCATTAGGGGTTGTTTGATTAAGATGAAAATAATCATTAGGCTGTTGCCAAGTTTCAGTGAGGCACATAATGTCCAGTTTACCATCAATAATAAACTCACTTATCAGCAGACCTTTATTTGTAAGAGATCGGACATTAAAAAGTCCACATTTAAAACAGTCAGTAAAACTAGCGTTTGCCGTTGCCTTGGTGACTGGAATCAAATGATTTGGATTAGCTCCATGGCCGATGGAGGAAACGGGACGTGCTTTAGACCAAATCAAAGTAATAGCAGAGGATGACTTACTGGATGTATAAGATCGTCCCGATCGGCGATGGATGTATCTCGGTCGGGAAAGAACATCACGATGGGCAAACAGAGCCAGCGGAGTCCTGAAGTTCATTGAGTTCAGACGCAGTAGCTCCGCTGCTGAGTATTTAATTGCTGAAGTGGCACTGACAGTAGAGCATAAAAGAATCCACCAGAGACACATGTTAATCCTCATTTTAACAGCAATGTTTTAGAAACCCCCTTGGTAGGTTGAATTTCGAAGTTCAGAAGTTAGGGATGCCGGTAAGAAACTTATCCGCGTGTCACCACCGATGAGTGTGTGTATGAATGTGCGTGTGAAAAAGCGCACCAGGGTAGACACACACAGTGATTCGCCACGTAGATGACCCGGTAGGAGGCAAAACACCATAGCAGGCACGGACGTCACCTGGGACAGCTTTCACAAACCACGGTCAAGGAATGGGGACGTTTCGGTAGGAAGAACCAAAAGGCGCAGGGCTGAGATGCCAGTGAATAGGCTACCAGCGCGTCACAACCGGCAGCACAGGGCGGACCAGGGAAGACACATGGTGTACGTGGATCCACCTCGTAGTTAGTCCGGTAATAAGCAGGCCCTCCAAGGAAAGCACGTATTACCAAAACAGAGACGAACGGCACCAGTGACAGTTTTCTCAGGCCAAGGACGTCAAATGAAGATGTTTCAACCGGAGCCAACAGGCAGTCAGCAGCATTAGTACGAAATGTCAGGAAATGTAACTGTTTTGCACCACTATTTTGACTATCGCAAATAAACGTAGACAATATTAATATTACAACCCACAGTATTTGATAGACACGGAGGGAGAAGCGGCGACCAAACCGTGCCAGCGTGCTCTCCGACCGGAAGTGACTTGACTTGACTACCAGTCATCTCCTTTGGTGCTCCCCGCGACGATCAGATGTCGATCGCTGCATCGGAGGGTGGGTCAAACCTCCCCGCGGACGACGACTCGGCGCCGCCGACTCTGTGCGTATGTGCCATTCACCATGTAGAAAATAGTAAATGTGTGAACAAGTGACCGATTTCAGCCACAGCTTCAGCGTATATATAATGTAGGGGGCGCGGCTTCAGATTCTAGAGAGCATTTGATTAGACAGAAAATCTGATGAGAAGCTGAAGTGCAGAGTGATCCATATTGGTGAAAGGGGAGACTGTAAGTTTTGAACGCTTATATTTTCTAAATGCAATTTTTTTTTTGTAGCAGTTAGCTTATAGATAACAGTTAGGCTAACATATTCATACTAAAAGTTTCAATTTTTCATTTCATGGGGACTTCAACACCATTTTTTTAAAGAAGGATTGCAAAACTAGTCAGATTGCAAGCGGTATTCATGATGTTGCATTCTATCAAAGATATCAGAATCAGCACAATATATTGCAAAGCTGTTTTCTCTGTCTGTTTGGCCCACAAACACAATCATTCTGGCATAATGTCTTTAGCTAAAGCTACAGGGGACTGTGAAAGCAGGTGAGCACTTTGTGGATCTGCTATATTCACAACAATATGCTCTTTAGAAGAGAATAGGACACACGACAGCACTCTGTACAACAGTTCTGTTCTTTTCTGTGCCAAGAGGATTTTTCTCTCATTAGCACATCAATCCACATAATCTGCAGCACATACTGGGGTGCTAGCACGCTGTCAGATTCGACAATACGAGGGAATCGCTGCTTTCCTAACATAGTTTCTTATTTTGAAACAAATGGCAACAAGCTGAAGGAGAAAGACGTTGCCATTTTAAGCCGCAGCAACAGGCTTCAAACATGATCCATCCGTCAGCGCCACGCATTTGTTCACGTCTCTCTCCTGAATGCCTCTCAAACTTCTGTCAGTGAGCCACAACTGTCAGTTACCTGTGGGGAAACGTCAAGACAAAGACGACGGGGACGAGTCAACTGGAATTCACCGGCCAATCAATCACGCGTGGGAGTTTGGGAATGGCAGAGTTGATCTGGAGCGACTCGTTTAAAAAACCATTAGTGTACAGTGGTGGGTTGCCTGTCAGATGGGAGTGTAATTGATGTGAATGAGCAGGTGATTAGTGCAATGCTCATATATCATCCCATCTGGCTCCCGTCGCAGCACCCCACCAGTCAGCACGGGGGACAGTGGGACATCGAGATTGTGGACTGGGTCATTAAGGTCTGCTGAGATAAGAGGACACACATATACACACCCTAATAGCACTTTGATTCTTTCCACAGCTGGAAACTGCAGATCTCGCTCAGAAGTCAGAACTGGCCGGACTTAGAGCTGAATGATGACGTATCTGAAGGAATTTAAGTAAGAAAAGTAATCTAATTTAGCAGACAGAAGTTATTTAAATATATAATGTTGATACTGTATACTGTATACACAAATGTTCAAAAGTTTTTTCAAAATGTTTTTGAAAGAAGTTTCTTTTGCTCACCAAGGCTGCATTTTGGAATTTTGCAAGGCTGCATCCGAAATACATTTAAACAGTAAAAATTGTCAATTTAATACGATTACATTTTCCATTTTTCAGCATCATTACTTCAGTCTTCTGTCACATCTTCAGAAATCATTCTAATATGCTGATTTTCTGCACAAGAAACAATTCTGATTATTATCAATGTTAAAAAAGCTGTGCTGCTTAATATTTTTGTGTTAATAACCGTGATATTTTTATCAAGTTCAAAAGAACAGCTTTTTTTCCTGTAACATTATAAATGTCTTTACTGTCACTTTAGATAAATGTAATGCATCCATTCTGAATAAAAGTTTTAATTTCTTAAAAAAAACTAAAAAACGTACTGACCCTAAACTTATGAATGGTAATGTATGTATTTTTTTAATAAAAAAATAATCTTACTATATTAGTTACATTTCACATTCATGACTATGAAATTTACCAATAAGAAGCTTATTTTTTTCAGTTTTTCTTAAAAGAGTTTGATGAATATGATGAATTCAAATATGTGAAGTTCTGCTCTGTTTTTCAGAGTTTTGTGAAATTAGGCCTTGCATGCAAATGCATGGAACGGGCTGAGATTGGCTCAGCACAGGCATTGTGGATATGGGATTCTGTGATCAGATCTTTTGGATCTGTTCCCTAAAAATATCACTTAGATTTCTTGTTTTGAGTCATGTTCAGCTCCATTTGGTCAGCAAGTCCTTCTGAACAACATCCAGTGTTGACAAAATCTTGTTTTTGAGTCACTGTTTTGATTCCCTTTCTAACAAAATACTGCATTACCAATTGGCTACTTGCAATTAACATCATTTTAATCATTTATGGTCTTCAGTCACATTTTTACACATTTGTAAACTGCACTCTTTTATTGAAGTGCCTCTGTTCTTTTTTTCTTATTGTTGAATGAGCAAACCTCATATTCTGTTCCTTCAGCTCTTTTACTCAGACACAAATCACCAATTTGATCACAGATTCTTAAAGGGATAGTTCAACCAAAAATGAAATTCTGTCATTAATTACCCTCATGCCGTTCCAAACCCGTAGGAATTTTGTCCATCTTTGGAAACACAAATGAAGATCTTTTTAACTCTTTCCCCACCAGTGTTTTAAAAAAAGTTGCCAACCACCGCCAGCATTTTTGATCATTTTCACAAAAGTTTCATGGCCTCCAGAATATTTTGTTGTATGAATATCTGAATATGCAATATATCAAAAGAAAGAATAGAGCCTCTGCTTTTAAACAACAACCTCCATTCTTTTTTTAATCAACACTTGAATGTGGGTAAGTTTCATAAAAAAAGCAAAATTTTTAGCAAAAAAATGAGAAAATTGTGTTTTTGTCAAAATCTACGTCTGGATGGTATTCAACACCCCATCAAGTCCATCAACACCCCCAAAGCGTCACAGTCCTGTAGCTCGTCCTGGGTCGACATTTCATTCAGTAATATAGACAGTTTTGATATACAGGTCCTTCTCAAAAAATTAGCATATTATGATAAAGTTAATTATTTTCCATAATGTAATGATAAAAATTAAAATTTCATATATTTTAGATTCATTGCACACCAACTGAAATATTTCAGGTCTTTTATTGTTTTAATACTGATGATTTTGGCATACAGCTCATGAAAACCCAAAATTCCTGTCTCAAAAAATTAGCATATTTCATCCGACCAATAAAAGAAGTGTTTTTAATACAAAAAAAAAAAAGTCAACTTTCAAATAATTATGTTCAGTTATGCACTCAATAGTCAATACTTGGTCGGGAATCCTTTTGCAGAAATGACTGCTTTAATATGGCGTGGCATGGAGGCAATCAGCCTGTGGCACTGCTGAGGTGTTATGGAGGCCCAGAATGCTTCGATAGCGGCCTTAAGCTCATCCAGAGTGTTGGGTCTTGCGTCTCTCAACTTTCTCTTCACAATATCCCACAGATTCTCTATGGGGTTCAGGTCAGGAGAGTTGGCAGGCCAATTGAGCACAGTAATACCATGGTCAGTAAACCATTTACCAGTGGTTTTGGCACTGTGAGCAGGTGCCAGGTCGTGCTGAAAAATGAAATCTTCATCTCCATAAAGCTTTTCAGCAGATGGAAGCATGAAGTGCTCCAAAATCTCCTGATAGCTAGCTGCATTGACCCTGCCCTTGATAAAACACAGTGGCCAACACCAGCAGCTGACATGGCACCCCAGACCATCACTGACTGTGGGTACTTGACACTGGACTTCAGGCATTTTGGCATTTCCTTCTCCCCAGTCTTCCTCCAGACTCTGGCACCTTGATTTCCGAATGACATGCAAAACTGAGCAACAGTCCAGTGCTGCTTCTCTGTAGCCCAGGTCAGGCGCTTCTGGCGCTGTTTCTGGTTCAAAAGTGGCTTGACCTGGGGAATGCGGCACCTGTAGCCCATTTCCTGCACACGCCTGTGCACGGTGGCTCTGGATGTTTCTACTCCAGACTCAGTCCACTGCTTCCGCAGGTCCCCCAAGGTCTGGAATCGGTCCTTCTCCACAATCTTCCTCAGGGTCCGGTCACCTCTTCTTGTTGTGCAGCGTTTTTTGCCACACTTTTTCCTTCCCACAGACTTCCCACTGAGGTGCCTTGATACAGCACTCTGGGAACAGCCTATTTGTTCAGAAATGTCTTTCTGTGTCTTACCCTCTTGCTTGAGGGTGTCAATGATGGCCTTCTGGACAGCAGTCAGGTCGGCAGTCTTACCCATGATTGTGGTTTTGAGTAATGAAACAGGCTGGGAGTTTTTAAAAGCCTCAGGAATCTTTTGCAGGTGTTTAGAGTTAATTAGTTGATTCAGATGATTAGGTTAATAGCTCGTTTAGAGAACCTTTTCATGATATGCTAATTTTTTTGAGATAGGAATTTTGGGTTTTCATGAGCTATATGCCAAAATCATCAGTATTAAAACAATAAAAGACCTGAAATATTTCAGTTGGTGTGCAATGAATCTAAAATATATGAAAGTTGAATTTTTATCATTACATTATGGAAAATAATGAACTTTATCACAATATGCTAATTTTTTTAGAAGGACCTGTATATGCTGTTTATTGTTGATGATCGCATTATTTTACATGTGTTTGCATATGATATCTCATGTTTCTGCTTCTTCGCCTACATTTTGATCAGGAGATTCAGTACTCTTTCAGAAGATGCATAATAGTGCCCCCTACCATATAACCAAAATTATGGAAAGCTGGAAATTTCCATCAATGGTGGGAAAGTTAATGATTTCTGTTCCTTCATTTACAGTCTATACAACTAGGGTGACCACCATCAAACAAACCAAATGTGGGACGATTATAAGTTTGTGTGGGACATTAAATATATTTGACTTGACTTGACTTGACTTGACAATGTGGGACATTTTACCAACACTAAAACATAACCTGAAACTGTTATATAATGTTTATCTAACTTAATAAAAACATTTGTATTCTGCCTTTCAGCTGATAAAAATTCTTTGTTCTTTAATCCCTTCCAGAAAACACAATTACATCACAATGTAACATAACATGTCTTTATTTTACATGTAATTTAAATTCAACATCACTGAGGCCAAATGCAGCGGCATCATGCAGTTCACTATTTTTAAACAGTTCTGACCAAGTCCAATTAAAATCCAACAAAATAAATAATTAAATAATTAAATAACAAATAAAATATAAACCAACATGAATTTAGATAATTTACAGTCTTATATATTAAGAATATATTCAACCAAAAACGTTCATATTTTTTAGAAAGGATGTGAATTAAAACAACCACAGCAGGCAACAAGTTGATAAATTCTGTTAAATTTAAAATTTAATTTACCGAATTATCCATTTGTTTTCTGACAGAAACACAAGGAACGAATCACCGCTCCACATTTTGATTGACAGCCGTCACAACCTACTAGTGACCGTGTTTACTCCTTTGCTTTCAACCATTGGATAGGATTTTAAAAACGGCTGTTGTATTTGTACTTCTGACGAAGCGCTGTTAAATATGTGATAAACTACACCACAAAAAGAATAAATAAAATGCTTTCTTAAAAAGGCAAAAGAAGCATGCACGTTTTCTTAATATGATAATTAAACACCAACAGACTGATGAAAATGCGGGACATTTTCTCAATATGCGAGTGCGGGACAAGGGGTGAAAATGCTGTGCGGTACAACACAAAGTGGGACGGGTGGTCACCCTTTATGCAACTACCACTTTCAAGCCCCAGAAGGATAAAAACATCATAAAAGTAATCCATGTGACTCCAGTGGTTAAACCTCCAATGTCTCCTCTCGCATCACCACAACACGCATATGTCGTGATGCTCTTGTGAACGTGTATTGGAGATTCACAGTTTGTAACTAAAGTGGTAAATTAGTTTTTTTGCGCAAACAAAGCACTCGCGTCACTTCATAAACCACTGGAGTCACATTGATTACTTTAATGATGTCCTTCTGGAGCTTGAAAGTGGTAGTTGCATATGCTATCAATGGAGGGACAGAAAGCTCTCAGATTTCATTAAAAAGATCTTCATTTGTGTTCAAAAGATGAAAGAAAGTCTTACAGCTTTGGAACGACATGAGGGTGAGTACTAAATGACAAAATTTTCATTTTTGGGTTAACTAACCCTTTAAGCCACCTCATTTATTGAATCGATAGATCAAGGGGTCACGGTTAGCGTTAATGTTCCTTTAGGCTATTTGCTTATGATACAGTTTGTTTTAAATGTTGAAAAAGCAGATGCTCGCTCACCAGTCTATTGTCAGTGATTTGTTTGGTTGGCTTCTCAAATGCCATCGTTGTTTAGCCTGTTAGTTAATTCAGCATTATTTTGCCTCATTAGAGGTTGAGCACTGATGTTTGGTGTAATAGCACTCAAGCGTCTCTCTCCTCAGCAATAACATGAGAGTTTGCGAGTCGGATCATTTCTGCAGTGCCAGCACACTTCTCCTCATTCAAAAACACGAGCCACACAAAACATTATCTAGCCCTCTCTTGATTAATTAATAGCAGCAAGTATGAATAATAATTAAAATGCAATGTCCAAAGGGTCATTACAAACCCACGGATGGGCTTTAATTATACTGTGCAAACAACGTGAATTGCAAATGGCCTCTGATATAGTGTAGCGTATGCGTGGTGTATAAAGTTATGTTTACTAATTACTAGCTGGATGCTTAGGATTCATGTCTGCTGAGACTGGGATGACTTTTTAAAAATATGTTTCTGATTTTATTGCGAATAATTCAGTGCTCATTATTCTAAAGAAAAACCAATGCTATCTCACGACCAATTCGTACGAATTCATACGATTTGTCTAAACCCATGTCATGGTTAGGTTTAGAGGTGGGTCATGGGTAGCTCAGTCGTACGAATTCATACGAATTGGGCAACTCGTAAAATATGTACGATTTAGCAAAAATCGTATGAATTCATACGAATTAGCCACCTCGTAAAATTCGTACGAATTGCCGTGAGATCGGTTTGGAAAAACGTTTGTTTTTATAATTATTTACAAGATTTTTAAATGCGCATAAAAGGAAAGTTGTAGCCGAGGCGATCAGATTAGTTAGTAAAAAGTAGTCGTTTTTTTTTAAGTAAAATGGCTTGTAAATGCGGACTCATGTTGATTTTAAGCTGTAGGAGGAATGGTACGGTTTAGTTTTGTATTGATGAAGAAGAAAATAGTTTGAAATTGCCTGAAGTGTCCATTTTGTTCTGACCATTTTGTTGCGTCATATGACTTTCAAACTAATAAGAACTTTCCAAGATGGTAAATGCATAATACAAATACAATAAATACAAATGGGTATTTTCATGTAGGATGGTCTGACTTTAATATTTCTCAAGGTTAGAAACACAATCCAGACTGTGTACTATATTATTTTTCCTCTCTAATTTATGAGCTAATTTCTACAGGGGCTGAATAATGAAATATTTCTGCATGTATTACCCTCTTCTGCCGAGGCTTCAAGTCAAAATGAAAATGTTCTGAAATTTCTTATTCAGCAGACTTGAGGGTATATATTTAGAGGGATTCAGTCTTGGCTAAACGCTCTCATTAAACAGAAGTGAGACAACCACACACACACACGCGCACACACACGCACACATGCACGCACGCACGCACGCACACACACACACACACACACACACACACACACACACACACACACACACACACACACACACACACACACACACACACACACACACACACACACACACACACACACACACACACACACACACACACACACACACACACACACACACACACACACACACCTCAATTACGATTAAATACAAGATAGTACATTGAGAACTGCCTTACATTTCATGTGTTGTGCTTAAATGTGGCTCATACACTCATCCATTTATCATTAATACATTTCTGTGTATTCTTTTCTTTTACTAATGCTATTGTTAGATTAAAACATTACTATTGCTGTGCATACTTAGCTTCGTTCAAATCACTAACACAAAGTAATAAACTTGAACATGTACTGTAACTGATGTGAATGATACCTGCTATTTTACTGTGAAACTCCCTGATTCCAGGCCTTCATTACAAATAAGGATTTTTAAAAATCATGTTATAGTTATCATGAAGAGCAATTTGTAGTGGATAAAACATTTTTCAGCTGAGTGTGCTGATTTGTAATGATATTTACTATTAAACGGGCTATAAGTAGAATTCACAAACCCTTGTAATCAGCGACACCGGTGGTCGACAATTGAACTGCAGACAGCTACTTTTTGCTCATGCTTGAACTGTTGCATAGAGACAGAGGCTGCGTCCAACATCGCATACTCTCTACTTATGAGATTGAAAGAATCCCTTTTCTTTGCATGACACATTGACAGAATGGTTCTTTCGTCATTATCCTGAACATTGTATAAGCATTCGTTTAAAGGAGCTGTATGTAAGAAATTTATTTCAATTAATCATAAAATGGCCCTGATATGTCACTAGACATTAAGAAATCATGTTCATTTCAAATACTTATATCTGTATTTATATCCTCAACTGATGTTGATGTTGTCATGTTGTGTTTAGGTCTGATGCGCCACCCTCCACCTATCCACCAATCACGAAGTCAGTAGTGTTGCGGCATCCGGGTTGCCAGCTCTGCCAGTTACCACAGATGCAGCTACAAACTTGTCGGAATCGGATGAAAAAAATGTCTAAAGTTGCAAAACCAAAAAAAACTCGTTATGAATCTGAAATACTTCGTGACAAAGTCCGAAATAAAACAAGGATCTGTAAAGGAGATGCCTTTGAAAGATGGAGACGGCTGAAAACGGAGAAGAATTTGAAGACAGACGCCAACGTTGCTAATTTTCTCCTGGACAGGTAAGATTCATCTATGTTTGGCTAACTTGTACTTGATGTAAATGGACATTTCAAATATTCATGACAGTCGAACAAAGTTATGCATGTTCATGCAAAGTAACGTTACGTTAGCTCATATGGAGGAGGTGGGTCATCGAATTGAAAAGATAAGGATTTGTTTGGGTAATAAAAACGGCAAGTCGTCATTACTAACATTAGCAATGCATTATCAGAGCCCGTTTCTCTGTCATTATGATGAGACGCTGAGGAAAACAACATTAACACGCCCATTATTGTTTATCATGCAAGTTCTACAGCCAAAAATAATAGAATGACACATAATCTTTCACATCACATATTTTAGCGTTATGGACGTGTACTGCAGGGTAAGTTAAAAAATACAGCTGGTCGCTTTCACCTATAGCCTCATCTAAATGAATAGCTGTATCTTTGATATCGGTTACACACAGTGACAGAGGCTTGCGCTTGTACTTACGTTAATGAAAGATGCCTACCGTTACAAGTTAGACTAACAGCTACTGTTCTAACAATGTACTGTCACATACGAGCGTACATCTTTACGATTATATTTGGCTAATTGCCATTAGTAAATTTTTGCGATATATAATTACTTTGCAAAACATCTCTCATTTGAAGCATAAACATAATTAACAGAAAAAGCTTCTTGTAGCAGCCTACGTTCCTGCTAGATCCTGCAGCGTATCTGGCAACCTCAAGTCAGGGAGGAGGGAGAGGGGATACACCGCTCTACAGTAATTTGAAAGTGATTGCAGTACCAGTTTTGGCCACATTCTTACATACGGCTCCTTTAATGTGTAGAATGGAAGAGATGAAGCGTGTAAACATCGCATCCTATTTTCAGGCAAAACCGGCCGAGGTTCCCTTTACAGGCTTTCATATGGACGTTTTCACACTTGAGTGTGAAACCTGGAAGTCGGGGAAGGTCTCATTTTTTTTTTTACAAGCTGTAACAAACATTGGCAATACTATACATATATAGCCTACATATAGCCCTTTTAACATTTAGATTTTAAATTTTTTTTATTTCTAAAGTTTGACATTTCTCGACCTGGAAATCAGTTTTTTAAAGTCATATAATTATTTTCAGGTTTTCGATGATTGTGGAAACCCTGGACTTTCCAGATTTTCAGCTCCTGGATGAAAGAATAAGGGGGAAAATCCTACAGACTTACATTGAAGTAGAGACCAGAATCACGGAGTCCTGACTGTACAGGATTCTGTTCATTTGAACCTGTTGATAACCACATAGACAGAGTTATTGTCGTTTACTAAAACTAAAATCATAAAAAAAAATATTTCCATTACTTGAAATAAAATAAAATATTAAAAAATTATTTCTGCTATTTGCCAAGGCAACATTTCTCATTTTCATGTTGTTTACATTGAAGTATTAAAAAAAACTAAAACTAAATAAACTAAAACTTAATAAAGCTATATAGACATATTTAAAAAAAACGAACAAAAATTACAACAAAACAAAATTACTAAAACTATAACTAAAATTAAAGTATAAACCCCCAAAGTATATATATATATATATATATATATATATATAAAACTTCAATAGTATTATATCAATGATATTACAACACTGCCTATAAACCACCTATTAAATTACTATACTACTATACATAAGTATTATTTCACAATTGAAACTGAACACTTTTACTCGAGTACTATAAACTAATTTCTTTTAATACTTCAAAGTGCAAATTGGCTGTCATGACTTAAGTCTCTCCTCGTATTAAAAAGCATATTTTCGTTTCTCTCACTGCGCTAACAAGGTAGAGACAAACTTTAAGCGTGAACACGATCAGTGATCAGTGTATATTAACAACGATCAAATCAGCTCTGGTTTCAGGATATTGCTTTCGGTTGAACATCTGGTGTGTCCTAAAGCTTTACATAGTCAGGACATCATGATTAAACCAGCTGCTTTACATCCAAACTACTTTAATGAGAAAACCTCCTCTATCTCTTGACATGATCAGTCAGTTAGAACTTTTTTAAAACACTTTATACGTTTAGATCATGATTGTGGCTTTTTAAATTTATTTTTAACTCAAGTATGTTTTTGGCTAGATACTTTTTAATTAGGTAAAATGTTGACAGAGGCTTAGCAACTACCCATAATAGCAGCCAGTTTTGGACTGGCAAAAACAATCACATTTTTCTCAGGAAATGTAAAAATCATTAAGAATTTCCTTCTGTTGTTTCCTTTCTCTGTTGTCTCTCTCTCTCTCTCTCACACTCTCACACACACACACACACACACACACACACACACACACACACACACACACACACACACACACACACACACACACACACACACACACACACACACACACACACACACAAAGTAAAAGCATCCAAGCATAAGCAGCACACAGTCTAACTCTCTATTTTCCCTTCATTGTATGACTTTGAGAACTAAATAGCATCACTTGCTGTGGGTCCCTGAACGCGTCTCTGTTTATTTCCAGCCCCCTACCCTGTTATTACTCTCCCAATTTGGCATCGGCAATCCACGGAGCTAAAAGGCCTTGTGCAATGGACTTTATTCCCTGAGTCATTAAACAACACTATGTCTCGGCAGAATTTGGATTGATTGTAAAATTGCGCCAGAAGCCTGTCTTGAGCTCGGGTTTCTCTCGACGGGAGATATTTCCAGAGCGCCTTTTTGTGCCTGACATCGGCTGATCTGACATAATGGATTCCGTGTTTCGTTTTGTGACAGATGTTGTACAGCACAACACTGCAGTCATTTTTTCACCGTTTACCATTTTTTGAGGCAAAGAACAGACATAAAACATTTCATGCACTTTAAATGTAATTGCTGTTCGCATTGGTGTTTTCTTGACATTATTTCATCATCATGCTATAACAATCAGAAAGTAAAGACAAATAGATCTCACAGGGAGAAGGAGAGGTGGTTTAGTTGTTTTATGTTTTCGTGAATACAGAACCCTGAAACAGATCAAAAACAGAGAGCTGAACTTATGTTCTTGTTCATGTGGTTTGTCATCATAAATCAGATTCAGTGTTACATTAGACAACGGTCTTAAAGTAGCTTCTATCTGATCAGGAATAATGTTGAAGCTGGATATTTTTAGTTTTTGTTTGATGGGATTCACCCTATTTTGAGATCTAGTATGCTAATGATTCAAATGGTCACTTACTGATTCATAATAAGTTGTCAGAACTTTACAATGACTAATTCAACTTATTTGTATCTTGTTTTCCAGTACAAAAATATTATTATATCAAGAACCATTTACTTTATAAGAAAAAATTACAAGATATTAAGCCTCGCTTTCTGAAAAATGTATCAAAATTTAGTGAGTTTTTGCTTAAAACAAGAACAATTATCTGCCTGTGGGGTCAGAAAATGAAGTTTATTTTTCTTACCCCAAATGGCATATTTTTTAAGGCATAAATCCACTTAAATTTAAAACATTTATCCGAAGACACAACTTACTATATTTTACTTAATTTTGCTTCTCAAGTAAATGCATCTTGATTTAAAAATGTTTTTACGGCAAAAAATGTTCATCAGTATCCCAAGATTCTTGCGAAGCAAAGTTACTGCAGATATTAAATCTTGTTTACTGAAAAATGTGTCAAAATAAAAAAAATGTGTGAGTTTATGCTTAAAACAAGAAAAAAATATCTGTCAATGGGGTCAGAAAAAGAAATCTTGTTTGTCTTTTGAATTAAGTTTATTTTTCTGAAACCACTGGCAGATTTTTTTTTTTTTTTTTTTTTTTACTATTTTAAGCTTAAACTGAGTTCATTTTGACAAATTTTTCTGTAAACAAGACTTATTATCTTTAGTAACTTTGCTTCTAAAGTAAATGTATCTTGACTTGATAATAATAATATATATGTGTGTGTGTGTGTGTGTGTGTGTGTGTGTGGGTGTGTGTGCATATATATATATATATATATATATATATATATATATATATATATATATATATCCCCCTTACAATATATGATATAAAGAATCAATGTTTTTTATGTGTGATTAGAGATCCAGGCTCTCATTTCCTGCTTGGGAGGAAGTCGGTGTGATTAGATATCATTAAATAAACCTCTGTAGGTTTAAGCACACGAGCGAGCGGGACCCACACCGGGACCCACCGGCTGTCCCACGTGCCTCATTGTGCCTTTAAATTTGCAAGCTGTGGGATTATTAATGCAAACAGCAGCTCTCTGCAGTATAAAAATCACGGTGTACAAACACTCGCGCTGCTCTATGGGTATTAATTATGCCGCTGTGATGAACTACCTGTTACAGACGGACCGAAACAGAATAATCTCTGTCTGCAGAGGCTCTCGGCTTAAACTCTATGCTTCTGGTTGGTTATCACCTTCTCATGAAAAAGAAGTATAATATTGAGTTTTTAACAGTAGCATGCTTCACTACATTGCAATGTCCTAGTGTGTAGAATTAAACGTGTTTGTTTTGCATTGCATGTAAATCGAATTGTTTTGGCAGTCCGGTTGATGATGAGTCAAAGTCAAGTCGAGTGTATTGCATATTCTCTGCTGTATTGTTGTATATTGCACATTCTGGCAAATGCAGGTCATCCTTGTGGTCCACAGAAAATTTGCATACTTCACAGAGTATAAGCTACACATTACACTGCAAAAACAGTATTAATGTTTGTATGCTTTGTTGCAATATGTTGTTTTTTTAGAATCAAATATACACCGTATAGGCAGAATACAGAAGTGGCCAAAAGTAATGTCCGGAGGGGATATACATATATATATTTTTTGTGACCAAGTTCGATTAAATGATCAAAATATGAGAAATATATGTTATATTTATATTAAAGTATTTTAAATATGAAGGAAAAACAAAACACTAAACTTAGTTAGTGTTTTTTTTTTTTGGACAAATTTATTTGGAAAAAAGGCAAACTACACCTACAGATTTTATTTTTCTATGCAAAAAATGCAAAAAACAAAAAGTTTTTTTATGAAACTTGTTTTTGCATGTTCATAACTTCTTTGTATTATAAAATTATTATGATTATGTTCAATAAGTTATGACAACATATATATTTACATTGCTTTAACTCATCAAAGTAAGTTAAGCAGTTTTCATCAACTTTATAAGTTATACAAGATTCAACAAAAATCTAAAAGTAATTTTTAATGTCATTTAAGTTGAAATTACTTAAACATCAAAGTTGATTGTACTTAAAAATTGAAGGAAGCAACATTTCATGCACAATGCAAAATGCGTACAAAATCTTTAACAAATTTTAAAATAAAGGGTGAAAATGTAAATTTTTCTAGGCTGGACATTACTCTTGGCCACTACTGTATTTCTATGTAGTTTTTCTTAGTTTTCATTTCAGTTTAAGTTATTATTACTTCAAGTTAAATGAAAGTGAGAAATGTTGGCAACTAGCTGAAATATATATTTTTAATATTTTATTTTATTTTATTTCAGTTAAAGTTTATAATGAAGTAATGAAGATGTTTTTTTTAATGGTTTTAGTTAAACCCTGGAATGGATGACACAATGGATATCTAGGCCAGTCCTAGTGCGAGCTGAACTCTCTCAGCCGGTGGTTTATTCTCCACAGGTCGTTTCAGCATCGTGATTTGTATAGTTTCATCTCTTATTATTCAAGTCTCTCCTCCTGCACCACAGAGGTTTTAGATATTCATTAGTCTTCATTAGGCCAAAATACAAAGAGCACAAAGAATTAACAAATCTCCCCAATGCGGTAATGTGGTACGTCCCGCTATTGCAATAGCCTGCTTTTTTTCATTGTGAGAGACCTGTGACTCACCGCTTGACAATACAAAATCTTCCATTGTCAACTTATGCCCCCCCCCCCCCAATTTATTCATATGCTCTTTTCATCTTTTGTAAAAACAAGCAAACTTTGTGGTCACAATAATGTGCTTGCAATAGAAGGCACTAAATTGTTCAAATGACCACTTTACAGCTCAAATAACACATTTTTGAAATAAGTCTCTTCTTCTCACCAAGGCTGCATTTATTGATCAAAAATACAGTAAAAACAGCAATATTGTGAAATATTATTACAATTTAAAATAACTGTTTTCTATGTGAATATATTTTAAAATGTAATTTATTCCTGTGATCAAAGCTGAATTTTCAGCATCATTACTCCAGTCTTCAGTGTCACATGATCCTTCAGAAATCATTCTAATATAATGATTTGCTGCTCAAGAAACATTTCTGAATATTATAAATGTTGGTAACAGCTTAATATTTTTGTGGAAACTGTGTACAATACAAATCGCTTCAAAGCAGCTTTACAGTAAAATCATTGCCTGCGGTAATTGATTTGATTTGAAGCCGTTTTGCTTTAATGTCATAAATATCTTTTGATGAACACTTTATTTTACTGTGTTTGATGCTATAACTATTTAGATAAACGTAAGGCTGACCATTAACTTAAACCTAAAAAATAAAATACTTATTTTAATAAAAGCTTATAGCCTACATAAGTATGACAAAACATTCATATTTACGTGATTTAACTTATTTAACATAAATACAACATAGAACCAAAGTGAAGGTCTTCAAAACCTAAAAGAAAGAATTTTAAATCACACAGATTATTTGGATTAAGTGAGTAAATATGCATACTCAATGCCTCTGAATCTGGAGTACTAATTACAAAAACATATGTTCAAATGCATTCTTCACACATTCTGCATCAGTGGATGGAAGAAGTTCACAGACTGAGAAAAGTTACTGTGCAAAAACTTTTATTTCCGTGTAAACGCATCCAACAGAAGTTTCCGTCATGCATCTGTCCCTTAATGAGGACAAGCATAAGGTGTAGAATATCGACACTGAGATCTGGCATCTGTATAAATTCATCTGCAGATAAGACGCATCTGTCAACATACAGCACATTTATTAAGCATCGCTTGTATGACTGGCAGCCGTACACAAACTACTGAGGTAGAACACGTGTCTGCAATGAATTTAAAAACATGGTAATATTTCTATTTTCATAACAGCACCAACATTATGCAGTAAAGCCCCTGTTGACACTGACATTGACTTTGATAGCCAAGCACCTGGAGTCATTAGTTTTCAATGACAGCAGGTTATTTCTAAGTGAGTTTGATTTGTGCATTGAGAATCTTGTTCATGATGTGATGCATTATGCATAAGTGCAGTTGATACAAACTACACAAAGTCGTACATCACTGACACTATTTATTTGAGATGGCAATATATTGACCTTGATAATGTAGCAGCAGAATTACGACTGTCAAGCACCTAATAACATGCATTACAAAACAAAACATTGTTAAACTAACCACACAGCATTTTCATCTACTATTGGATGGACAAACATGTCCTGCACAGTACATATAAGTACATTTTATATTGTCATTTTAAATTAAATGTAAGAATTATTTTACACCACCGATCAGTTTGAGGTCTGTAAGATTGGTCTCTTATGCTTACCAAAACTGCTGTAACCCTTTAGATCCACCAGAGGGCACTCCACATCAGACTATTGTCGTTCCCTCACAAACTACATTTCCCATAACTCACTGCACGGACTCTCATCCCTGATTGCATCCATGTGTGTCTCATTACCTTGTTAGTCTCAGCCTATTTAAACCATGTACACTCATTCATTCCCTGTGAAGTCTTGTATGTTGTTACACTGCATCTCTGAGCATTGTCCCTGGTTTCATTGTCTCTTGGATTTTTGCCTCTGATGTTAGTGGTGGGCAGATCGAGGCTTTGTGAAACACTGAAACAGTTGAATCAAATGTGCCATATTGTGCTGAGGCTTCGAAACAATCCGACACCTGTCTCCACGGTGACTCCTAGTGGTCAGAACAGTGTAAATGCAACAAAAACCCAGGCCAAACATGCATAAAAACACCTTTTACAATCTATTGCAAATTTGTTACTGAAAGTAAAATCTTTCCAATGCAATTATCTAAGCATGATTAGGCAAGATTATCATGTGTAAACGTATTCTTTTATCAATTGTCAGGGTTTTTTTTGTTTGTCCTATGAATGGCTCAGCTAAACAGGCCAATAAGACTATTAACTACCTCATTTTAATTATACTAATGTCTAATTAAAATGTCTACAAATGTATAAAACTGATCAGAGATCAGGTAAAACCCACAGACACTTGTTCATTGGTTCTCATTGACTCCTCATGATTCATGGGTTGACAGAGATCATCGCTCTCAGCGGTGAACAATTGAAAGTGTTTCGAAACAGTTATGACGTAATGAAGCCTCGTTTACTGAAATCACGTGACTCTGGCAGTTTGATACACGCTCCGAACCATTGATTCGGAACAAAAGATTTGTAAAGGCTTCGAAGCTTCATGAAGCAGTGTTTTGAAATTGCCATCACTATCTGACGTTTGTTTATTCGTTTGTTTGTTTGTTTGTTTGTACGTACGTACTGCCTACCTGTGCTTGACCCTATGCCTGTGTTTGATTACGATTCTGGATTACTCAAATAAACTGCATTTGGAACCTCAACCTTTGTGTCTCAGAGCAGTTCGTAACAGAAGACTTCGCCATGGATCCAGCAGTTGAGTTAGTCTGCGTTCGCCAAGGTAACCGCACCCTCGAAGAGCACATTCATATTTTCCTGGACATTGCAAATGTTTCTGAACGGTCAGATTGTGCTCTCATCGACTTTTTCTGTTATGGGCTTGACCGTTCGCTCAAGGACAAATTAATCCACGATGCCCCTCGAGGGTCGTTCAGTGACTTTCTGGATTATGCTCTGTTGTTGGCTGGTTCTTTCTTCACTGTTGGGGAGGTTGAGGACTCTTTCCCCTAAAAGTTTTTTGGGGAAGTGCACCAAACACCAAGATCCAGTGCCCACGGATCATTGTCTTCGGACCACCACGCCTGTGTTCGGCCAAGATGGCCGCCGCCACGCCTTGTTTGTTTGTTTGGACTGCCTTCTTGTGCTTGACCATTTGCCTGTTTGGTTATGATTCTGGATTACTCAAATAAACTGCATTTGGAACCTCAACCTTTTTGTCTCAGAGCAGTTCGTGACAACTGCATTCATTTGATCAAAAATAGTCGAAACTAGTATTCCGTGTTGGGGAAAGTTGCTTTTAAAAGTAATTAGTTACAATATTGTGTTACTTTTTCTCATCTGCACTGTAAAAAGTGATCAGTTGACTGACTTAAAAAAAGTGAGGAAACCCATTGTCTTAAAATGAAGTAAATAAACTATATGAACTTGACAATTCCACATAATTTTTTTTCAATTACGCATTCAATTTAAAAGTAATGTGTTACTTTACTAGGTACTTGAAAAAAGTAATCTGATTACGTAACTCATGTTACTTGTAATGCCTTACCCCCCCAACGCTAATTATAATGCACAGTTGCATTTTATACAAACTACAGTATATGAAGTCATACATTACTGACACTTTATTTGGCATAGCATAATTTACCTTAATAAAGTAGCAACAAAATGCTAAATATGACTGTCTAATTTATGACTGTCAATAGCAATTAATCAAATGCAATACAAAATAAAACATTAGAAAAACAACAACAATATTGCTTCCTGAACAATTGCTTGCTGCAAAACATTTTTTTTTAGTGCCTTGCATGTGAAAAATTACTTTTTTCTCTCTTTGTTTTGTAATATTAATTGAATGTTTTTTCGTGCCTCCATTTCTCAAGGTAAATGAGCAGTTTCTGTGCTCCTGAAATCAGAGTTAGCCGCATACTGACAGTTTGCTAAAAGACAACATTTAATTTTAACAAGAGGTAGTTAATTAGTCCACAGCAACAGACCAACGAAATGCCGGCACGTTGATTATAAAGTGATTATCCTTGATATATACAGAAAAACCCCCTTTGTTTCTGTCTTTCATGTATCTGAAAAAAATACACCATTGCACATTGCTAGTCTGTAGAAAAACAGATGAATTGCTGTTATGACCTTTGCAAGAGCTCAAAGATGAAAGACCTTCGTCTACCGCAATCGAAAATTAGTGGACTTGCTCATGAGCACTAAAATGCTCTTTAACCGCTTATGTTAAATTTGGTCACACTGGCAGTAAAGAATAAAAGTAAATCTGTTTCTTAATTTATGTCAATTTGGCAGCCTTCCAGTCTCAGCAAACGATTGCATTTGTCTGGGCCGAACTGATTTATGACAATTACAACCTGCCTGTTTTGGGATGAGCGTTGTAATTGAGTGTCTGCTCTTTTAAAGGTTTACACCGGCTAAAGTCTGTGTCCAGCACCTCAATGGGACGCTCCGCTTGAAGGTTGCAGTTAGATGGAGCACGTGGACCACGCTGAGATCTCAAGATCTCACAGTAATAGTCCTCTATCATAGAGCCTTTGAGCTGAAATCTGAAAGATAGAAAGATGTTTTCTCATTTCCTATCTTGACTAAAGGGTCTCTCTGAAGGGCAAGGAATGGTTCTGTCATAATAGACCCGTTGACATCATGTCATTGATGTCAATGGTTCACGAGACACGTGAGAACACTGAGATCAAACCTGGCTCAGGGCGTCTTGACATATTTTAACATATTTTGACAGTTTTGCTGCAAATGAGATTTCAGGTAGTGTTTTATACTTAGGTCTTTTCCTTTATTTAGAATATTTGTAATGCATGAGGCTTACTGTGTGTCCACACCGCCGCCGGCGAGAGCGTCAAAGTGTCCAGAAGCGAGGGCGGCGAGGAGAGTTGAAATCTGGTCAACTTTATGGTATTGAGCTATGACGCGGTTCGGCGGCAACCGGCGGCAACGAATCGGAATGTAGAAGTGCTCCGTTTGAGAGGATTCCAGAGAACGCAGTCTGTAAACTTTGGTTCCGACCACGTTAGTTCCCAAGCAAAATAGAGGAGAGGTTGATCATTTGAATTTGATAAGAAGGCGCGCAACACTATTTGTAGGCAAGATAAATACACTTTTTTTCTGCGGGAATGTAAATTAGAATATAACTTAACCATGAACACAGAAGTCACACCACACACATGGCTTTTAATTGGTTTATTTCGTTAGCAAACATGTCACTATAATTGTTAAGTTCTTTCCATCGATCAATTTTCTGCAAAAATAACGATCGACATCCTTGTTTGCTTTGTGGCCGCTTTAAATGAAGTTTTAAAAAAGACCAAGCATTCGATCTACGTCAGAGCATCAGAGCGTCCACGAATCTTTGCACGGCGTCGCTGGCAGGGCGGCTGTGTAAACGCACAGTTATGGACTACTTTTATTATGCTTTTTTACACGGTATCTTTTTATCATGCACTTTTACCATGTCAAGCATCTTGGATGATTTGATGTATGTTTGACTATGTATATGTTTCTTGAGCAGCAAATCATCATATTAGAATGATTTCTGAAGGATCATGTGACACTAAAGACTGGAGGAATGATACTGTAAATTCAGCTTTGATCACAGGAATAAATTACATTTTAAAATATATTATAATAGAAATCAGTTATTTTAAATTATCAAAATAGTTCACACTTTTACTGTTTGTATTGTATTTTTGATCGAATAAATGCAGCCTTGGTGAGAAGAGACTTCTTTCGTGCAGACCCCAAACTTTTGAACAGTATAAGAATAATAATTAATTTAAAATTAATGTTGATGAAAAATACTAGAATTATAACTGTTCTGGTTAGGAATACGTGTTTGTCCACCCAATAGCAGATGGAGATGCAATTCTTTGTGCCACTAAAATTATACATTTGACCTTTAAAATGATCAAGATTCTATCACAAAACTCTATTAGAATCAATGTAAGTTGAGTTTCCCATTTGCTTCAAATAAGAATCTTTATGGAGCCACTTTTGGAAAGAAACTCACTCATGTATTTAAACAGTATATACTGTAAATTATATATATCTCTTTATCATTCTGATGTGTTCTGAAGCACTGTTGTAGTCTTGCTTTCTAATTATATTGAGAAAAGGAGGTTATTTTGTAGAAGTGCACAAAAAAGCTAACAAATCCCCTTTTATTTTGTTCATGGGGGACAGTGAGCGCATCAAACCGTCTCTCAGTGAATCTGCAGCTTAAATGTGTGTAATTGTGACTTCAGCGTGGAGGACAGATCTGGGAGCGAGCGCACCGCTGCGGGGTAGAGCACAGGGCCCTGTGGGGGACTGCTGTGTCCCAGAAATCTCTTCCCTCTCAAACTCCTGCGGATCTCTAGGGGCCTCGGCAATCACTCTCAATCCTGCCTGCTGTGTGTGAGGTGGCGAGGTCTTTAGCAGCCCTTTCCCTCGGTGGGACAAACTCTATAAGCTATGATGGGGATGGACAGACGTCGGACTGTGCTTGTAAAGGGCGACTCTTAGACACATGAGCCCTCTTTAGGTGCAGCACAGCTAGTTCTGTCTATTCAACTTTCTCTTTATGGCTCTTTGGAGATTTGAAAACATCTTGACGTTACATTGGGTCAGTAAGGGGTGCATATCCCAAAATTTCCATTGTTACCAGCATAGTTCAACGATTCAGTGTTTTCTGACACCATAGTTCCAATGAACATTCGCAAACGGCATCGCAAAATTGTGTTGTTGGAACTACAGCTCTCATTTCTGTGGTTAGAAATGGTTTCTTGCTAGAATGACACATGGGGCCCTATCATGCACCCGGTGCAAAACAGTGCCAAGCTGTTTCAATTTTTTTTGCTAGTTTCAGCCTGACGTAGTTATCATTTTCACATCCTGCCCCACGTTGTTTAAATAGCAAATGCATTTGCGCCCATTTATGCGCCCATTTTCCAAAGTAGATTTGGACATTCGTGCAATTGCACTCTGCGCTTTAGACCATGCCCTTAGATCGTAAAAATAGGGCCCATGGTCTTAAATAGGTCATGCTCTTGGCACAATGAGCAAGCAACATGCAGTACATTCTAATTATTTTATTCCAAATATATGCGAATTCTATTTTACCACTGCATCCGAAATCGCATACTGTATACCCAGCGACCAGGGAACATTCTCATAACTTTCACTGACATTCTTTAAAAGTTATGTTAATATCAGGACAAAAAACTTTCTTAAAATAATGTTAATGGAACGTTCTTGTAATATTATTAAGTTCTCGTAATGTTGAGAGAAAAAAAAAATCGTAGAAAAACATTATCAGAACATCCTTATGATGTTATTTTTATTTGCTGAATGTTTTTATAATGTTATCATAAAACGTTCTGAGTAGAACATTCATGGAACGTCCTTACAATGTAATTTGTACTTAATGAATATTCTCGTAAGATAGAGAGAAAACCCTGTGAGTACAACGTTCATGGATCCGTACAATGTTATTTTTACTTAATGAACATTCTCATGACATTGAGATAAAACATTCTTAAAACAACATTCTCTGAATGTTTTTATGATGTTTTTAATATTTGCTGAATGTTTTTGGAATGTTTGCATAAAATGTTGTGTCTTTGTTACGTCGTTGTACGGGAAACGTACCCTAGGTATCATCTTTTAACCAGTTCAATTCTGTTCCTTTCCCAAAATACTAATGTACATCGTTCATTTAGTCAAGCTACTATTTCATTATGCCATTTAAAATTGATAAATATATTAACTACATTATATTTTTCACAAATTATATATTTTATTTGATTATTATGTGACGCATTTATCTAGCACAGAAATATTTAGTATTTAAGTATTTAAATGAGACCATTAAACTTTGAGCAATTAATTTTCACAAAATGCAACTTAAAAGTCAATTAAAAATAGTAAACATCTGGATTTTTACTACTTGAAAGAAGGAGTTGAAGACGAAATATTTTACTAATTAAAAGAAGACCTAAAATGTGACACAGGGACTAAGTTAATGATTTTTTTGAACCAGTTTATTGACATAAACCAGCCTGTTACCTATTGTAAGTTTAATGCATTTTTAAACAGACTATTGCATAACATTGATGCTCTGAACAGATACTAGAAAAAAAAGACTCATATACTGATTTCAGAGAGAAATCCTCAAGAGAGAGAACATTTGCCAGCGCCTCCAGCAAACATGATCTTGTTTCATGGCAGCGGTATGTTGACAAGTAAATGTTTATGAATACAGGTTTTTCCATGATCGATGGTTCCCTTCTGCATTTTTCCTTTGGTAAGGCGTCACCTGCGTATGACTAAAGGGTTCATCAAAGTTATGTAAACTGACAGAGATAGATGATACCCCTCAGAACGCTAACGGAGGTGCTTTGGCATAATCCATCAAAATTAAGTTTGCACTTCCCTTCTTAAATGGACCAAAGAGGTCTCGTGCATTCTGCCTTTTTTTGTCACCTAATTTGGAGAACGCAGAAGACTCCTCTCATGCTTTAGAGCATGCATTTAACAATTTACCTGAATAAACCCATCGAACAGTCTCCTGATTTGCATTTAGCGTCTACACGCTTGAGAAAATCTATACCTTTTTCCTTAAATGGTCTTACAAATACATTTATGTTGAAATAAAGTGCTGCTGTCGTGCTTCGGGCAGCAGACTGCACAAGGAAGGGGAAGAGACACAAATCTGCATTTCATTTCTGAGCGACCTCCAAAAAAGTGCAACCTGCCATCGGCCTGAAGAGAAAGACAGAAGCCAGAGGAAGATGGGATTGTGTTACAGGCCTGAGGGATTCATTCCTGAAAACAAGATTTATACGCTTTTTCTTCCTAATAAACCTTATGAGAACTATTACAAGTAAAGTTATCGATCATTCAAAATCCGTTGAATCATCTTAATCTCTCTCTCTAATAACTACATTAGTCTGCTATCAGTTGCTCAAGCCACTAGCTCTAAAATTACATTTCGAAATTAGCAACGGAGGCGTTGGATTAGATGCCTAAGAAATTCTTCCTACACACAAGAGCGTTTTAAGGACAAAAACATCTGAACAATGTCTTGAGGTGTGGTAACTGTAGTATAAGCCGAATCATTTTTAAGATAGCTTAGAGTTAACCAGTTTTACTGTAGCATTACTAGCATTTTTTTTTATGGTGAGAAATGGTCGAGTTCATATTGAGATCTCTGACTATTGATTGAAATCTTGATTATCTTTTTTTTTTTTTCAGTTTTAATGTCATTGCTTTTTTCAATTTAATCTCATTGCTGTCTGTGAGAAAACAGCTGAGATACTAAGAAGATGTCCTGTGTTTTTTTTTTTTTTTTCCATTGGCAGGGAGTGGAGAACATGTAGAGCGAAGAAGTGTGTGTGTGAGAGGAGTGAGTAAAGAGCTGAACTCCTCCCCAGATTTTTAATCATAATGTGTGTTGTGGCAGATGGCCTTTGCTTTGACTGTATCCTGGCTTCCCACAGACTAACACAAGCATTATTCTTACCCATCAGCCCACTCAAACTCCCAGACACTGAGCACTGACCATCAACACACACATGCTGGCTGAATGAGAGCTTTAGAAAGCACACAAACCAACAAAGGGATAAAAAAATGTATCCCCCCCAAAAAAAATCCCAATTTTTTTTTTGGTATAAAAAACGTCTCGGTTACGTATGTAACCCTCGTTCCCTGACTAGGGAACGGAGACGTTACGTCGAGTGACGGAGAATGGGGGTTTCGCCTAGAAAGCCAATCATCTTCGAGTATTACAAAACGAGCCTATGGCAATGAAATGCCATGGGTCTGCGGAATTTGCATAGCGTATCTCCGCCCCACCGCGTGGGTATAAAAGGAGAGACGCCGGCAAAGGCAGATCATGTCTTCGCTGAGGAGCCGAGACTGAACTCAGGCGTCTACCCAGCGGTACAGCGGAAGTGGCAGAGAGACGTAACGTCTCTGTTCCCTACTCAGGGAACGAGGGTTACATACGTAACCGAGACGTTCCCTTTCGTAGTCACTCCGAGTTACGTCGAGTGACGGAGAATGGGGGTCCCCGTGTAATCACGCCACCTTCACAGCTGTCTTCCAGTGCCCTGCGAAAGTCTGATCCCCCTGTCGTGATACTGGCACGGACGAAGGAGTCCTACTTAACACAGGAATACCAAGGTACACTGGGAAGCATATTTCAGAGGACATATGCCGCAGAAGCCTACCCGTAGGGAGGACTTAGAAACACACATACGGCCGGAAGGCATCATATGGAAGAACACTGGAGTAACCAGCCCGTGGGGTGGCAACTTTCAACTCCAGGGGTGGCAAGGTGGCTTGCCGAGGGAAAGACACATGCTCAAAGAGGCTTACAGTGGACATACACATGTGGGGGTTACTCAGGGAGGAACCATGCACACGGAGGCACCTAGCCGACGCACAACCAATAGATACTGGCGCCAGCGTCAACAGTGCTGGAGGAACTCAGGGCTTCAAAGGGGAAGGCTCACCTGAGGAGATAATCGCACGTATCCAGTCCGTGGAGTGGAATGGCGAGCAAGCGAAGACACCTGAGCGGGTCCAATACTAGCTGGTTGAAGCGAGTACATGAGAGGACACTGGCTCCACTCGGAGATTATAGAATCTGGCGAATGTGTTCGGTGTCGCCCAGCCTGCAGCTCTACAGATGTCTGCCAGCGAGGCGCCATGCGCTAGCGCCCAAGAGGAAGCCACACTCCGGGTGGAGTGGGCTGTCACACCAAGGGGGCACGGTCGGCCTTGCTGTTGGTAAGCCAAAGCAATGGCGTCCACTAACCAGTGAGACAACCTCTGCTTCGAGAGAGCCTTTCCCTTCAGTCTCCCACCATAACAGACAAAGAGCTGGTCTGAGGTCCTGAAACACCGCGTCCTGTCTACGTAAGCGCGGAGAGCGCGTACTGGACAGAGCAGTGCCAAGGCTGGGTCTGCCTCCTCCAGGGGCAGCGCTTGCAGGTTCACCACCTGGTCCCGGAAGGGATTAGTAGGAACCTTGGGCACATATCCAGGCCGGGGTCTCAGGATCACGTGAGAGTAAGCCGGCCCGAATTCCAGGCACGCTTCGTCAACGGAGAATGCGTGCAGGTCCCCTACCCTCTTAATGGAGGCCAGTGCAACCAGGAGCGCTGTCTTCAAAGACAGGAACTTAAGCTCCACTGATTGCAGAGGCTCAAAGGGAGCCCTCTGCAGGGCATTTAACACCACTGAGAGGTCCCAAGAGGGAACGAGAGGAGAGCGAGGAGGATTCAGTCTCCTCGCTCCTCTCAGGAACCTGATGATCAGGTCGTGCCTTCCCAGAGACTTACCATCAACTGCTTCGTGATATGCAGCGATAGCGGCCACATACACCTTCAGGGGGGAGGGAGACAGCCCTCGCTCCAGCCCGTCTTGCAGGAAGCACGACACTGATCAAGCATCTCCTGGGGTCTTCTCGGCGAGAAGAGCACCAGTTGACGAAGAGGTTCCACTTCAACGCATAGAGATGTCTCGTGGACGAAGCTCTAGCGGAAGTGATGGTAGCCGCCACCGCAGGCACACGTGGAGCCTCCAGAGATCGGGACGAGGGTGCCAAAGGGTGCCCCGTCTCTGAGAGAGGAGATCCTCTCTCAGAGGAATTGGCCAAGGAGGTGCTGTCGCGAGTAGTACTAGTTCGGAGAACCAGGTGCTGGTGGGCCAGTACGGCGCAACCAAAGTGACCTGCTCCTCGTCCTCCTTGATCTTGCACAGAGTCCGTGCGAGAAGGCTCACTGGGGGAAACGCATATTTGCGTAAGCCCCGCGGCCAGCTGTGCGCCAGTGCATCTGTGCCGAGCGTGCCCTCGGACAGGGAGTAATACAGGGCGCAATGGGATGAGTCGTGGGAGGCAAACAGGTCTATCTGTGCGTCCCCGAACTGGTCCAAAATCAGCTGGACCGACTGGGGATGGAGTCGCCATTCGCCGGGGATAGGACGGAACCGAGACAGCTCGTCGGCTGCAAGGTTCCGATCGCCCAGAATGTAGATAGCACGAAGGGACCTCAGGTGCTTCTGACTCCATAAGAGGAGGTGGTGAGCGAGTTGCGACATACGGCGGGAGCGTAGACCACCTTGGCGATTGATGTACGCTACTGTTGCGGTATTGTCTGAACGGACTAGTACGTGTTGACCCTTGAGCAACGTGTGGAAACGGTGCAGGGCCAGGCGTACTGCCAGCAACTCGAGACAATTGACATGCAGAAGACGCTGGGGTCCTGTCCAGGAGCCCGCGGCAGCATGTCCGTTGCACATGGCACCCCAGCCCGTGGAAGAGGCATCTGTGGAGACGACAACATGCCTGGAAACTCGTTCTAGGGGAACTCCGGCCCGTAGAAAACTGAGGTTCCTCCACGGGGTGAAGAACTGACGGCAGGTCGGAGTCACTGGGACTCGGAGCGTGCCGTGATGCCATGCCCACCTCGGGACTCGATCGCGAAGCCACAGCTGAAGCGGTCTCATATGAAGCAATCCGAGCGGCGTTGCCGCGGCTGCAGATGCCATATGCCCCAGGAGCCTCTGAAATAATTTCAGTGGGACCGCACTCTTGTCCTCGAACTGACGAAGACAAGTCAGCAGTGAGTGTGCGCGCTCGCTCGTAAGCTGCGCGGACATGGCGACCGAGTCGATCTCCATACCGAGAAAAGAGATCCTCTGCACGGGGCTGAGTTTGCTCTTCCCCCAGTTGACCCGAAGGCCCTGACGGGCTAGGTGCCGGAGCACAAGGTCTCTGTGTTCGCAAACCTGAGCTCGAGAGTGGGCTAGGATCAGCCAGTCGTCGAGATAGTTCAGGATGCGAACCCCGTGTTCGCGTAGGGGAACAAGGGCTGCCTCGACGACCTTCGTGAAGACGCGAGGAGACAGAGCCAACCCGAATTTGTGAACTGCGTACTGAAATGCCTGCCCCTCGAAAGCAAACCGGAGAAACGGTCTGTGTCGAGGTAAAATGGAGACATGAAAGTAGGCGCCCTTCAGGTCTATCGCTGCAAACCAATCCTGTGGCCGCACACACTCGAAAATTCGTTTGGCCGTGAGCATCCTGAACGGCAGCCTGTGAAGGGAGCGGTTCAGGACGCGCAGGTCCAGGATCGGCCGTAACCCACCGGTTTTCTTGGGGACGATGAAGTACGGGCTGTAAAAGAAGATGATTCATCTCGGCTGGAGGGACAGTCTCGATTGCACCCTTCGCCAGCAGGGTGGCAACCTCCGCTCGCATGATGGGGGCATTGCCACCGACCACAGTGAAGCGGACTCCCCTGAAGCGGGGAGGAGACTGATCGTTCGGGCGACCCAGCGGGACAGGTTGGGGAGCTCTAACCAAGCTGCCAGAAACTGAACCAGCGGGGTCATGCGAACGACAGACGTCCCCCCGGAGGGGCAGCGAAGCGGAGTGACCAGCCCCGGCGAGGGTGGCATAGCGGCCCTGTGCGGGGGCGTGGTCAGGCTCCGCGCCCTGACAGAGGAGACCAGGGAAGGACCAGCGTTCCACGGGGGTCTGCTCTGCCAGGGGGCTGGCGACAGAGGGGGACGAGAGCGGTGTGGTCCGAAGACGGCACGCACTGTCGTCTGCGCCCTCTGGAACAGAGGGAGACAGGAGTGGCGAGGCCCGGAGGCGGCGCACACTGCGGTCCGAGAACTCTGTGACAGAGGGGGATGAGAGCAGCGAGGCCCGGGGGCGTCGCATACTGTCACCCGGCTCTGTGTGCTCAGGGATGGAAGTGTCGGTTCTTTCTTTAACAGATTTAGGGTACTGCCCACCCGTGGGTGAGCAGCGGGAAAACAAAAGATTCTCCCCCGGCCCTCCGCCGGGGGAAGGAGGGGGCCTCCAACCACCTCCTGGGGAAGAACCGGAACCATCACTGAGCAGCCCGTCTCAGGAGCGCCGCTTAGCCTGGCGTTTAGCGGGGCGCGGCGCTGGAGAGGGCTGGGGCGCCTTCCTGCGGCCTCCTCCACGACGCGGCCCGGGTGAAGGCTGCTGCTGGGGCCGTGCGGGAGGGGAGGGAGCGACAGGAGGGCGCCCTCGGCGGCGAGCAGCTGAGGCTTCTGAACCGACGGCTGGGTGGAGGCAGCAGCGGGCCGTCGGGGCAGAATATGCTTGATAGCCTCAGACTGCTTCTGTGCGGTCGAGAACTGCCGGGCAAAGTCCTCGACCGCTCCGCCGAAGAGGCCGGCCGGGGATATGGGGGCGTCGAGCAGACGAGAGCGCTCGGCGTCCCGCATATCAGCCAGGTTCAGCCACAGGTGACGCTCCTGGACCACCGAAGTGGCCATCACCTGACCCAGGGAGCGTGAGGCCTCTTTCGTCGCTCGGAGAGCGAGGTCAGTGGCGGCACGCAGCTCATCAAAGAGCCCTGGGTCAGTCCCGCCCTCGTGCATATCTCTGAGCAGCTGGGCCTGGTAGACCTGTGAGGTGCTCATCGCATGCAGAGCGGCGGCCGCCTGTCCTGCAGCCTTGTAAGACTTCGCCACAAGGGAGGACGAAAGCCTACAGGCCTTGGACGGGTGCTTAGGATTACCACGATATGAAGCACTCTGAGGACACAGTTGCATTGCAACAGAGCGTTCAACCGGGGGAACCCCAGTGTACCCATGGGCGACCGCCCCATCGAGGGGGGGAAAGGCGGAGAAAGCCGACGAACGTGCACGGGAGGTCAAGGGAGCCTTCCATGACTTCGTCAGCTCCTCATGCACTTCCGGGAAGAAAGGTATTGGGGTTGGTTGAGGCCGAGAGGCGGCACCCGCGCCCAAATACCAATCATCCAGCCGCGAGCGCTCGGGGCGGGGTGGAGGGTTCCACTCAAGCCCGATGCTCGCGGCGGCTCGGGAGAGCATGGCAGTCAACTCGGGATCTGATACGGGCAACGCTGGAACTCCAGAAGGAGGCAACGCAGCCGCATCGTCACTTCCCGATGACTCTTGCCCACCTTGTGATGCCGCGATCGACATCGAGTCATCCTCTGGAGCGCCGAATGAAACACGCGGGGCATCAGTAGATGGACCCGATAGAATCACCGCGGCGCTCGCGGGTTGCAACACTGCAGAGGGGGGTGTGGTCCGAGGACGCATCGTCGGGTTGTTCCACACCGTAACCCTCAAGTCACCCTGTCCACCAGCCGAAGTACCACCTCTTGAGGAGGGTGTAGATCGGGGTGTGGATGAGGGGACTCTCTCTCCATTGAGATCATTGAGTCTCGACCTCAGTGTTGCAATGGTCATGTTCCCACAGAAGGAACATGAGTCATCCACAAGCGCTGCTTTAGCGTGCTCTAAGCCCAGACACGCAAAGCAGCGATTGTGCCCATCAAAGGAAGACAGGAATCGACCGCACCCAGAAGAACACGGGCGAGACATCTTTAAAAAGACGTGCCACGTGCAGCTCTTTTAGAGAGGAAAAAAGCTCAGCGATGCTGAGGCGACCAGGGAGAAACACACCGACTGGCAGATCACTGCACAGACCGCAGGCAATGTGAACTCGCTGGGTACCGCCGTCACACCAACACAGGGGAGCTCGCTCGTCTCGAAGAGAAGTCACTGAAACTCAGGATTTGGTTTCTTGTTTCTTGGCTCCGAAGCGAAAACATGATCTGCCGGCGTCTCTCCTTTTATACCCACGCGGTGGGGCGGAGATACACTATGCAAATTCCGCAGACCCATGGCATTTCATTGCCATAGGCTCGTTTTGTAATACTCGAAGATGATTGGCTTTCTAGGCGAAACCCCCATTCTCCGTCACTCGACGTAACTCGGAGTGACTACGAAAGGGAACTAATATTTTATTCAATTTTTTCATGTTGCCAAGAGGCCAACCTCTGCAATAAAAAAAAATCTCAATTTGATCTCAAGTATTTCTAATTATATTATTCCAAGACCAACTGATCTTAACCGCTGGCTACAATCATTTTACTTTATTTTACTGTCAACTATTGATTCATTTACATCTGTATTTATTTCTCTCAAAGACTTTGTTTTATTTCTTATGTTATTAATTAGTTTGAATAAAAAAAAAATTCAAGTACATTACTTAAAGTTCGGAGTTGTTAAGATTTTGTAATGTTTTTGAAAGAGAACTTTTATGTTCACCAGCAAGGATGCATTTATTTGATTGTGAGATATTATTACAATGTAACCCCTAAACTGTCACCCCTCTTTTTGAGCATAGAAGTGAAAATTCACTATCCAGACTTAAGTGGCTGTAATTCAGCTGACTATTGCTGAGGTGAATGCACTTTAAAAATGTTAAAAAAGAAAAAAAAGTTGAAAAACTGTACTAAAATTTTTTTTGTTTTATATAAAAATGTTATATTTTATAAAAAATATATTTTACTATAAAATTGCTATAAAATAAAAGCCAAATGTCTAACCAAGTTGTGTTTCAAATTTGAAGTTGATATCATGAAAATTGTTTTTGTTTTGGCCGCTATACCATAAATAGCCACCAGGTGAGACCCACATTCCATTGAATTTTTTTAATGCGTTCTGTCACAATTTAATAAATGTGTCATTATATTAATTCTATCACAAAACAGTCATCAAATATGAAACCTTGAGTTTCAGACCTTTCCGACGGTGTGTTTTTTCAACATTTTTTTTATTATAAAATAAAAACAAAAAAAATTGTAATATGAAACATGACAACGTCCACTAAGGGGAGGAGCCTGCTAAAAGGTTTTAAAGTACCGTTTCATTGGTAATGCAATGTCCGATTTCAAACCGGTTTTAACAGGATGAATTTTGAGTTTTTACAATTTCGACTGATACCGAATTTATGATGATTATGGAAATATGTGATAGGGAAAACGGGCAATAAATAAACTGAAACTTTTTTTTTTTAAATAATTTTGTTGAATAGAAAGCTCAAAAGAACAGCATTTATTTTAAATAGAATATATATTTGTATTATATTTGCTTTAAAAAAAAAAAAAGCAACAAAAATCTTACTGACCCCAATCTTTTGAACGTATTTGTGTCTTTACCACACTGGCACTTGCTTGCAGCAGTAGATTGATCCATAATAGCCACTTTTCAAGGCTAAGACATTTATCTGTGTGAAGAGACATAATGAATGCTTGATCTTACTGAGTGTCTACGACCTGTCCCACTTGAACCACACAAGCCAAAAACGCAAATTGATGCAGTTCACAAAAAACACAGAAACCAGCAAATGTTGTTAGTAATCCCCTCACTGAAAAATTCAAAAAAGATCATCAAAGGCAAACGTCTTCAGAGATACAAATCCGCAAAGTGTCTCACTATACCGACAGCCGACAAGCATCATAATGAATGAACTGCATCAAGTCAGCTTCATAACATTTTCGAAAAACCACCATGGGTCTTTTGTGATTGCTTGTGTAATCTGAAAGGTTTGTGAATCTTGTTGGTTGTTGATGTGGAGTGGTTTAATTTAGTCTGTTTTTACCCATTAATGTTCATTCAGGTTCAATAAATCTGCATTTAGATCATCAAAACCTCTTATGAGACTCCAATTGAGTGGCAGTCCAGGGGCCTTATTAATAAAATGTGCAAATTTGATCTTAGAGTGTGCGTACGCTAAAATCCACCCTAACGTTCAGATTTATAAAAAATGTGGAAAAGTGCAGGTTCTAAATAGACGTATGCACTTTCCTTGAGGCAGAGAGTCAGAGTACTGCAGCTGCAGGTATTTGCAAATCAAAGCAGCAATAATACTAATAAAACCCTGTTAGCATAATTACACAGCATGGAAGTTCAATTATTTAGTATGCATACTCTAGTTCCACACTTGTAAATTATTTCAGCCAATCTATAGGCTTTAAAATGGCCTGTAATGTAATGCATTTTGTGTGTGTGTGTAGCATATGTTGGATTTTGTGCATACGTTCGTTTTCTCTGAATCACACGTGCGCACATTTGAGAAATGATATTATATCAAGTGTAGGACCGTCTCTCTACGCAAAATTTTATAAATGAGACCCCAGGAGAAGATGCTGAATCTCTTCAAAAAAGCATAGGCTTTTATGTGTTCTTTAAAAAAAAAAAAAGATTAGAAAATAATGTACAAAGTTACAGGATATCACACTTTTTATGAATAAAAACAGGCATGTATATAGCAATGAAACTAATTTAACTGTAAACAAATAATAATACATAAATTATATCTGCATTGCTATTTTCAATCCAACCAAAAATAGAATGAAACAAACAACAAAAAAAGATTGTTAAACTCACAACAAATCCAGCGATTTTTCACTTTGTATTTGACAGTGAGATAAGAAAGCAGCATATTACCGGTGTACCATTAGTATACAACTTTGATATTTTGCTCTGCTAGTGTCCATAAAATGTCAAACAATGTTATACAATATCAGCAGAAATATTACTGATGCTACTGTAATCACAAAGCACATACAGTACACAAAACACAGTGTATAGCATAAAAAGAAACAATAATGAACATGTCTGGCAACACATACAGCATGCATCTCATAATTCTGAACCTCTATGAAAACACCCCAAAATATTTGGCATGTGGACAAAAACTTGCTCAGAGCTCAATTGTCTGCAATGCATTATTGGTGGCACTACAATATTTTATTCTATTTCTTACTAGCAGGGCACCCCGGGCAAGTTTTAACAAAGCTCCTCCCCCAGGGGGAGCCTCAGAGGTTAGATCAAAAAAGAAAAGTATTGTGGCAGGATCCCGACAGAGACTAGAAGCTGTTCAGTTTGAATGGAAGTCAATGGAGGAGATTCTTTGTGTGGAAACGGCTCGTCACATCATAAACTGACTTACTGTTCACTAATCAGCATGTTTGCTACAGTTTAACATTTATTTTGGAGTGAGCTACATCATTTTATATTTTTATAG
Source organism: Gila orcuttii (assembly GCA_026230005.1). Taxonomy (NCBI): domain Eukaryota; kingdom Metazoa; phylum Chordata; class Actinopteri; order Cypriniformes; family Leuciscidae; genus Gila; species Gila orcuttii. The sequence continues at coordinate 39,995,462 of JAPDVR010000015.1, read as the reverse complement.
TACAAAAAAATATATATACATTTTTTGGTAAAGGTCACAATTTTGCAACACTATACATTTAATTCTATGTGTTCTATAAACAAAGATTGACTGCTATACAACATTGAACGACAAATGCAAAAAGGAAAAAAATCATAATCAGACAGATAATGTCTCTAGAGCATAATGAAACAGTAAAGAGTCAGAATATTGGTGAAATCTCAATTATTATAGGATCAAAACAAGTGAAAGACTAACAAGGTTGTAGATAAATCTAATGAAAAGTGGAGTATGGAGTTCTTGTACATTAATATCTGCATGATGGAGTCGATCTTTCTGTTGTTCATGGACTAAAGATACTTGGTGTGATTTGTTGGGTTTGTGATGGGAAAGAATAAAGTAAAGATGCCAGGGAAAGATCATCTTATGGAATCATCATTATCTGATCTCACTTTGTAAAGAAACACGACACGCCTGTAGAATGAACAAGTGATGCGCATGATGTCAACGTTTTCACAGATTTGGGTTTGTGTAGTTACACAGAGATGATAACGGTACTATCACTTTCAAAAACGTGCATTTTGAAACACTTTTTAAAAAAGTTTGTATTTTCAGGCCCCCAAAACGCTGTTGTTGTGTAAATGAACAGTAAAATGCATAAAAAGATTTTATAGTTTTTAAAATAAAATAACACTGGCACGGTCTTTATGAAGGATCTGGCAAGAGTACATTTTGAAAATCTGACAGTTGTGCTTAGTTTTTGGACAAAATCTATGCAAAGTTTTATGCAACCCTTCTGCCATTTAGGAATAATATTATTAACAACTGTACTGGATGGATTTCTATTAGAAAGGCGAGCTGTCACTTATGAATCCTGTGTGTGTGTGTGTGTGTGTGTGTGTGTGTTCCTCTCTTCACCTCCTCCATGGACTCTTAGGATAAATCTTCGGCACCTGCTGGCTTGTTCTCAGTAATGTGTGGTTATTCTCTGGTGTCGTGTCTCGTGTAATTCCTCCAGCAGTCTCTTCACCACTGGGATCTGGATTACCACCGTCACGATTGCTGGAGAAACATTAGATTAATTGTAAAGCTCCAAAAAGTGGGACAGCTGCATATTTCATGTGCTGCCACGATGACATGAAGAATATCTCTCTTCTCTTTCTGTCTGATTTCCTCTCTCTCTCTCTCTTTTCTTTATGCTCCCTAGAGCTGCAGGCGTTTCTGAGGGAGGGAAAGGGAGAAGGAAAGGTTAGTGTGAACGAGAGGAAAAGGCTGGAATGGTTTGATAAAATGATAGCGCTTTCCTCGCTGTATAATCTCAGTGAAAGGACGCCGATCAAGTGTGGCACAGCACCTGCGGATGGTTCCTCACTAGTGCCCGTCCTACCTCTTTACTCTTTATCATTTCTGACTTGTGCAATCTATATATCTATGTCTGACTCAAGTGTGTGTGTGTGTGTGTGTGAGACACTTCTGATCAGGGTGTTTGTGTGCAGTGTTGGGAAAGGTACCTTGAAATCGTAATACATAAAAAAAGAAGAATGTTGGATTTCCTTAAAATAAACAGTGACTAGTGTTTCTACCCAACTGTGTAAACTAGTTACTAAAACCCACAATTAAGTTGTATGGACTAAAAAAAAAAAAAACGGTAATAAATGAGACAAAAGTTCTAAAGGTAAAAACGGTAGGGAATTTGTTAGTTGTGTATTGTATACCCTACTGTAAAATCCAGCATTGCAGGTCACTAGTATACATGGTTTGATGGTTCACCAGCTCAGATTTGCTTGAGAACAGCATGACTATACTGGTCCACCAGCTAGACCAGCATATACCAGGATGGAATTTATGGTGGTTTATGCTGGATTTCTTTCAGCAGGGTACATGTTCATTTTGCTTGATTTTATGTTAAACTAACAAAAGATCAGCATGTATCCATGGGGAATTTCATGTGCTAAAAAAGCTGTTCCTGAATTGCTCGTCCGAGTGGAAAAATGATATACAGTACTGTTGCCAGATATTGATTACATAAAATCACCAAAATACAGTTGAACTAACTGAATCAAAAACATATTCTCCCAAATTTTTGACAATCAATAGATAGATAGATAGATAGATAGATAGACAGACAGACACAGATAGATAAATAGGCAGATAGATAGATAGGTGGATAGATAGGTGGATAGGTAGATAGATAGGTGGATAGGTGGATAGATAGGTGGATAGGTAGATAGATAGGTGGATAGGTGGATGGATAGGTGGATATGTAGATAGATAAGTAGATAGATAGGTGGAAAGGTAGATAGATTGGTAGATAGATAGATAGGTGGATAGATAAGTAGATAGGTGGAAAGGTAGATAGATTGGCGGATAGATAGGTGGATGGATAGGTGGATAGGTAGATAGATAGGTGGATAGGTGGATGGATAGGTAGATAGATAGGTGGATAGGTGGATGGATAGGTGGATAGATAGGTGGATAGATAGATAGATGGATAGATAGGTGGATAGGTAGATAGATAGGTGGATAGGTGGATGGATAGGTGGATAGGTAGATAGATAAGTAGACAGATAGGTGGAAAGGTAGATAGATTGGTGGATAGATAGATAGGTGGATAGATAGATGGATAGGTAGATAGATAGGTGGATAGGTGGATGGATAGGTGGATAGGTAGATAGATAAGTAGACAGATAGGTGGAAAGGTAGATAGATTGGTGGATAGATAGATAGGTGGATAGATAGATGGATAGGTAGATAGATAGGTGGAAAGGTTGATATATAGATGGATAGGTGGATATGTAGATACACAGACAGAGTGAGTGTGTACCTACTTAACTATATTTTGGGGACAAATGTGTACCCAGATAGATCAAAACCTGACAAAATCTCCAAAAACCTCCCTTTAGGGACGTCCTCATTTGTAAATCTGGTAGAAAAATAAAGTAATTAAAAGTTTCCTAAAAATGTAAAAATGCAGAAAGTTTTGTGTGATGGGCAGGTTTAGGGGTCGGGAAAGTGTAAGGGGAGTGTATTTACAGTATAAAAACTATTACGTCTATGGAATGTCCCCATTTAGATAGCTAAGTAAACGTGCGTGTGTGCGCGCGTGTGTCTGTGTGTGTGTTGGTGGCATCACTGATCCTCAGCAGCTGCGTGTGTCTTGCGCGTCGTCCCGCAGCAGGTGTGAGATTACGGCCAGCTCTTCCTCTGTCTCTGTGCAGATGTGAGGGGTATTAGATGTGTGTTTGTCCATGCACACAAGCACACACCTTCCACTGACCCTGGATCAGAGTCCCCAGCGTCTGCTTCCTGTGCAGAACACGCATCACGTCACCTTTGACCCTCCGCTGCGAGGGCCGATCGAGTCGCTCGCTCTAGAGAGGATCACAGCTGGGGTTCATCACTCCATCGGGGGCTTCATGGGTGGCTCTACTAGTGCAGGTCGTGGTGTGTTCGGCGTATGGAGAACATTTATTGAAAGACCACATTATTTTTAACATCATTTGAAAAATGTGAGACATGCACAGTGAGGCAAGAAAAAAGAAAAAAAATATACCATTTTAAAGTTTAAAAGTTTGAAGGAAGTCTCTTCTGCCCATCAGGGCTGCATTTATTTGATCAAAAATACAATCAAATCAGTAATATTGCATATTAATTACAGTAATAATATCTTTCTGTTTTCTATTTAGATATATTGTAAAATAGCGCTTTGAGTAGCACTTTGAGTCTGAGAAAGCCGCATTAAAAATAACATTTATTATTATTAAAATATTTTTTCCCCCCCTGTGATCAAAGCTGAATTTTCAGCATCATTACTCCAGTCTTCAGTGTCACATGATCCTTCAGAAATCAGTATAATATGATGATTTGCTGCTCAAGAAACATTTCTGATTATAATCAATGCTTAAATCAGTTGTGCTGCTTCAGATTTTTTTTGGAAATCGTGATACATTTTTTCAGGCTTATTTGATGAATATAAAGTTCAAAAGATCAGCATTTATTTGAAATAGAAATCTTTTGTAATGTTATACATGTCTTTACTGTCAAGTTTGATAAATTTAATGCATTCTAAATAAAAGTATTAATTTCTTCCAAAAAACAAACAAACACCGCCCAGCGTACTGTTGCTAAATACAGAAAAGATGTTGAAATGGCCAGTCATACGTTATCAAGCTCTTGCCGTCATTATTACCATGCCAGTTTCTGAACAAGACAGATTTTTGAAGCTTATAAATAAATGTTCTCTGTGGATTAGGAAGGAGTTTTGAATTCTGAATATTAGAGTGTTTACAAAACTCATCATAACTCTTTTATTTCAAAAGATCAAAAGAAAAGTCCTGTTTTATATTATATGGGCTTATATTCACCGGGGATATAAGATGACGAGTGGTACAAAACATTTACAAAGCTTTACATAGAAATATCTGCCTTAAAAGTATATGTGTGGACTGACGTCAAAAGATGATGTGTTTCAGAGCGCTGATGTGGGTCATAAAACTCACTAACAGAGCCCTATTTTTCAACTTCTGTAAAAAAAAAAAAAAAAGAAGAGAGGGGATATAAAGTTGATGTTATACTGTATGTCTCAACAGCGGAAAATGAAAGTGTGTGAGCTGTCAGCTCACACACTATCACACTTTCACTGTGCAGCATGAAGAAAATGGTTCGCCAGCAAAAGCCTGTGATGTTTTTTTCTTTTCTTTTTCTTGGTTTATTTACAGATGGAATGACTGCAGAATCACTACTAGATTACAGATGACAAAAGACCATTCATCTGTTTCAACAGGCCGTTGTCTTATATTCACATCTAGATTCTCAAGCACGTTTCACTATAGTGTCCTTAACAGCTGTTGGTGCTAATGCGTTTATGTAATTACATACGTTTTATGGAAGATGCTCTTTTTACAAAAAAAAAGGTTCCAAAAGGTTTTTTTTTTGTAGCGATGCAATAGAACATTTTTGGAAATTACATTAAATTAAATTCAATTCAATAGTTGAAGATCTTAATTTACCAAAATTAAAATAAAGCTAAAAATGCATAATTACAAAAGCACAAAATTACTAAAACCTACTTGTATTAAAAAGAAAATGAAAATTGAAAATATAAAAGCTGATTAAACATTGAATGAATACTATAATGTTATATAAACAATACTAAAATAACACAAATTATTGCACTTCTATGGCTTTGTTTTGGCCATAGTATAGAAAAAGAATATAATTAGGCCGGTTATGTGTTACTACATACATCAGACACCGATCACAGACTTTTTAGTCACTGCAAGACCGTTCGCATGCAAAAGCACAGTACAACACATAGTTAGCATGTTAAATACCTTTCCGAGAAATTGCATCTGTAAATTCATACTTGCTGCTTTATCAACCATTCTGGGGTGCGTTTCCCAAAAGCATCGTTGGCCAACTATGATCGCAATTTCCATTGAACTCTATTGGTAACGACGGAACTTGCGACCATAGTTGGCTTTGGGAAACGCACCCCTGACCGATTGCTAACTATCATTATGTGCATAATATTACATGCATAAAACACAGTTCAGTTGATAATAACTGTAAGACAAGCATAATTGTACCTTTCTGGAATTGAATGTATTACTGTAATGCAGTCTGCCAAGTAAAATGCACAGACCCAACGCAATAGATAACAGATAATGTTGTTTCCTGGTGCTGCCCATCACTTGCTATTTGCATCAATAGTCTCCAGGGAGAAATAGTGAGTGTGCTAAGTGTTCTTTACTTTTGACTACCTTTATTTTAAATATAGCCTCTCTGGTTTTGGCCCTATGCTGCAGTGCTGCTATTGTTGCCATATATCTTATGCGTGCCGCCCCACTGTAATGGATAGCATCACCTTAAGTTACACTAGCCATTCGCCTCAAATATATGTCCCTGTCTTCCTAAAGCCAGCTCTGTAAAATGATTAAGGAGATTTTAAAAAAACACTTCCATAACATATGGGCCAAACATATGAGGGGCGAGAAATTGCATCGAATAATACAAATAAAAGACATTGGTCTCTGTCCAGGAGAATAGTGCTTAAGTTAATGCCTTTTTGTATGCTGGGATGGGCTCAAATCCAACAACAGCAGCAGGTACAATGAAATTGGACACCTTTTACAGATGGAGAGCGGAAGCGAACAGCAGTTTTCTGGGCTCACGGATACATTAAGAGACTGGAGCGCACCGGGTTTGGCTACGCTCTCCGAGAGCAGAGACAGATGTGGCGTTCTGTGACGGCACTCGCGTGCAGTCTCAATATCCCAAGTCACTAAACAACATAAACATGCCAACAACACGGACTTCAGGAAGAGGACAGGCTGCACATTGATGATGTTTAGAACAACTAAAAATGAATCTCGACAGTATGTGCACAATAATATCTGCAGCCCTTTCTAACAAAAGACTCTGTCTAGCATTGTTTGTGTTTACTAACAGAGCTATTACAAGGAAATGACATGATTGTCATCATTTACTCCGCCTCATGTGGGTTTGATGCTGCATTACTTTCTTTCACACAAAAGGAGATCTTCAGAAGATTGTGGGAACTTCTGTTTACAACACATGCAAAAATGGATGGGGATCTATAGTCAGTTTGCAAAAAAGACACCATAAAAGTATAGTAAAAGTATTTACTTGATATGAAATATCAAATGTATAATGTAAGAGTCAGACTGCTTAATAGTGATTTGATGTGCTTTAAATAAATAAATAACCGTGATAGATAGATAGATAAATAGATAGATAGATAGATAGATAGATAGATAGATAGATAGATAGATAGATAGATAGATAGATAGATAGATAGATAGATAGATAGATAGATAGATAGATAGATAGAATTACAGACAGACAGAAAGGTGATGGATAGAATGTTTAAATGTTGGCTTGACTTTTTTATAGGTCTTACAAGACATGGTGGAAGAACACTTAATATCCCAGAATGCATTAGCTGTGTTACTCAATACCTGGCCCTTCCTGCCAATTCCTATTTAACTTCATCTGTCCAGTTTACAATCAAATGCTGATTTATGATTGAAAAGGCAGCCAATTCTTGAACTCTGCAGAGAGACTCCTCTGAGTCTGAGAGAGGAGAGAGAGAGGAAGAAAGAAAGAAAATAATACAGGTTTGGAGTAAATTACGGTATGTTATTGTTCAACTACTCCAACTAAACCAGTTTAATCTAACCTTCACCGCACTAATCCTTGGGCCTCATTTATAAAACGTGTGTACGCACAGATTTGGTCTCAGAGTCTGCGTACACTAAAATCTACGCTTGCGTTCATATTTATAAAAATTGTGTTTGACTTGGAAAAGTGCTTAGCATCACGTCAGGGTCTAAGCAGACGTGTGCACTTTTCCTTGTGACAGAGAGTCGGAGATCTACAGGGATTTGGAAATACGCTCGCGATTCCTAAGAAAAGCTTTTGAACGTTGACTGGTGCTCTGTTGTACGTTAATGACATTAATAGGAGGCATTTATAAAGCGGAGTTCTGAAACCAATCAGCTGCGCACAATTTCAAGATCATTCGCGATTTATAAATTTCACATCTGGAAGAGAGGCGTACGCAGGTTTTTTGTATACGTTGGTTCCAGTGGGGATTCTTTAAGACTGCAAGGGAAGCTCGGCTTCCCCTATAATGTCAAAAAATTAATGGTCAAATATTGTGTTAACATTTTATTGACTAAAAATGTGTGTTAGAACACGTTCATCTCGAAGACGAGTTCGTTCAGAATCAGCTTAATATAGCAGGTCGGCTGACTCGATTTCCTTCTCATTCATTCCCGGAGCGTCACAGTCCATTTCCCTGTTGAAGCCCAGCGTCCATTGACTTCAATGGGGCTGCTTTGAACAGTTTTTTTCAGTGCTTCGAAACTAGACGGTCATTGGATAAATCTGCGATTATGTCCCGCCCTCGGACGCTCAGCTTCTATGGGGAGAATAGAGGAGTGGGCGGGGCTGGACTCCGGGCTTCCGCGTGAGGATTGGAGGGTCTGTCGAAAGACTGCATCTCCTTTTGATTGACAGGGAATTTTGACAGCGAAATTGCTAGCCAAGTTTCATCATACATTTCACACAATTATACACCACATTCCTTGTTTCAGTTTAACCTAATTCCCACATTTCCTCCGTCGAATTTAATATCTTTTTTTTTAGATCGTTTATTCATTCATTCATAAAGTATGTATATATATATATAAAAATAAATATTTAAGTGTGAATAAATGAACAATTTTTATGATGTAGGCCGAAAATGAGCTTTCCCTCTTTGAAAGACCAGCAACCGCCACTGGTTGGTTCTCTGAATCACACGCACGCGCGTTTGAGGAATGGTCGTGAGCTGAAATGCTCTACCTGAGGCCCCTCGTGTAAGTGAGGAGCGGGGCTGTGGATCTGTCTAGCTCAGGGACCTCCATCAGTCAGAGAGGTTGGTGTTTCGCAGCTGTTGGTCTGGAGGAGAGACGCCTCCAGGTTTGTACTCCACTCATTTGTTCGGCACCACTGGCTTAATAATTACACCTGGGAAGGGCAGGTAATGGGTCGTATCCACGCAATTACGGCTCCCCGCCAAAACACTCATTTTTCTTTGTCACGTCGGGCTGCCTTAATTGGAGTCATCGGGGCCGTGTTGGGTGGCGACTGGGGGTCTTTAGCGGACTATCCTATTGAAGCCTTGACAGAGGTCACGTCAGGGTCGGGTCACTGGTACTGTACTCACGACTGTAGGCCGCCGGTGCGCTCCAGTTCAGCGAAGGTGGCTGGAAACAGTACAGTAACATGAGGGCATAACTACAATACATCAACGTTATTGTGGTTACAAACAGTCAAATGGGGTCATATGTGCCTCCGTTTCATTATCGAAACTAGCACTGCAGGGCATTTTCAGTTCCCAGAGTGTCTTTTTATTTCATTGCATGTTTCGATGTTTGTCGCTGTCACAAATGAAGAAATTTCACAGATTTTTTTCGTAAAACAGGGGTCAAATATTAAAGCTAGAATATAGGAGCATAATTAGTGTTGGGGAAGCTACTTTTAAGCTTACAAGCTTATAGTCCCCCTGATGTGGTGAAAATCAAGCTCTTAATGTGCGTTTTATGTTTTATGATAGAAATTAAAGGATAAAAGGGCACAGGCAGCATCCATTTAAACTTTTAGTCCAATAATGTTTTATTTATTTTTTGAAAAGATAATTTATAGTCGCCTATGTAGATGTATACACAACAATATGAAAAAAATTGAAAAATCACAGTTAGAAAATTATTGATGGGTTGTCATGTTCTTTTCATTTCTTAAAAATACTTTCTTAAAGGAAACTAAAAATACCTAATTAACTAAATAACTTTAAACAGTAAATACACTACTGATCAAAAGTTTAGGGTTGGTAAGGTTTTGAAAGTGTCTTAACAGTCATATTGTAAAATATTATTACAATTTAAACTAACTGTTTTCTATGTGAATACGTTTAAAAATGTAATTTATTCCTGTGATCAAAGCTGAATTTTCAGCATCATTACTCCAGTCTTCAGTGTCACATGATCCGTCAGAAATCATTCTAATATGCTGGTTTGCTGCTCAAGCAATATTTCTTATTATCAATGTTGAAAACAGTTGTGCTGCTTCATATTTTTTGGAAACTGCAAGATTCTTTGCTGAATAGAAAGTTAAAAAGAACAGCATTTATATGAAGTTTTTTTAATAAATTTTTTTTTTACAAACATTAAAAATGTCTTTACTGTCACTTTTTGATCAACTAAATGCATCCTTGCTGATGCATTTGACTGACCCCAAAATTTTGAATGGTATTTTGGGGTTCAGCTGAAGCCCCTGCTCCAGATAAATACAGGATGTGCAAACATGACAGGTTAGAGAGCACAGATAGATACATAATATTACAGATGTTACATGCTGTTAAACCAGCGATTATTCTCCCTAACTCTGCGACTTTCATTCACAGAACTTGATAATTAAATCGGAGATATCCGTCATATAAAGAATGGAAATATTTTGGCTGGTGTGCTAACCGTGATACATGATCCGTGCACACTTTCTAAAAATAAATGGAGCCGTGGTAATGTTCAACATTGTATTTACAAGGCAATTGGCAGGACTTCATATTTTTCCCATAAAGACTGACTCATGTGCGTACGCAGACACAACACAAAAGCCTCATTGAGCCGGAGACGCTCTTCCCGATCCATGACCTGAGGTGAGGTTTGCTCTTTTTCTGGGGAGCAGGTGAGCTCTGTTGTCCATCACCGAAGATGAAACGAAGCAGACGAGATTGTTTTCAGACTTGATCTGGCCATGTCTGTCTGCCGTCGTGGTGTAAACATAACAGGAGTACTATTGATTTTTGCCAGCAGGAAATCACTTTGTTGATGATGTGTGGTTTATGGAAACTATAACACAACATGGTGTCTATCTCCGAGGCAGTTTGTGCCGTGGCATACTGAGATCACTCATATGCTCTTCGCTTTTATGCGCTTTAAAGGGGTTATATCATATATTTTTATTATTTATTTATGTTTTCCCCTCAGGTCAACTTGTACTATTAGCACCAAAACAGGTTATTAATACACTTTTCATCTCTAAGGGTTCATATCAAGGCAAATTTTTCTCCCCTTGACCTAAAAGTGTTCCTGAGTACTGTTAAAACCAAAATAAGACCAAAATAATCATTTATTAAAGCTGACCTGCAAAAACGTCTAATTTTACATCAGAAAACCAAATTCATGTAGCCATGCCGTTCCAAACCAAACCTGTATGCTGTTGCTTTTTAGTAGATTACAAAATAAGGTGCAGCGAATTAATAGAAAAATCAATGCTGAGGTTAAATGAATAAAATACAATAGAAAAGGTGGAATGTTTAATCCATCAGATTAGAACATGTTTTATTTAAAAATTATAATTCTATTTATTTCTTTTTTGATAAAAAGATGTCTAAAACACTAATGACACTTATTGGACTAATTACTACTCAAGTTAAATTGTTTTATGATAGAAATTAAAGGCTCAGTCCCTAATTTTTTAATTCATTGCGTATTGAGACAAAGTATATTAATAAAGTATTAGAAAAATATTGATTGATTGTGAAATATTGTTACATTTTAAAGTAAGATTTTCTATTTTAATATATTTTAAATTGTAATTTATTCTTGTGATCAAAGCTGAATTTTTTTGCATCATAACTCCAGTCTTTTGTGTCACATGATCCTTCAGAAATCATTGTAATATGATGATTTTCTGCTTAAGAAACATTTATTATTATTATCATCATCAATGCTGAAAACACTGCATGTTGAAAAGAATGGAAACAGTGATAAATTACTTCAGGATTATTTGGTGAAGGAACGCATACGATAACCAATTTTCTGCAGGACACAGAATAAGACACATGCTGCTGTTTTAATCTCTCTTAATCTCCCTCGCGTTCAGACCAGCCCTTCAACTTCCAAGTTTAAACTTTTATGATTTGTGATTTGCATTTACGACACCACTTTTATCCTTACTGTTCTCCACCATCATAAAAACACTCACCTTATTCATTAAGACAAGGAGGAAGTGCTGCCCACCTCTTAAGTGCTGTAAAGAGAGTCATCTCTGAACCCGTCTGATCCCACAATGCACTGCTGCATCGCCACCGTCTGGTTTGTCCACATCTGTTTGGCATATGAATAAAATACTGTTCAAAATATATCCTCCAATTACAGCCATCTCTCTTGTGGACCTTTAGTCACTTCATGTGCTTTCATTGATCCAGTTGCTATCAGATCGGATTTGTTGCTACTATCTGATTAGTAGAAATGGATGAAGTGGAAATACCCTTTAAATGTTAAAAATAGTCTGGGAAAATGTTGCTAGGAAACTGGGGATGCTGCTGTATATTACACCTCCGGATTGTGTTTCTCCTTATAAACCTCATTTAAAGGTCACAACCTTCATCGGGTCTTTGACCTTTGCTATAAACGTTCATTTCTGTGCAGACCTATAAATCAATTTAGGACTCGAACGTAAGTAAAATCGGTAACACTTTAGTTTAGGATCCAATAGTTGCTTATTACCATTCAAATTACTTATAAAGCACATAATAATGGCTTATTCTGCATGACCATATTCTACATTACTTAATCCTACCCAATACCTAAACTTAACAACTACCGTACTAACTATTAACAAATAGTAATTAGGAGTTTATTAAGGAAAAAGTCGTAGTTAATAGTTAGTTAATAGTGAGAATTGGACCCTAATCTAAAGTGTGACCGTATAATTTGTTTTAAAAAAGGTGGTCTACATGCGCAAACAAAAATTCTTAATATGTGTATAAATCTTATTATGTGTTGAATTTAACAACATTTGAAAATTATTAAAATAGCATATTTTATAGAAGATTGTGAGCTCTGGTACAAGATTATTTTAATGGCATTGAGCCTGAATAATACTATTCGGCCAGTTATGAATAGTAATTTGCATTTCCTAAACACGCTTGAAGTGATTGACCAATCACAACACACTGACCCAGCCAGCCAATCAGAGCACATTGAGCTTTTCGGAAGGAGGGGCTTCATAGAGACAGGAACTAAACAGAGCATTTCTGACAGATTGGGAAGAGAGGAGCAGTAACAATGGAAAATATGTGAAAAATAATGTTTTTTTTGAACATTCAATCATGGAAACCTATTCTTGTAGAGCTCAAAAACAAAATCAAGACTTTGTAAAAGGGCATAATGTGGCCTCCTTAAAGGGATAGTTCACCCAAAAATGAAAATTCTGTCAGTATTTACTCTCCTTCATGTTGTTCAACCCCGTAAGACCTTCGTTCATCTTTGGAACACAAATTAAGATATTTTGGATTAAATCTGAGAGCTGGATCACTCCTCCATAGGCTTCTTAAGGGATTAACACTTGTTCCCGAAAAGTTATTAAAGACATTGTTAAAATAGTCCAAGTGACTACAGTGGCTCAATCTTAAGTTTATCAAATGACGAGAATACTTTTTGTGCGCAAAAAACAAACAAAAATAACAACTTTATTTCAACTATTCTTTTTCTCCTCTGTGGGCCTCGAGTCAATTCACTAGTGTAATAGCGTAAGTGTTGTACGTCACACGCATCACACACATGACCAGCGTCGGCCAATAGTGAGCCTACGTGTGACGTAGCTCTACACAATCACACTACGCTAACTGACTCGAGGCCCACAGAGAAGGAAATGAATAGTTGAAATAAAGTCGTTATTTTTGTTTGTTTTTGCGCACAAAAAGTATTCTCGTCGCTTGATAAACTTAAGATTGAGCCACTGTAGTCACTTGGACTATTTTAACGATGTCTTTAATAACTTTTCGGGGAACAAGTTTCAATCCCTTAGAAGCCTATGGAGGAGTGATCCAGCTCTCAGATTTCATCAAAAATATCTTAATTCGTGTTGCGAAGATGAACGAAGGTCTTACGGGGTTGGAACAACATGAGGGTGAGTAAATACTGACAGAATTTTCATTTTTGGGTGAAATATCCCTTTAAGTTGTTGGATCATGACATCTAAAAATAACCATGCTTATATATATTTATAAAATATGCTAAAAATCTTCATCATGTTATACAAAAAAAGTTTTTAAAAAAGTGTCATTTTATTACTATGTTTTCGCACCATAGTACACCTTAAAGTACCATGTAAATACCATAGTATATGCAAATGGTAATATTTCAATAAACAAACATTGTGAAGTTGTTTTGATTGATACTGTGAAGCAGCTTTGATACAATATGTATTGTGAAAAGCGCTATATAAATATATTTGACTTGACTTGACTTGACTAATATTTCAATGATATACTGTATATCAAAACATCTGACTGTATATTTTTGTAAGGGTTATAATCTCTCTAATATTTTTTAGCACCTCTTTTCATCTTGGGATGCATTTAGTGTCACACTGAAGATTTTACTCTTCCAAAAAAGCACTATGGTATATATATCAAAGTACTATAATCGTCTTTTTGTTAAGGACAAGCTCAACACAATAAATCACCAATTCGGGAAAATAAATTAAAACAAAAAAGACTGAAATAAGACATTAAGAAAATGTTCGGTTCAATGATTATTGAGGATCATCTGTTTAATGAAGGCTTCAGGCTGCCAGCTGGTGTTTCTTAATCAGTGATCTGATTAAACACTGCTTTTTCTGGTTGTATATAATCATATAGAAGATTTAATTCTAACAATCATCAAGCTTGTGTTACTATTTCGCCCTGCCAGGGTATTACATCATTAAAACAGAAAAAGTCTCTTGATACTGTGCAGTGTTTTATCAGCGAATGACAGAATAACATCTGCACTTCTGAGCATGCTAAGTGTTCCAGAGTCAAGAAGACAGAGAGATGAAAAGTTAAACAACACTCAAACAAAACATCCACAGTGAGTTTTGTTTGATCAATGATTGATAGCCTGTCTGATGGTCGGAAGTCAGAATTTGCTGAAGATCAACTATTTTCTTTTCATTTTGTGAGAGGAAGAGGGAACGAAAGGCTCTCAATCTTTCACCCTTTCAATATTTCACAAGTGACAAACAAGATGTGACTTCCATTCAGAGCTTGGCCACCTCCCCAGAAAACATTGCTTCTTTAGAAATGCTGATACAACCTTTTCACAGCTTCCTTATTTTCCTCCGGTGATGCAGCATCAAGACAAAGCCAAAAACAGCACTGGGAACTGAAAATAAATGTGTGGTTAAACACTTTCTTCCTTAATTTGTTTCTTTCTCCGATCAATAGCAGATGTTCAGGAGTGAGTGTTCAGGAAACCTGTTTGGAAACATCACGGCAAAATTGATTACACACTTGATTATCTTGCACTGTGATATTAATTGCATGATAATTAAAAGGAAGGGTAGGGAATTTTCAGAGAGGCTAGCAATAGCGAGCTAGCTTTGAAAGCATGCGATCCCACCCTCACTTCAGAGCGTCTCCGAAGACATGCCTCCTTCAAAACACATGAACTCGGACAGCAAGGAGCAAACAAAAACGTCACAAGAGACGGAGTTAAACTACATCATGTCTCAAAGCACATAACATTACAATAATAATGAACATAAACAACTGACCCGTACCACCCGACTGATGCAGATTCATTTCGGCGTTGACATAGAAATGCATAGATTTAAGTCACGAACCGCTTGGAGTTTAATGTCACAGATTTTCATCTTTTCCAAATTAGTAATGACATGAACTACAATAAGCTGGTTGTTTTAGTTCAGGAGGAACTGTAAAAGGCGGCTGCTGTTTCGGTTGCGGCGCTCGGTGACTGACGTCTGTCTAACTCTAATGACATGTGATGTGTACATGAGCAGGTGCACTGAGATATGAAAATACATACGGTGAAAGGGCAGGTAGGACATCGTATCATTGCATTCGGAACGAATGAACTAACTGCAAAGTAAAGCACGATCAATTACATTTCACTGTGGGCGGGGCTTGAGAAGAATAGCATTTATTTATTAACGATTGTGTATGTGTGTGTGTATATATATACACACACATACACATATAATGGTCTATAATGGACAAAACACAGTCCTAATGGTCTAAAAAATATGCTCTATTTACCTTATGCAAAAATATTTCCTTTTTTTTTCATTTTGATTTAAGCTGAAATGTTATCAGGACAAGTTTCCATGAGATCCACCCTCATATAGCAGAAAGAATGATTTTTTTCCGACTGCCCACGAGATCTGAATAACAGTCCGAATAACTCATTCATACCATTAATCAGCTCATTTGTTTGGTCTGCCATGGCCTTGATATTTCAAGCTTCCCTGAGTCTGTCGCTGGACGGTAATTAGGGTAAATGAAATCAAGAGAGCCATGGAAATACTTTATGCCAAACTAATCGAGCAAACAAATAGACTTCTAAATCTACACACGCTAACTACTAAAACCCCTCACGAGCCACACGCATACACACACAAAGACGAGGCTGTGCTGTGCTAACGCTTCCCTCCTGTGCAGTTTTCCAGCTGAGATTTATGCATGCTGCTCACAGGTCAGATTTGAATACTGTCTGAAGAGAGGAAGGTGGCTTTGGCACACAAGAGACCTTTGAAGCTTTTGATGGGCAAAAAGTCATTTTCATAGTTGTTAAGAGTCGGACAATGAGCTTGAATAACAATATACATTAGCCGCTTGGTCAGCGGAATAGAGCAGGGATTCGCAGCACAGAAAAGGCCTTAGTCCACGGATATGTGTGGATGTATAATTTACCCGGCTGCATTATCTCCGAATAAGCATGTGGAGCCAATGCATATCCCAGAATTCTAGGGAATGAGTAATTTGCAAATACATCTGATTCCATCCTGCTCTGACACACCATGAATAAGACTGTTTTAAGCCGAACTAATGAGTCATTCCACTCATATCCGGATATAGCGCTTAATTGGCACGCCGTATTCCACAGGAAAAGTATTCATATGCATTCATAACCAGACTATTAGTTTAGATTTACATATATGAACAGCCTGAAGAAGAGAAATACAACAAACGAGTTTCTCTTTTACGAAAATCTGATTAAATGGAGGGCAAAGTCAGACCTTACGGGAGCTTCTGCATAGTTTTTCTCAATAAGAAACCAATCCAATGAATCCAATAACCAATAAACAGCTGATTAAGTCTCCCGAGGCATAAAGCAACCTTTATCCTGAAAGAAAAGGCTTTTCCCCCCTTTTCTTTAACCCCCCCCCCCCCTAAAATCCCTCTGCTATCCACAGAATATCAAACAAAAAACCATGCTACTCTGTTGAGATACTTAAACACTGAAAAAAAAGTATGTTAGCAGATCAGCTTTAATAAGCCCACCTAATATTCCCACATATTCCCATAGCGAGAACCAGTAAATGAGTGGATAGTAAAACCGAGAATTTGACTGATGAAGTTAAAATAAGTTACTTTAATAGACAAATAATGAAGAAATGTTAAAACAGTAAAAAGCTGATAGCTTGAAATATTCCACAGATGTTAATGACAATGCAATGACGCAATTGCTCCATGACGTACAAAAAAATAGCTGTTCTGTTTTGAACTGATATTAACAGTTTTATATGGTAAAGGGTTTTTATTAAATATTTATTATTATTGTTATTACTATTAATTTCATTCATAAATTTTTGTCTGTAGAAAAATTTACTATTATTATTATAAACAATAATATTTATTTTTCATTACATTTAATTTTTATTATTAAATAGAAAATAGTGAATCAAATTTTATATATATATATATATATATATATATATATATATATATATATATATATATATATATATATATATATATATATATATATATATTTATATACATATATATATATATTTATATACATGTATGAAACATAGTAGCTGATTACATTTTCCCTGGAAAAGAAAAAGTTATTTTCTTTAAAAAAAAACAAGAGACACATTTTACTTTGTTGAGTCTATACTTAAACACTGAACAAACCTTGTGATGCCAAGGAAACTTTAATAAGGCCAATCAATAAGACCAGAATTATTATTATTCATAATAATAATACAAATACAATTATTAATAAATATATAAATAATTAAAGCGGAAGAAGATGATGATGATGATGATGATGATGATGATGATGATAAATAATTATTGATTAATGAATACATTTTAGACTGTAGAAAAAAAAACATTATTATTATTATTTGTTTTGTTGGCTGGTAATCTGATAAGTATGCTGTACTAGTCGACAGTATTTTTAGACATGCAATTTCTGTTGTTTTTGGTTGTCTGTTTTTTTTTTTAGTACAGAGAAGAGCATGAATATACATGAAACCAAAATATGGTGTTCTGACACTATGGGAAACAATTTAGAGATTTAACTTGCCTTACAAATTGATTCAAACGCACATAATTTGCTGACAGCTTTGTATTCTTGAATAGTAATAAGTTGTTTAATACTATCATTTGTGCATTTTGCATGAAACATACAGGAACGCCCGCGAGAAGATAATGACATTTAATCTATATTTCATTAAATATCATCTTCAGATTATTTCCGAATAAGACATTATTCTTGAATTCTTCTCATAGACGCCACCCAGCAGCAGTAAATCCCGTCTCAAGTGATTATTAGAGGAGCAGAACGGGTCTTTTCTGTCCCAACGCCCCGCTTTGCCCATTTCTCATTTCCCATTACAAGAGCCCTTCCTGATTCTAATTGTGACACTGGTATTTGAACGGCCGTGTTTGCATGGCGAGCCTGATAAGGGCCAAGGGTAAATAAATGAAAAAGAAGTGACAACAGCAATCTATCTGCCCTTTCTCCTTCAGCATTCATTGGACGATAACTCATCCCGCTGTGTGCGTATTTCCTCGCCTGTCTTCAGCTGCAGTGAGCTGGAAATGCGAGGTGCCAGGGCCCTTGATAAGCATCCCGCCACAATCATGACCGGGCTGATCAGTGCGAAAACGGAAACGCTTCACGCGCTTTGGGTCCATCTGATGGGGGTTGTGTGTGGACCCTCGGGTGCTGTGACGTGCCGCTCGCTCCTCTGCTGTCTTACAGCATTAACTTCTGAAGTCAGACACATTACAGATTATTAGTATACCAAATGCCCTAGCATAAGCTTGCAATTGAACGTTACTGGATGTTGGGATATCAACAAGCAGCAGCCATCTTTAGAACTTACGTTTTTTTGCGGTAGCTCTGTATATTTCTATGGAATCACTGTCGAAGAGTAATTAGATGGTGAAGAGGATTTACTTATTGTAGAGTTAACAAAAGTTATCATGAGCATTGTAATGTTTGAAGTGGATGTCATAACAAATGTAGACTAGGAAGATTTTTTAAAGGAGCGGTTCATTCATAAATCTGTAAGATCTAACCTTCATGCTGTGGAAATACAAACCGGAAGACAGAACACAACTAACGAAGAGCTGAAAAGGGGCGGGGGTACATAACATTTATGTAATGAGAAACTCTATAACATTATGTAAAAATGCCGGCATCCGGCGGAGCAAGGTTATTATACAGTAGCTAACTACAACCATGTATACATTTTGTTCCTTAATACTTAAAAAATAAACATAACAGCAAAAATAAATAAATAAATAAATACATTAGTCAACATTTGAGGTAGATAAAAACCTTTCATGAAGTTATATATGAATTTTGAACAATAATCTTGTCTTAGGACAACAACATTTTTTTTTAGTTTAACTTGATATAGGGGAGACCGGGGATGGTTGTAACACGGGTCAGTTAAACAATTCCAATCTGTCCAATCAGGAACTAGTTACAAATCAACTGATTCACTTTACACATGCTCAGTTTAGTTCTTATTCCACATGTGATAAAGTAGAGCCCTGTGGCAGACACAGCACATGTTAGAGTGGAAAAAACAATTTTGAGGTAAGAAAGTTACTTTTATAAATTTTTTTGTTTTTATTATGGGAATTTCTGCTTTGTAGTTAAACTCATCAAACTTTTATTATGTGTCTGTGTAGATATTTTCCATGCAAGTTGTTAGTGCTAATGTTTTGCCTGTTAGCTGTAAGGTGAGCTAGTTCATGGCTACATGACTCTGGGTTAGTTGTAACAACAAGACTCTGGGTTAGTTGTTACAACAATGAAACGTTACACACACACACACACACATGACAAACTGTATATTCAGTTAAAATGAATAAACCTACCCATCACAGGAGACATTCTGCATTTTTACATTTTTAATAAAACACTGCTTAGTATGTTTTTTAAGCCATTTGAAATATGAGGACTCATGAAATGTCCTCATAAATCACGTTCAAGTTGTAATACCAGTGTAATACCCATGTCATTATACACATTTGTGTCCTCACAAATCACAAATCACAAAAACAAACACACACACACACACACACACACACACACACACACACACACACACACACACACACACACACACACACACACACACACACACACACACACACACACACACACACACACACACACACACACACACACACACACACTTACACACACAATGTTCAAGTGTTCAAGTGTTCAATTTTATTTGGCCAATACTAACACTGGCAGTAACAAACATGCTTACAAACAAACAATGTGTTCAAGTTCAATTTATTATGGTCAATTACTACTGAGAGTGACAAACACACTGAGACTAAGAGTGACACACACACATCAGTTATATTGAAAAGTCAGTGTTGAATAAAAACCTTTAAAAATAATATTTTTTGTCAAAATCCTTATTTCATTATGTTACATATCACCCCAGTGGATATTATCATGGACGCGGGAAGTAGGGGTGCTGGGGTGCTGCAGCACCCCCTGTTGGCAAACTGATGACAATAAAATGATAGCTTATAAATATATCTCTGGTTGTTGTTTCTGTTCCACAACATTTTGTATGTCATGTTTGGGGTGTGGGGTGAAGAGAGGGATATTTTTAGTAATTATTTAATTAAAAATTATTTAATTTATCTTCAGTGTGTAGTATTAGCCAAGCAGGTGTCTTCTGTCTTGACGCGAATCACGCGATTACGATTCAGCCTACGCAGCACAAAAAAAACACACAAAAAAAACCTAGTCTAAAAAACTGGTGCTAGTGATATAACGTTAGTCTATATCAATATCAGCGCTATAGCAATATAATTAGTTAGCTCATGGCAGAGTTCATCAGCCGAACTCCAGAGCGCAAATCAACCTTTGGTGTACCAAAATCATCGTAAGGTAGAGACACAGTGTCTTACATCTCTGCCTCTTATCTCCAGTAGCACCTCAATGCAGTACATGAGATCCACGGGGAGGAGTCGGATCAAGATCCATGGGGTGGAGATGGGTAGGATTAGGGTTGGGTTTAGGGATTAGGGGTGGGTTTAGGGATCAGGGGGCGGAGTTGGGTAGGTTTAGGTGTATGTAAGGTGGGAGGAGTCGGATCTGGATCCGACTCCTCCCCGTGGATTTCATGTTCCGCAGTGAGAACCATCTCCTTTTTCCTGCCGCCGTGCAGGCCCAGATGGTAGCCTATATGATTGTGATTAGCATGCCTATTATAAAGAAACGAACCTTTTACTATGTCCATTGATTTTGATTAATATGCGCGAGGGAGAGAGAGAGAGAGCAAGACAGCGCTTGTGTTGTGTGAAGACGTGAGAGTGCGCGCGCGCGGCACTCTCTCTCTCTCTCTCTCTCTCTCTCTCTCTCTCTGCTCGTTTGCGCCCTGTCAAAGCATCACTTTGGCGGCCGCCAAAAAGCGGACGATCCGACGGGTTTTAGAAGATTAAATACAACCCGAAACTAAAAAAACAGACCCGGCCTCTATTTGAGACCGGCCTTTATTTACCCAAACCTGTCGCCAGATGAGGCGTGAAAAAGAGACAGGCGTCTAATTGGGACTCGGCTATTATTTGAAGTTTTACGGTATAAAGATCGTTGCCGTGCTTGCGTCACTCCCTTACTCCTATAGTCCCTATGGCCACTTGGCCTGCGTGAATGCAAATGAAAAAAAAAAAAAGGTTTTGAGGGAGAGTAGTAATAATTCGTTGCATTTATAGTGCTTTTCTAGGTAGCCTACTAGTAATTAATAGATCTGTTTAGAAGTGGACTTTTCCTCTAATAACCACGTTCCTGTAATTGCTTGGTCGACCCCCCCCCCCCCCCACGCACGCACGCACGCACGCACGCACGCATGCATGCACGCACCCACGCACGCACCCCCCCCCAAGCACCCAAGCACCCAGCACCCCCTGTCGAAAATGACTTCCCGCGTCTCTGGATATCATAATGTTACATCTCACCCCAGGGTATGTTACAACTAACCCAGACTATGGGGTGAATTGTAACATTTAACTCCTCGTGTTTGAAACTAAACCATGCATTTTCTGTTTGTGTTGCAAAGATAAAAGCTATGTCATTTAATAGCAGACACCTGTAACTAGTTTGGATCACATTTTGAACACACTGACTTCAAAGTACTACAAGATATAGACAGAAAGGTCAAAATTGTTACAACCATCCCCGGTCTCCCCTACTTTATTAAAATCAAACTAAAATTTAAATAAAACGTTATAAAAACTATTTAAAAAACCTAATAAAAATGTGAGAATGACTAAAACTTTAACTAAAATGAAAATGAAGCCATAAATTACCAAAAAGAAAGAAAAACTTAATTTAAATAATTCAATTCAAGTATTACAAAACTTATTTTATTTCAGCTAGTTGCCAAAGCAACATTTCAGATTTTCATTTAGTTTAATTTGATATACACTAAAATAACTAAAACTAAAATAAAATTTCATAAAACTATATTTAAAAAAACAGTAACTAATAAAAGTGATAGAACACAGCAAAATTAGTCTACTAAAACTTTAAAATAAAAACAGAAAACTCAAAAATAAAACTAATTCAAAATATACAAATATATATAATAGTATGTCAATGATACTAAAATATCACTGCTAGGGAGATGTACACAGTTAATGATAAACATTCAGCACATTCAACACAAATAAAATGCACCAATTTTCTCACATTTCTTGAGAATAAAACCTGTTCAGCAGATTTGTGCAGTGACAGGTGTGTAAAACATAACAGTAAATTATCCCCTCTGTGTTTAATCACACACGTGGGAATGAACCCATTCTGTTACAGAGATTTACGAGAGAGCTGCAGTAAATAGTAAAAAAAAAAAAAAAAAAAAAAAAAAAACACAACAGGAGCGAGTCTTACGACCCTGATCTCTGCAGGACATGTCCGAGTCAGCAAACTCCTTGTGCTGCTTGCCACTTCAATATGTTTTAATAAGACCATTGATATTAGTTGTTCTTAAAGGACAATTCCAGCCAAAAATGAACCTAGGGCTAAATAACACATGGGTACCGAGTCGACCATTCTCTGGGATGCGCTTTCATGATAATCGAATGTAAACAGTTTTAACGTTAGTTTTAGTTTAACCAGAGATTAGCTTATAACGCTAGTGTATGGGACATCAAATAAGTAAAAATAAAAATCGCTAGTTAATACCACTAACAAGGCTCAAAATAGCCCCACACTAACACGCTAGCACAATGAGGGTCTCTACCTGCAAACCGAAGCATTGAGAACTTTGTAAGTGTACAGACAGTTTAATAAGAAGATACTTTATAAAGTAGAGCCATCTTTGGAAAACAGTCTCAACCAGTCGAACCGCGAACGCCGTGCTACGTGCTGTTCGATAGTCACAGTTCAGCTCACGTAGCACGGTGTTCGTGGTTCGACTGGTCGAGACTGTTTTCCTATTAAACTGTCTGTACACTTACAAAGTTCTCAATGCTTCGGTTTGCAGGTAGAGACCTTCATTATGCTACCGTGTTAGTGTGGGGCTATTTTGAGCCTTGTTAGTGGTATTATTTTTTACTACAATTGATTTATTTGCTATATTATTTATATTAATAATTATTATTATTAAATAAGAAATCAAAATAATACATATATATATATATATATATATATATGTTAAATAAATATTATTTATTTAATAAATATTAAATACAACCACAAAATATGAAATATTATGGTTAATATTATTATTAATTTCCTTCATGCTATGTTGTCTGATTTATTACAGTATTTTATTTACATAATTGTTATTATATTAACCGTTATTCATATTTCTTGAATTTAAATTTTATTTGTAGTATTAATTATTATTAAATGAGAATAGTACATAGTAGAATATAGCAGAAACAGAATGTCGTATTGTTTTCAAATAAAAAATAAAATTAAAATGTTGTGCATTATACATATGTACATTACATATGTTTGTTTTTTTGCATTTGTTGTGTCGCCACGTCCAGCTTTTTATCTATTGTTTTATCTACAGTGCAGTTTGCAGTAGAAATGAATGCACCTCTGTGTTTGTCCTCGCTTCTGCATCCTGTTGTAATTCTTTGATATGCCAGCGACAGTCCCCAGTTTTTTTTTTTGTAATGTCAGGGAAATTTGTAGCCATGGCAAGGCGACTTGTTTAATAAATCACAAGTTTGCAGCACGCCTGCTGCCTCTGCCGTGCTGCTCAGCACATAAACAACATGTCGCAGCATCTGAATTTTGTCACTTACAGATGAGACAACAGCTCAGTGTTGGACGAAGGCCTGTCCCAGTCGACTCTTACAAAGACATTTTGTCTACAAGCTTTTCCCAACTTTTCTCTGCATGTTGCCTTTTCTGTAGGGATGAGAAATGCAATTTGGGTTTGAATTCCAGATTCACTGAATGTAATGCATTTTTTATCTGATAAGAAAACATGTGCAAAAACTATGACGGAAGCACATTTACCGAATAAATTCCAGTTCACAACTAGTATTAAGATGCGTTTTGGTCGATCGGATCACAAGTAGACGAGGGAGACACATTCCTGTTTACAGCTGGTGTTTTAATCCGTCTCTTCTGTCCACTTTCAACCACTTCTGTCCTGATTTCTTCGACGGGAGGGTCTATGGGCCGGTAAATGAATGTGTTTTTTCCAATTTTCGATCCAATGGACAAAATAACCTCAAGCAATTCATATATGAAAGTGCCCGTAGACAACGGAAAAACATCAGCTTTAGTTTCTGCTCTGAAAGCCGCAAGATCAGCCGGACACAGTGAGTGTGTGTGTTAGAAATCAGGAATAGTGAGAGAACATTGTGCTTGGTACGCATTTCGTCTTCAAACCAAATTTGGGTCTCCAGCCGACGAAGTTTAAATCTCGTCTGTCTAGTGCGCTTCCCATAATGTTCACGCATCAGGTCAGTAGGCGGAGAGTAGACGTCTTTTGTGACACATTCGTCTACATGAGTGTTTACACTACGAAAGCAATCAAATGTGTTTTGGACTACCTCTGGAAGTGGTGGAAAGTGGACAAACTCAAACCGTTTTAGACCCCATTTAAGACCCCGTCCACTTGTGATCCGATCGACCAAAACGCATCTTAATACCAGGGATAAACACGTCCAAAAAAATCACGTGACTTTGCGCGATGGGACGGCGGACCGAACTTTTTGCACAGCATCTGAAATGACTGTTCAGACTGATGTCGCATTGCAAAACATCTAACCTGTATCGGCTTTGGCAGCAAAAAAAAAAAAAGAAAAAAAAAAATTCATTACATAGTTTGTGAGTTCAAATGACCTGTTCACCTGAATGTCATTCCAGGCCAAATCTCAATTCACAATCCCTATTTTCAGTAATCCAAACAATCCCAGTGCTCACTATGGATCCAAACACACTTGCTCTGTTCTCCCGCCTCTGAATGCCTGGTTAATTAATGTTCCTTGTTTCATCAACGCAATAAAACAAAATTAATTCCCTTGTCATTAATGTAATAAAAGCAGGCGAGAACAAGCGTATGGCTAATCAGCAACTGAATCTAGCAGTGGTCTGCAGGGGAAAATTAATTTCTGTTTATATTTGTCCTACAGTAATAGTGGCCTGGAAACGAACCACAGCGTATTGAAAGTGGTGGCCTCGAGGTGGGCTTAATCTCAGCAATGCTCACAAACACGCAGATGTGGAGATAACACAAGAGTTCTCGTGAAAAGAGGAAACAATGAGGAATCAATATGCTGCGGGGGGTATCGAATGTTTGCAGATGTCCTAGGAGAACAAGTGGATGCATTCATCATGCGTGCAATATATGCAAGACTATATATGTAGTGCTACTGGGTATTCATTTTTTTATATTAGAAATAGAAAAAAAAAAAGGAAAATCAAAACTCTGCTTTTCTTTTGCTGCTTTCGTCATGGCAACAGCACGGTACACACACAATCAATTTCAATTTGTGGAAATGTAGCCAGCTGAACAAGTGCTTTTGACATTGAGCAGAAAAAGCTGATGACAGAGTGTATTGTACTTGCGCTTGCTTTCACATAGACTGATCCAGACAGCCGTAGCTCCCGCCATACTTACAAACCACTATAGCTCTCAAGGTCTCTGTATTTTCCATGGGATGTCAAGTGGAAGAAACAAAACAAGAACAAAAAGAAAACACTTACTGTATTGTTTATGCTTGCTAAATAATGCAGTGTTGCATACAGTCCTCATGAGCCAGACTCAGAACAGGGCAAGAGCAGGCTGCGGGAAAATGCAAGAACGCTGGTTTTGTTTTTGTCGTTAATGACTTTCATACTAAACTTTTCTTTATGGGTGTGTGTGTGGAAAGAGCATACTAGCTCTTTAACTACTGTATTCTTCAGTATGTACTCTGTGAACCAGTATAAAGTAGTGTATTATAAGCATGGGCGTCAGAACCATTGTATATGGGTGGGACAAGACCCACCCACTTTTTAAGACCAAAGTTATTGGACCCACTCACTTTTACAGTCTCCAATTCAGCGCATATGTCTGTTCGCTTTTCATAGTGCCGTCAGTCAAATCCATTCCACTTGAGGAATGCCCTAATATATTAAACTCCATTTCTGCTGAATCATTATATTTCTCAACGAGCCGCAACTGACGAAAATAACCGCCCTTTGTACCCTTCCAGTCAAATATTGCGTTGCAAACATCAATAACAGCTTTAAGTTGTCAATGCTGGCAAATTACCATGGTATCAGCAGCGGGATAATCCATGGACAGCCGTGCATTTAATGCATGAAGTGAAGTGGAGTTTAGTTTACTTGTTTAATTAAAAGGCACCAGAATACATGAAATGGCATTTACTCCAGTAACATTTTTCTAGGGGAGGACCCACACACTTTTTTTTGCTTCCGACGCCCATGATTATAAGAGTAGACAGTTGTAGTGCAGTATGTAGTAAGTGTGTAAACTATTTACTACACTCATGACCCAAACTCAATGTGGGTGGACACATAAGCAGTGTGCAAGTATTTCATTCTGAACACAGTTCATGTCTGCCATATTTAACCTGGAAGGACAGTCTTTGTGGACGTCTAAGGTGCTTTGAATTCTCTCTCACCCACCTTGATGCCAGATGCGTAGTGAAGCTCTGTCAGTCTGCATCACCGGCCCGACACAATGACACTGTGTGTGTGTGTGTGTGTGTGTGTGTGCGTGAGCCCAACTGTCAGCAGGCGACACAAATATCAGCATGACCAGAGAAGCCAGCGTGTCCTCTACAACCTCTGAGTCTGCATGCCACTACGGCACCATGTGGGACAGACCCCAAGGAACGTGGAGGAGGCATATGGCAACAGGCTGGGACAAATCGCCTGGAGGAGTTTGAGTCTTATCCGAGTTGGTGTCATGACCTGGTGCAGCTGGGACCAGTCCAGTCGACACAAACACGCACATAAGTCAAGTCACCTTTATTTAGCGCTTTTTACAATACAGATTGTTTCAAAGCAGCTTTACAGTGATAACAGGAAAACAATGCAACAGAGTTTGTTTCGGCTGTACAGCAGATCTAGATGAAAATATTGTCTTATTAAGAACTTCAAGTTCAGTGATGGTTCATTTCTGACCATGAACAGTGTATGATTATGATTCAGGCAGCATTACAGGTCAGAAGTCAGATTGGATCATAACATACAGAATATTTCTCCAGATGGACGGACGGACGCACGCACGCACACACACTTCATGTTTTATGGAGTCCCCCTATGAACATAATGGTTTTTATACTGTACAAGTGTATGTTCTATCCCTAACCCTACCCATCACAGAAAACCTTCTGACCAAAAAATGGACAAAGGTTTTGGATATTGCCATCTTTGTGGGGACATTTTGTCCCCATAATGAAGGGTTTACCTGGAACACACACACACCATATGAAAACAAAAGCATTTTGTGTTTCACAGAAAATCAACGTTTGGAACGGCGCAAAGGTGAGTAACTGACACCTTTTTAATTTTGTGGTGAACGAGTCCTTAAAAAAACAACTTTAAAATTACTTAAAAAAGCTAAATTGCACAAGATAGTTTGTGTTTATGTTCCACAGAAGAATGAAAGTCATACAGGTTTAGAATGACATGAGGGTGAGTAAATGATGACAACATCTACATTAATGGATGAACTATCCCTTTAAGACTTTCTAGAAAATGTATATAGAATACGTATATTTTGTCTTGCTCTTTTGAAAGACGTTCACTTGATACTGCTTTTGACTTTTCCAGCTTAAATATAGAGACTTCTATGTTTAAAACGAGTAATCCAAATAAAGACAATGGCCCTCATTTATCAAAAGTGCGTACACCAAATTTCCAGCGTACACCTGGGGTACACACAAAAGCACGGTGACTTTGAGATTTATCAATATGGACTTTGGCGTACGGCACGCTCAAATCCTACGCCAGCTCAGGAGGTGGTGTACGCACGTTTTGAGTAAGTGCGGAAATGCGCAGAAAAACAATTCATAACACCACAAAACGCACTGACAAACTAAAATATATGATGTATTATGACCCACTGTAAAAAACAACAACAACACTAACAAAGTAATTATAAACTTCAGTGTTTATTTTTGTGCAACATGGACTTCAATGTTTAATTTGTGTGATTTTACCAAAGCATTTGATTTGTAGGCATATGTATTCCTTCATTTGCGAGCCTGTGCGCTTTACCTGACGTTTCAGGGTTAGGTGGTGTGCACGGACTGGGTTCAGTAATGAAAGGCTTTCAATGACCAAAAAATAATTCAGAATGACAAAATAATAAAAATGACATTCTTCTTCTGTTAAATAATAATAATAATAATAACGACATTCTTCTTCTAAATAACAATAAGCGCCATTAATAATAAAAAAAATCATATAAATAATAAGATCTTCAGTGCCGAGACGCGCCTCTTTGTGGCGATCTTTAGATCTGACCACTTTTTTTTCACCTACAATAAACAAGAAAACTCATGCTGAACTTGATCACTATTGGTCTATATTAAGCAATAAAACATTCTTAACTCTGCTGGAATGCGCTTCTCAACCCCCACACTATTAACAGAACTCGTAATTTAGGTTGAATTAATCCCACTTTAATCCACTTTAACCTTTAATCCCACTCTTTAAACTCCCAAATAAAACAATTGTGTTTCTTTCCATTTCCCTGGTGATGGTCTCGATCTCCACGTCGGAGAAGTTTCTCTTTTTTGCTGTCTTCCGTGTGTCCATGGCGTAAAATGAAGGCGTGGGGGAAGCGGAGACTTGAATATATAGGGGCGTGTTATTCTAATGACGATCGTTTTCAGCCGTGGCATTTATCAAGGGCAGGTATTGCGTACACCTAGATTTCAAAGGTACGCACAGCTTCATAAATCAGGCGGTGAGAGGAGTGTAAGCATAATCTTACGCCAACATATACGCCCGTTTCTACGCAAGAATGATAAATGAGGGCCAGTGTGCTTTAAGAAAACTTTTCTTTTTAATGGAAAACCAGACAAATATGCTGATTAAGAAATAGAATAACAGTAACAGAGAGTTTTTCTCTTACAAAACTCACTTGTATTCTAAAAAATGTGGTTGTCAAAATTCCCAGTAGATGAAACAGTGAAAGCGATTGTCCTCTCATAAATTCCTTCCACCGTGGGTGACTGAGCCGCCCGGCTATTTTCTGAGTAGCTTTGAGCAGTTGTCGACCCAACACCCAAAAACCTATTTCTTACATGTCACTGTGATTCGTGGAAAGCTCGGACATTCTATTACGAAGCCCCAAGAGGACTACAACGAGTAAATCAAATGATTAATTGGAAACAAGAATCTGTCTAGTGGAAGCTTGTGCTGCGTCGAAGCATTATTCGTAAGATCGGACAGAGCAGACAATATAGCATTGTGTTGCGTTCTGACCTGAGGGTCGCATCAAACCAGAGAATCCTTTTGTTTAGTAAACATGTTGGTTGGAAAGTCATAAAACATGAATTAATCCTAGTGACGTAAATGAAATTAAGATAAAGTCAATTTATCAATTACATGGTGTCCAGAATGATGTAAAGAGATATTTATTCTACAATACATGTGGCAACATGTGAATTACTCTTGCCCTGACATAAAAAGTACAAAATGATCTTGTGCAAGGCCCTTTAAAGTACTAAAATCCAGTGGTTCTCAACTGGTTTGGCCATGGGATTCACATTTTCCCATGACTATTAACCCACCGATTGAGAAACACTGCTAAAAGCGGTCAAAAATAAATAAATAAATAACGCAAAAGCATGAAACAATCTTCTGCAAATAGATCAAGAAGTACTGTATGAAATCAAAGATTAAAAATAGCGTTAAACCCATTGTAATTACATAAGAGTACCTGACAGCAGGTGGCTTTAAGTATGATGA
The DNA here is from genome assembly GCA_026230005.1 of Gila orcuttii. Classification (NCBI taxonomy): domain Eukaryota; kingdom Metazoa; phylum Chordata; class Actinopteri; order Cypriniformes; family Leuciscidae; genus Gila; species Gila orcuttii. The sequence continues at coordinate 39,965,229 of JAPDVR010000015.1, read as the reverse complement.
TTATAACTAAGCGGCGGTTAACCATGTTTCCACCTGCAGACAGCAGGAGGTCTGTTTCCATTACATGGGGTTTAGGAGGACAAATCCCGTTGTGTTTGGGATGGGATGGGCGTTTCATGCATGAGTTCCATCCTGTTCAGAAAAACGCACTTGTTTTTTAAGTGTGTGCTGCTGATTCTCCAAAACTGGAGAGCTGACAACTGAAAAATGTGAGGTCTGAACCTGAAAGTGGAGATGTGCTCATAAATGCTGAAATATTCCTTCTTGTCTCTGAGAGGTTTTAGTTGGGTTTAGTTGGGTTGTTCTCGTGTTTTAAAGTCAGAGAACTCATTTAAATATGGACAGTTTCTCAGAGGCCTGTTTAATTCATATCCACCCTGCTGAAAACACCAGCATATGTTGTGTTTTGGACGCTGGTCATCATTATTGGATGCTTGTGTCCCCATTAGGCTTCTTAACTAGCTTAACCAGCGAAACTTCCTGGTCAGCCAGTAAGAAAATCAGTAAACCACCTCATAAACCATTTATGCTGAGATAAGATGGTTTGTTCAGCAGGGCAGGCATGTTTTATGGACTTTGATTAATAAAACAAAAGTACATTTTGGTGAAAAAAGTCTTACTCTGGATTTGTCTTGTTTTCCTAAAGAACTAATTTCTCACAATTATGTCAGACTTGTTTTCAGAGATTATAATTGAATTAAGGGATTTTATTTTATTTTATATTTGTACCTAAACAAATATATTTCAGCCTCATGTCTTTCCCAAGTTTCTTGCATGAAACACAAACGGAGGTAGAATGACCGAATTGGTCACCATTCACTTTTATTACATTGGAAAAAAGATGCAATGAAAGTGAATGGATACTGAGACTATCATTCTACCTAACATCTCCCATTAAATAAAGCAAGGACATTTTTTTTTGCAGCGCAGTTCATGGAATGTGATCCATAGGAAGCATCACAAATGACATCTCTTTAATTGAATCTCCTAAATAAATAAGATTAAATGGAGTGACTTACATATGTCTCCTCAAGAGAACCAGGAGAGATCTCAACCTCTCAAACTGTGCACAGATTTGCCAAAACATCAAAATCAAAACATCAAAAGTCCAAGATTCCAATATGAATTCTTTGATCAAATTATCTAACTCAACGCTTACTGAATGTCAACGCTTAGTGACACATTTCTGTCTCTTTTTATTTCTCTAAAGTGAGCCTCTGAGACAAATCACATGTAATATAATATAATATAATATGCACAACCAAGCACTAAATTACCTCTACTAAGATGATGTAAAAATTAACAGGAATATTCCTGAACCTGAATTAGATTGTCTGTGGAATGGTGATGTTTGGATTGATCATCTTTCACAGTTGTTCTGGTTCCGGGTCATCTGTTGTCATTGAGTCTCAGTCTCTCAGTCTCTCAGTCTCTCTCAGTCTCTCTCAGTCTCTCTCAGTCTCTCTCTCTCTCTCTCTCTCTCTCTCCGTCCCTCCCTCTCTTCTCTCTCTCTCTCTCTCTCTCTCTCTCTCTCTCTCTCTCTCTCTCTCTCTCTCTCTCTCTCTCTCTCTCTCTCTCTCTCTCTCTCTCTCTCTCTCTCTCTCTCTCTCTCTCTCTCTCTCTCACACAGGTGTGCACACGCAGGCCTGAGAGGATTTATCGATGGTGAGAGTGAAGCTGTCATGTCGCGCTGGTGTTTACCACCAGCCCCATTCTCTGAGCGCAGACCGGGTTTGTTTTGGAAGGGATCTCTATCGCATCCTAATAAGCTGCATCCAGCAGATGGGAGAGACCACACCACGCTTTCACACACATGGGATCGGAAAAATCAACAGACAGCCATGCCTGCTGGAAGAACAGCCTCTCAGGGTCACAATAATGTCAGGAGCAGCGCAGCACTTGACTTCTCATGACAGACATTCCATGAATAAACTGAAGAAAAATATATTTGTCAGTATTTTGTGTTGTTTTCCAGTCAAATTAATATTAATAAACTGTCTCAAAACAAGGCAAACTGAAGCAAAACTGTGTAAGTTATTATAAATAATATATATATATATATATATATATATATATATATATATATATATATATATATATAGAGTGATGTCTGGCCTTCATTCAAAAATGATGAGATTATAACGCAATCAAACAAGCCAAATTGTGTGGACCTAATTTTTGGCCTTGCTGTCATGCAAAGAAATAATGCAAAATGGCAAAAACAAGAGAGAATCAATGACATATTAATAACTGATTATGTTGTAGTCAATGTATGCTTTTTCCTGTGATTTTTTTTTGCATTGTAAAATAAAACCTGTAGCTGTAGTTTGCCTTTTTTGGCAAATCATTTTGTCAGATAAATACCTTAAAGTTGCAGTAGGGAGTTTTGAGAAAATGTTGACTTAGCCTGAAAATTTGAACAAGCACAACTTCCAGGTCCAACCCCCTTGCTCTCTGCTGCGCTACAGCCCTCCCTCCACAGCTCCTCCCCCACAGCGGAGCCTGCCGTGAACGCGCAGACTAGTAAACAGGACCACCGATGACGGCGGATTATAAACGGTTATGGAACATTCACTAATAGGGACGAAACATCAACAATATGCTTTACATTGACTATGGCCTGCCCATACTTTGACTACAAACTTGGTCCTCAAATCATTATGTATTTTGCAATACATGTAACATTATAACGTTGCACTCTTTCTATAAGTTATATATAGCTAGTAAGATAACGTTAAAGGATTAGTTCACTTTAAAAAAAACTTTTGCTGATAATTTACTCACCCCCATGTCATCCAAGATGTCCATGTCTTTCTTTCTTGAGTCGAAAAGAAATTAAGGTTTTTGATGAAAACATTCCAGGCTTTTTCTCCATATAATGGACTTCAATAGGACAGAAACGTTTCAAGGACCAAATGACAGTTTCAGTGCAGCTTCAAAGGGCTTTAATCGACACCAGACGATGAATAAGGGTCTTATCTAGCGAAACGATCGGTCATTTCAAAAATAAATACAAAACTTTAAGTTCCCTTTCGAAGGGAACTCAACAATACGTCAACGACGTTATGGGGAACGCCTCAGGCGTGACAGATGTCTGAAATCACTATCAAATCACGTCAATCATATTGACCGGCGACAGCCCGTGAATCATTAGCGTGAATGATTAACGTGCGACCTGGAAGTATAAAGGGGCGCCTTGCACACATGACAAATCATCTCATCGTCTTCAGGGACTGTCTGTTTGAAAACGCTACTCAATGAAACGGTAAGAAAATTAAATGTACAGCACACGAGTGTGCTTTTCCTGCCTGGGAGAAGAGCGCGCACGGGAGATTCTCGAGGGAATCCTCTGTGTGAACTGTGAGCGTTTTTCTTTTAAAACGCTCGCTCTCGTCTGGCCCTCTTCTCGAGTGAAGGGGGTTCAACGTCTGGTTCTCGTGGTCCCGCTCGTGCCGAGGCAGAGCGGCGACTTGCATCATGGGCTTCCAGATAGAGCTCGTCGATCATCTTGAGAGTGCTGTAAACCTCTCAGATGATTCGACGGCTGACGAGGGCGAAGCAGGTGCTCTTGCTGCTCTTCAGGACGAGCAGGAGATGGCTGAGGAGGTTTATAATCAGGTAGATCCTGAACCCTCTCAGCCACCCTGCCCCGTGTATGCAGGTCTGGTGGATGTTGTGGAGCGCGCCGCCAACAGGCTGTAGCTGCCATGGCAACGCACTAGAGGAGAGACCGCTCGCGGTAGGCTCGGCGATCGGTTTCTCCCCGGCCATACACCACCAGCTCAGGTGAGCCTAATCCATTCCTTCCTGATCTTCACACAGAGATCTAGAGGGCATGGAAGAGCCCATTCTCTGCCAGTATTCACTGACATCAGCGGGTTAATTTCGCTGATGTTGAGGGGATCGCAGAGCATGGGTATGTGTCGATGCCGCCCATTTGACGAGTCGTTTGCGAACTATCTCATGTCTGGGCAGGCGTTGACACTGAGAGCTCCATTTCTGCCATCCAAACCGCTAGAGACAACAGCGCGTTTGAATGGCAGAGCATACACGGCAGCAGTTCAGGCTGGTGCTTCCCTGCACACCATGGCGGTGCTGCAGGCATACCAGGCCGACCTGCTGCAGGATCTCGACCAGGGGGCAGGGATGTCCCCTGAGGCGGTTACTGAGCCGCGCCGAACCACGGTTCTTGCGCTCCGGGCCACCAAACAGACTGCTGCCACGATCAGTCGGTCGATGGCGGCGATGGTGGCCACGGAGAGACAGCTTTGGTTAAACCTGGCCGACGTTGAGGAGAAAGAGAAGGCCTTTCTCCTCGATTCGTCGGTTTCGCCCTCTGAACTCTTTGGCCCCTCCGTGGAGGCGGGGCTTGGGAAGTTCAGGGAGGCGAAGGCGCGCTCAGCTGCTTTTAGGAAAAAACCTGCATACCGCTGAGATCCGGTTCCACGCCCAGGCAGGCGGGAGGGCCTGGCCCTTCACGGTCTGAGGACCGTAGACAGGGCCAGAGAGCCAGTGTCGCCTCTCGTGCGCCCCCTCTGTGGAGGAACAGGGCGCAGGAAAGGCGTGACTCCCGCTAGAAGAGGGATCTGAGGGAGGTTATCCAGCACAAGCGCATACAGCGTCGCTGATGAATAATCTCCCCGGAGGGCTTCATTAAAAAGAGAAATCCAGCCCTCTCCTCTCTTCTGACTCCCCAGACGTGCATTACATCAGGCCTGGCGCTGGGCCTATGATAAGAATGATGTTCCGATGGCCCGTCTAGGCTTGGTTAGTAGAAACGCCTCTTTCAGGCATGTAAAGTGGTAGACCCCAGGTTCATAAAGAACTATCTGGCGAGTCTTCACTCCGCACGCCGCAGGTGAGCTGTCTGGTCTTTTCAAGAGTCAATTTTTGTGAATTAAAATTCCGAAATGTATCTCTCTACAGACCTCGTTCCCTGTATAGAGCTATGGGGTCATGTCATTTGCTATGTCATCAGGTAATAAGGTAAGAGAAGTTTCCTGGATTATTAGGGCCCTGAAGTTCCCCATTAGGTGGCCAGAACGATAACTATGTTAGCCTTCGGGCTGTTAGCCACCTCAGGGTAGAGTAGTTGGTCTCTCTCTTAGAATTTTTTACTTAGAGTGTTGACTGACGCTAGAGCTTCAGATAGATCTTATGTCCGGCCCACGGGTCCGTTTGACTTCTTCCTGAGTATTTCGCCCCTTGAGCTCTGTTTGGGTTTTCATTAGGCTGAGCGATCATGCAGCCCTTTGTATGGAATAATACAGACTATATTCTTTAGTAAGGCTGTGGCTCCTCCGAGCCCTCAGATAGATCTATGCCTGCAGGCTGGCCCTCACCAGGGCCGCCTCTGTAGCTGGCCTAGGCTGTGCCAGGGATAATAGAAGTGCTCTGCTAAAATTTAGCATTGCTTCCTCTGAACCTTCACTTTGTGAATGTAGGTTTCTAGCATCCCTGTATAAACAGCCTCCTCCCATGGGAGTCGTTAGGCCAAGGCCCGCCCCCTTCTCTGCATTCTGGGGTGACTAGAGTAATGCAGCATGGTGCAGAGGATGGTTTGTAAGGACATGGTAGGCCTCAAACAGGCCTCCGTGGTATATATTTCTTTATTGAGCAGGGTTAGGCCGTCTTTCGCTTCACGAAGAAGACTGGGTTTCCTGCCCGACCCTGCCATGCAGAACTGGCCTACGGATTTAGGCCGCCAGTTTAGGCTTCACTCACCTCGCTGAGCGACTGCTCGAGCGCTAGGTTGTAGGTGGATGGCTTTCATTCAAGCCCCACTCCCCTAGGTTGGGCACAGATAAATTTCTGTCACCCCTAGAGCCGCTGGCAGGCCCGGACCCTGGTAACCTCAGGGTGAGGTGTGAGTATCCCCCTGTGATACAGGGTAGGTCTGAGCACTTCACTCCCAGTTCTGTTTATCCTACCTCGCACCACTATGGCTCGGGTCGAGTATGAAGTAAGCTTCACTTCTTCTTTGGTCGAAGTACGCTCCCCTGAAGCCAGAGCATTGCCCTGAGCTGACGCCCATGCATAGATGGTAGGCCCCTGACTAATGGGGCCTCCGTTGAGGCAGAGTGGCGTATGTTGTACTCCCCTTGTTTTAAAGGTGCTAGCTTTTTTGCGGAGTACACTGCCATGGGCAATGTGATTAGGCACCAGGATGCTGTAGGCGCTGCGTAAACAGCTTTGCTGCCAACGAAGGCTGCGCCATTAGGTAGTAGGCCTCAGCAGGCCTCCTTGATTGGACAGCCCCCTAGAGGGCACTGTAGGCCAGCTCACTTTACGTGGTTGGCCTTGGTGGTTCGGGCAGTTGACTCACTGATGGGTAGTAGGCCTTAAACAGGCCTCCTCGGAGGTGAGTCCCAACATTGTGGGACATACCTTATAGCGCTACTGGAAGCCCATTAGTAAATTTATGCTTGTGTAGTATAGTTCCCAACAGTGTACTTTATAGCAGAATATGACTTGCTATTAGCTAGTAGGCCCGACCAGGCCTCCCTGATAGGCGAGTCCCCAGCTGGCTGGCCTTAGCAGGCCACCTTATACTATCACCCGGACTCAGGGCTCAAAGCTAACAGTGGTTATCAGGTAGTAGGCCACTCAGGCCTCCCTGAAGGTGAATTCCCACTTAAGATGGTTATCAGGTAGTAGGCCTCAGCCGGCCGCCCTGAAGGCGAATTCCCACTTAAGTTGGCTATCAGGTAGTAGGCCTCTCTGGGCCTCCCTGAATGTGAGCTCCCAAATATTGTGGCTGTCAGGTAGTAGGCCGCTCTGGGCCTCCCTGAATGTGAGCGCCCAAATATTTTGGGTGTCAGGTAGTAGGCCTCACCAGGCCTCCCTGAAGGTGAGTTCCCACATGCTGTGATTATCAGGTAGTAGGCTCCTCCAGGCCTCCTTGAATGAGTACGGTCAGGTAGTAGGCCTCACCAGGCCTCCCTGAAGGTGAGCTCCCCACATACTGTGGTTGTAAGGTAGCAGGCCTCACCGGGCCTCCCTGAAGGTGAGTTCCCACGTACTGTGGTTATCAGGTAGTAGGCCTCTCTTGGCCTCTCTGAAGGTGAGCACCCCACATACTGTGGTTATCAGGTAGTAGGCCTCTCTGGGCCTCCCTGAAGGTGAGCACCCCACTTACTGTGGTTATCAGGTAGTAGGCCTCACGGGCCTCTCTGAAGGTGAATTCCCACTTACGTTGGCTATCAGGTAGTAGGCCTCTCCGGGCCTCCCTGTAACGTTCCCTAGTGGTGCTGGGTTTATGAAGCTAGTGGTCTCTTGCTATCAGTTTCAGCTAGCCTTAATAGGCAGCTGCTGAAGGCGAGCTTGCGCCCTGGCTCGCTAAAGTGTTCATTCTCTGCTATTGGTTCCCTCCCGGAACTTTTTCTGCCTACAGCCTGGTTTGCCTACCAGGCAGACCTGTGCTCCCCTCACCGAGGGTCTCTAAGAGCATGCGGCTCCCTGAGTCTGGTCAGACGGTCGTAGGCCTCTCGTGAGGCCTCCCAGTTAGATCAGCCCTTAGGCCTTCACAGGCCTCCTCAGTGTTTTGAAACACAGACACTGGGTTGATCCGTGGATCGAGTAGAGAAACTCCCCTCGCTAGCAAGGGTTGGAAAGCACTATGCTGAGTCATACTCTCCGGGATATCCCGTCTCTGAGATCCGGGCCGAGTGGTTCACTGCCAGCTTCGCAGTCCCTCGGGTTGGATGCCTTTCTGAAGGCTTTGTTGTCCAGAGGCTCTGTCTTCAGACAGACAGGATTTGGCCAGACTAGTGTCTATGTACTGACGCCAGGTCAGGCCGTCCTGGTGGCATTCGGGGTGAGTACGTTCCCCTGAATAGTGACTGGCTGGGGCTCCTTCGGGTTCCCTAGCCACATTCCCTAGAAGGGACCCCTTCTAATCGGAAGCTGTGGTTCCAGGCCCGGAGCCGGCCCAGGTAGACCTTTTATTTAACCATGTTTATGAAGGTTTTTCTGTGAGGCTGTAGCTTGGGCTATGACCGTAGGGAATGCTGTCACTAACAGCCCAGTGTGACCTGAGGGTGAGTGGTTCTAGCGTTTCATTTGAAGTTGCTGGTTCTGACAGTTGTCACTGCCACTTGGCATGCACTCCCCTTAGCATGGCGGAGTTGGTATATCGTTCCCCATAACGTCGTTGACGTATTGTTGAGTTCCCTTCGAAAGGGAACGTCTCAGGTTACGACTGTAACCTATGTTCCCTGAGAACAGGGAACGAGACAATACGTCTCCCTGCCATGCCTCGGGGCTTGCCTACCGTACAGTCCCTTCAGACGATAAGGTGATTTGTCATGTGTGCAAGGCGCCCCTTTATACTTCCAGATCGCACGTTAATCATTCACGCTAATGATTCACGGGCTGTCGCCGGTCAATATGATTGACGTGATTTGATAGTGATTTCAGACACCTGTCACGCCTGAGGCGTTCCCCATAACGTCGTTGACGTATTGTCTCGTTCCCTGTTCTCAGGGAACATAGGTTACAGTCGTAACCTGAGACGTTTTATAAGCACAAATGCTCGCCTTGCTCTGTTCTGTGATGCACGTTCGTGATCCTGTTCGAACTCGTTCATCAAAATGAACAAATCTTTTTTCGAGTCATTTCATTCGTTGAATGAACGAAATGACTCCAAAAAAGACTTGTTCAAAATGAACAAATCTTTTTTCGAGTCATTTCGTTCGTTGAATGAACGAAATGACTCGAAAAAAGATTTGTTCATTTGGATGAACGAGTTCGAACAGGAGAGTCACGAAGGACAGTACGCGATCGCGCTGTGCAAGAGAGGGGTGATCAGCGCGTACACGAGCGTGATTGACACTGCTAAGACATTCCTCCTGGCTCTGATTGGTTGTTTCTGACCGGGAGTGGTGTATTTCTGCAAATGGCAATAGGACCACAGGGAGGAGCCACAGGAGCTTGATTTTTTCCACAGATTATCTGTCTCATATTCTACTGTCAGGACATAATGACAGTTTTAACAAAAATTTGTTTACAAAAGCTACCTACTGGAGCTTTAAGTTTAGTGTTATGTTCTTCCCTCAAATTTAATATATATATAATATTCTCCTCATATTTTGATGGCTTGATCAAATTTGTAGGGTCATTAAAAACAAATACCTAATTACCAAATACATAATTAAAGAATGTATTTAATGTATGTATTTCAAGTCGCAATATCTCATGCAGCTTTGCATATTAGGTACATTTATCCAGTTTCAAGAATGTTTGAATAATTTCGCTGAAAAATAAGACAAAAAATGTATCCAATGTATATTTGATTAAGCCATCAAAATATGAGGAAAATATTTTATATATATATATTTACACTGCAAAAACTGATTTTCTTACTCAGCGGTTTTGTCTTGTTCTCCAGGATAAATATCTAAAAATGCTTAAATCAAGATACATTTATTTAAAAAAAATGCCAAATTACTTATTAAAGGGTTAGTTCACCCAAAAATGAAAATTATGTCATTAATGACTCACCCTCATGTCGTCCCAAGCCCGTAAGACCTCCGTTCATCTTTGGAACACAGTTTAAGATATTTTAGATTTAGTCCGAGAGCTTTTTGTCCCTCCATTGAAAATGTACGTACGGCACACACTCTTTGTCCAGAATGGAAATAAAGACATCATCAAAGTAGTCCATGTGACATCAGTGGGTTAGTTAGAATGTTTGGAAGCATCGAAAATACATTTTGGTCCAAACATAACAAAAACTACGACTTTATTCAGCATTGTATTGTCTTCCGGTTCTGTTGTTGATCCGCGTTCACGATTCCGCAGTGACCCTGCTGACGTAAGACGCTGATGACGTGTTATCTGGTGCGCCCGAGCTTCGTTTACAGTTTGAGGGAGACGGGCGCTGTATTCAAGCTATTCTACATTGTTTGTATTTTTGTATTGCTATATTTTTTTTTAAAATGGTGCGTAGGTGTGCATGTCGCGGATGTCCTAATCTCCAGATAACACGTCATCTGCGTCTTACGTCAGCAGGGTCACTGTCATTAATGACATAATTTTCATTTTTGGGTGAACTAACCCTTTAAGTCTTGCGTTCATAAAGAAGAAGCTTAAAACAAGACCAGAACAGAAACAGAAAATTCCTCCAATCTTTCATTGCAAAGAGTTTGGTTAGTTTATCTTTTCGTCTATTATTCACCGTATTCACAGCCATACCGTGTGCATTAAAGTCCTCTCCATCTACATAAACACGCAGCATTTTGCCCTGACCTCAAATAAAAGTGCACCCAGCCTCATGTGCACCAGTGCCTCCATCAATCTGCTCATGCTCATGATTTACATTTCCCTGACAGAAAGCAATTTATGGCATGCAGAAATCCAGAATATTTAACCTCCTCTTCTTCTCTTTCGTTCTTGATTCTGAACACACCACAGGTGATTGGATCAAAATAAAGGCACAGGAAAACTACCTGAAAGAGAACCATTGATCACGGCACATCTCCTGCCAGATCGTCTTTTAATCCTAAACAGAACGATAATTTGCGCTCGAGTTCATATGGAAATCTTTGACTTTGGTTTCATGGCAAATCTGCACACAGTTGATTTCGACACATGAGATTACCGGAGCTTTTTTCAGAAGAAACATCTGAGAAATAGGAAACACACGTAACAGTCTATATTTTCTCCATTTAATTTAATTTCATCCCATTTATGCATACAGTGCTTTTCTTTTTCTTCAAAATATATATTTTACAACCCAATTTGGACTCTAAATTACTAGAAAATGAAAGTCAAATGTCTAACCAAAAGTCCCCATGAAATTAAAATAGATTTTTTGGGGCTTTTAGTATGAATATGTTAGTCTTACTGTTATCTATAAGCTAGTATACTCCAAAACAATGGCAAAATTGACATTTAGAAGATATAAGCGTTTACAGTCTCTCACTTCCAATATGGATTAACGGTTTTGATGACATCATTCTGCACTTCAGCTTCTCATTAGATTTTCTGTCCAATCAAATGCTCTCTAGAATCTGAAGCCCCGCCTCCTACATTATAAATAGACGCTGAAGCTGCGGCTGAAATCGGTCACTTGTTCACACATTTACTATTTTCCACATGGTTAATGGCACATAGTACACTATATAGGGGATAGGGAATGATTCAGACAGTGTAAATATGCTTTCCATTGGGGCGATTGAAGTCTGGTTTCACGTTAGAGTCATGTGAACCGGCACAGCTCCGGTCCAGAGACACGAAACACAGAGCGGATGATCGTGTCCCGCAGACCGCGATATGTATCAGACTCATTTGAAATCTGCACAGAATGCTGTATTTTAAAGCGATATGGAGAAGATCAGGAGGAGAAACGGTTAGAGACAACTCAATGGCTCTGGCTGAGCTGGGATATATAAACAAAATACTATTGGTTGTTTTTAAAAAGGGGAGGAGCTGTTTGATATGCTCCGCCCTGTATTTCTGTTTCAGTGGAAATTACGTCAACACACTGAATAATGCTGCACGTTTCGAGGCACTTCAGTGGACCTTAAAATTTTTTTTTTTTTATTCTTATTTTTTTGCAGAATGTACATAAGACAGTGGACCTATAAAGTAGATATCACAAAAATTGAGCCCGCTAAAAGGTTTTAAAGTAGCATTTCCATGGTAAGGCAATGTCCAATTAAAAAGGTTTTCACAGGATGAATTTTAAGTGTTTAAGCTTTCAAATTACCTAATTTATGATGATTACTAAAATATGGGGCACTGACAGATAACAGGCTATACTTGGATGGAAGTAGCCCATGGAAATAAACCACCAATATTTTGCTCATATCTCACAAGAAAGTTGAAGGAGAGCCTTCAGATGTCTCTAAGACCTATTGAAAATATACTGTTTAACTGCAAAATGACTTCCAGGCAATGGTCCAACAACCAGCACAGAGAAATGAGAAATGACAGATGCACTTTCCAAATGCTTTTAGGCTTTTTATCCTATTGGGCATTTAGTCTCACTTTTTTGCAAGTTTCAAAAGATCTACAAACCAATCATCTAGGAGAAATTGACTCACGCAGCCGAGTTTCCTATAATTGAACACTAGCCTTGATTGAACTGTCTGAGATTTGCATGCGGCATATATCACAGGGAAGATCTTGGGAGAGATCTTTGAATTATTTAGGTGATGCTTCACGGAGCCTGTTGATTTTAAGACGTCATGTATTTGGCAAACAGAAAACTGTTACCATTTTTTGCAGCTGTTCTCCGGAGAACAAACAGTGTATGCCAAGATACGGAAGGCATTAATATTGATATCAAAATCATGCTTCATGTGCGATTCTCTCTGATTCACTCTTGCTGCTGTTCTGCTATCTGTCACATATAATCCCACCACCTGCGCTAATTGACCGCTCGCAAAGACCCGCCCCCTTTAGTTACTGTTGCTATGTCCGACAAGCCACGCCCCTCTCACGCCCCACCATGCTCTCACGCGGTGAAAAATACATCGCGGAGCAAAGAGGACACTGACAACGCGCTGAAAGACAGGACAGACCAGGTTACTTTTGATATGAAACAAAGTCTCAACTTTCAAATTTGGTAATTTTTTTGGGAGAAATTTAAACAATAAATACCGTTTTGTGGCTCTTTAATGTGTCTGACAGATCGCTGTAGAGCTTCAGTTAAAGCTGCTCGTGAACCGATCATCTCTTCCTCCTAGTTCATTTATAGCATCAAATAAACATGAATGAACATAAGAAGGAATGTTGTTTTAACCGTGGAAAGATGTCAGTACACTCCGTTTTTCAAGTTCAAATCCTCCAACGTTAAAGGTGCTTTAAGCGATGTCACACGTTTTTTAGGCCAAAACATTTTTTGTCACATACAACAAACATCTCCTCAGTATCCGCTAGCTGCCTGTCCTCTGAACACACTGTAAACAAACGCGGTCTCTGCAGACACCCCAGGCTCTACAAACGGCAACAAAAACAAACTGGGCCAACCCACACCACGAAACATAACAAACTGTGCAGCTAATAACCGACAAGAAGGATTTGGGGGGTTAGTGCGCGGATGAGGAGGAGGAGGGGTCTAGCAAGCCTCCATTTTGTTTGACAATACTTTAAACGTCAACAAGAATTGACGTCACCCGACATCGCTTAGAGGAACTTTAATCTACTGACTCTCCTGACTACTTTGTCGGACAAAAATGGCGGATTCAGATTATGATTGATCAGATCGCCTGTCAATCAAACTCCCTGCGAAGGGTCAATTGAGACTCAAGACAGACATTAATTGCATGTCCACATAATTAACACACTACAATGAATTTGCTCCTACCTAGGTTATTTTAGGAAATCAGAATTCAGCTCTGCTTACAGTAATAGATTAGAAGAGAATGTTTGGAGAAGGAAACTCGCTTGTAGTTGTAGGCTACCACAGAATGAAACACTAGAAGTTTACTGCTAAAGTCAAGGCTGGAGCAGAGCTTGAGTGCTATTTTAATGGCTTTCTTTATATTGAAAAGTTGTTTGGAGAAAGCAGTAAATTGCCATCTCCACACAGCTCACTATTCAAAGTCTCACAGAATGAAACAGACGACTTTTAAAGCTGCCATGATTCCGGGTTGTGGCTTGAGGGGAAAATCATAAACGCTGTGTTCAAGGTTACCAGGGTCTGTGCTTACAGTCTTTGATAGATATATTTGACATCACATTCTCTTCAAATCTCTAATAGCCTGTCAATCATACAGTTGTGCTCAGTGTGAAAGGAATGAACCAGGTTCTTTCAGAGGCTATTGATTACCACAGAAACAAATCTATCTTTTAACTTGTAACTATATAACCAAAAGTAAATCTGCCTAAAATAGTAGTTCCACCACTAAATGGACATTTTAAACAACTTTAAATAAACAAATAACACGATTTTGTAAGGAAGAGAAACTACAAGCATCGCCTTTGGTTGAATTGCTGCATATTGTAAATGTGAGGAAAAATATTTTTTTAGAAGTTTTTCCCCCCTTAATGAAATAGCACAGAAAATGTGTAAAACATCCAATGAAGCCATTTGGGCCTGATTATGGCCAATATTTTTTATTAAGTAGCCTATATTTGTCAGTTAATAAATTAATTGTTTTAAAAGGTACACTACCTTTTAACGGTTTGAGGTGAGAAAGTTTTTTGTTGTTTGAAAGGAATTATACTTTTATTCATCATACTATTTAACAATAGTGGCAGTAAAGACTTTCACATTGTTACAAATGATTTCAATTTTAAATAAATGTTTTTTTTTTTACTTTCTATTCATCCACTAAAATAATAGGCAGCACAACTGATTTCAACACTATTGATAATAATAATAAATGTTTATTGAGCAGCAAATCATCATATTTGAATGATTTCTGAAGGATCATGTGACACTGAAGACTGGAGTGATGCTGAAAATTCAGCTTTTGATCACAGGAATAAACTACACTTTAAAATATATTCACATAGAAAACAGTTATTTTAAATTAGAATAATATTTCACAATATTTAAATTTTTACTGTATTTTTGATTAAAAAAGGCAGCCTTATCCAAAGCAACTTATAGTATATTGCATTTAAGATAAATTTGATCATTTCATGTACAGTATTTCCAAGTAATCAAATGACCTTGATGTTGCTAGCGCCATGAACTACTGTTTGAGTCCATTATGATTGTCTAGTTATTTCCAAACCCTCATATGTTTGCATAATGCACAGAACTTGCGATGCAATACCTCTGGTCTCAGTCATCTCTGTTAGTCCTGCTGAAACATCGCATGCTGTTATACTGACATGAGTCTGAAAGAACAAAATGTGTGTAAGGATCAATGAGATCTCGTCCCAGTGAAACAGCACAAATCCACATGGTTTAAGCTGCATTATTCTCATTTATTCCGAAGAGGAAACATCAAGGAGAACATTTGATTTAACAGAAATCCACAAGTGTGCCAAGCACAGCTGGGTTACTCACGGTGGTCACGGTCACGACAGCTGTTGACACACAAGCTCCATCCTTTAATCTGGAACTTGTCTCTGTGTTTATGCCATTAGATCAGATTTACACAGCTCTCCCTGCATCGCCTGCTGGAAAAAAAGATTTCTTTTTATCAAGCATACTGTATATAAGAGACCATCAACACTGGAATATTTGCATTAAATGATGTGATGGCATAAACACGATCCAGTGGTGGTACAGTGATATCAGATGCAAATACCATAGTGCTTTCAAATATAAAATACCGTTCAAAGGTTTGGGGTCTGTTAATATTTTGTTCTTCAAGCCTGCATTTATTTATACAGTAAAAACAAACTTTGAAATATTACAATTTAAAATAACTTTTTTCCATTTGAATATATTATAAAATGTAATTTATTCCTGTGATCAAAGCTGAATTTTCAGCATCATTACTCCAGTCTTCAGTGTCACATGATCCTTCAGAAATCATTATAATATGCTGATTTGCTGCTCAAGAAACATTTCAGATTATTATCAATGTTGAAAACATTGTCGTTGTTGTGCTGCTTCATATTTTTGAGGAAACTGTGCTCCATTTTTTTTCAGGATTCTTTGATGAATGGACAGTTAACTGTCGACTTTGATCAATTTAATACATATGCGGAATAAAAAAAAGCTTACCCCAAACTTTTAAACCGTAGTGTATTATTTTCATAGACAAATACTACAATATTTACATGGTACCTCAAGAATTAACATGATGCATGTCCAAAATAAACAATTTTGTTCACAATTTGAGATCTGTTGTGATACTGGAGTCTTTTTTCTCAGGAAAATAACACTCAGTTTAATTTATTTTCTATTAAACTAGGATTTTGCATGGGTGGTCAGTAAAAAGTAATTTATCTTTATCTTTGTACGACTGTTAGACAGAAATGCCTAAACTGAGATTTTACAGCGAGTCAAAAGCATGTCAGTACTAATTTTCCAGTTTTAATTCTGTCACAAATGCACGTCAGACTGTTTTGTTTTTAACTTGTGTTGGAATGACCTTGGAAAATCCAGCAATTGTTTGGTCACACTTTGATTCACACCGCTGTGTTCTTTGGTGTTTGTGTTGTGCTGCGTTTGCCCTCCGGAGGCAAAAAGTGATGAGAGCCGAAGCCATGCTTTCTCCTCATCAGAATAACAATGTCGCCTTTGTCTCGACGCCTCACCTGCAGTTTGTCAGAGACTGCGTCTGAAAACTCGGCAAGGCGGCGGTACACAGAACCGGTTTAAGTGATTTAAAATGGCCTTCCTTCGGGATCCAAAGAACGCTTGGCATCAATAATGCAACAAACTCTGGAATGTGATAAAAGAGAGTTATGATACCGTCACATTGGCATAGAGCTAAAAGCAAGATGAAATGGCCAGTTATTCTGCCTTGATTTGCAACAGGAAAAATATGATGACTTATGACAGATCGCAACATTTCATATAATCTGAACTTATTCTTCACTTCTAGTGGTACAGAACGTTTCTCTCCCCACTTTATTTGCAGTTCCTCGTCATAACGGTAAAGAAACCCAATTCTCTTTGCATTCTTAAAATAGTAAATCTCTCTATGCAATGGGAATTCAGTGCTTACCTTGGCACAAATCTGCGTTCCTCTTGATTTTTGTCTTTCTAAAAAGGAACATGCTAATACTCTAAAGTATGTTTGCTTTCATAATTCATCTAAGTTAGATCTATTTGTTCACATCCCACTGGCACATGTACACAATCATTCATGCCTATATTTAAAGTCTTATAAATTTAGGTTTGGCAGTGGAAGAAACACAAGATTTCCAAGTCTTCCCGCATTTCGGAGATCAAATGGCAAGCTGTTAGTGCGATCAATCGAGCTCTTTGTTCTGGCCGTCTTCATTCAGGGCTGTATCTATTCATTTTTATGTAAATGCCCTTAGTATCAGGGTTGTGTCAGAAGTCAACGCCTTTTAAATTCCGTTTCAGTTTCTGAATTTGAATCAAACCAAAGACTATACTCTTTGATCAAACTGAGTTGATGTGGCAAACAACATGCAGAATTGTATTTCATCATATTAATCTAAAAAAGACTTTACACTGAAAGAGTTGCTGTGAATTCTGTTATAATTTTTTTTATTAAACCACAAATATGTTATACACATATTTCCAGAAAAAAATATATATATACACAAATATTACCGTTTAAAAGTTTGGGGTCTAAGACAAAAGACTGTCACTTTTGATCAATTTAACGCATTCTTGCTGAATAAAAGTATTAATTTCTTTCAAAAAAACAATAGCAACAAAATCAACTTACTGATCTCAAACTTTTGAACGGTAGTGGAGCATCTCTCTCTCTCTCTCTCTCTCTCTCTCTCTCTGCGTGTGTTGAGGCTTTGCACACACATAACAGCGTGCAAGTCCCAATTTTCATCTCTTCTTCCGTGTTTAAAATTGTTTGAATATGTAAATTGGCAAGACAAAACATATCCAAATGATAAACTTTCACTCAATGATGGTGAAACTTAGCAGTTAATCCGCGAATTACATGCGTGCGAACCATGGGGCCTGGTCCGTACAAATCACGGATCAACTGTGATCCGTTGCACCCCTAATAATTAACGAACACACTTATCATATCATCATGATTGCTATCTTACCAGAGATGGAGAAAAAAACCTATATCCAGTATGTAAACGTGTCCCTGTCCCCAAAAATGTTGCACCGCTGCATATAAGTATGCAGATTTCCTGCAATAAAAGAGAAACAAATTCTTCAATTCTTCAGGATTTGCCAGAGCCTGCTCGCTGTACTATTTTTTATTGATAATAGGTCAAGAGGTCTGTATGCTAATAGTGTGCTGCTAACGAGCTTTGATGTTGCAAATCAACTGTCAGATCAAAGCCTGGTCTCGCAGACCTGTGAGGGTTTGGCAGCCACAGTCTCCAACCTCCCTGTTTTCAGAGACCAATTAACACCTGCCTCCATCTAATTGCCTGATGCCCTCCACACAGCAAAACTGCTTAGCAGGTGATTAGCGATGCAAAATAGGTGCTTGCGAGACCAGCCATCCAAAGCCTGCATGTTTCAAAACTCCTGTAAAGTTGAGCCAATCATTTGGACGGCTGTTCCCCGGGCAGAGCTCTCGGCATGCTAAAAAGAGGTCAAGATGAAACCTGCTGAGTGGATTCTGAGGCTCCGCAAGTGAGTGTTTGGTGAATTAAGATGCAAAGGAACATGCACAGTGCACAACTTTGCAGTTTTGGACTGTAGAGATCTGAACATGTTTGAAAGAGTTTAAATTTACTTCAATCTAATTTATTCAATGCTCTGATTTTGGTTAAAGAAATTAACTCACCCAAAAATGAAAAGTCTGTCAAAAGCTTTTATGGAGCCCCTAAAGGGACATTTTAATGGAAAAATGGGAGGAAAAAATATATTTCAATGCTTTTGAGCTATCTCGCAAAAGTTTTGTGTTCCTGAGAAACTTTGTGTTTGAGTTCCTCACAAACATTTTGCAAGTGAACGCGAAGTTTATTGGGGGAACGCAAACATTTCGCAAGTGAGGGCAAAGTTTCCGCAAACATTTTGCAAGTGAACGCAAAGTTTCTTGGGGGAACGCAAAAGTTTTGCAAGTGAACGCAAAGTTTCCGCAAACATTTTGCAAGTGAACACAAAGTTTCTCTGGAAACGCAAACATTTTACGAGTGAAACGCACAGTTTCCACAAAAATATTTGCAAGCTAACGCAAAGTTTCTTACGGGAACGCAAATATTGCGCAAACGAATGCAAAGTTTCCACAAGATTTTTTGCAAGTGAACACAAAGTTCCCTTTCGTTGTCACTCCGAGTTACGTCGGATGACGACGAATGGGGTTTCGCTTAGAAAGCCTATCAACTTCGAGTATTACAAAACGAGCCAATGGCAAAGAAATGCCATGGGTCTGCAGAATTTGCATGACGTAACTCCGCCCCACCTCGTGGGTATAAAAGGAGGAAGTCCGCAACAGTTTTTTTGTTTTCGCTTCGGAGCCAAGTTTATTCTTCTCTCCACAAGCCATCTCTGAATTGTCAGCTTCACGAACGAGTGCCTCGAGTGTTGGTGTGACGGCGATCTACGGCGAGAGCGTGCTTCCTGCTGATCTGCTGCAGTGATCTGCCAGTCGGCGCGTTTCTCCCCGGGTGCTTCAACACTTGAGTTTTCTCACTAAAAGAGCTTACACGCGGCACGTCTTTTTAAAGATGCCTCGCCCGTGTACTTCTGGTTGCGGCAGATTGGTATCGGACTCTGATGGGCACGAGCGTTGCATAGTATGTTTGGGCATTGATCATGCTAGAGCAGCGCTCGTGGATGACTCATGTTCTCTCTGTGGGAACATGACCATCGCGTCATTACGGTCGAGACTCGGTGAACTCGCAAGAGTGAGAGTCCCCTCATCCACCCCCCGTCCTGCGGCTGGTGGCCAGGGTGACCTGAGGGTGACGGTCTGGAACAAGGCGCCGACTATGTGTCCGCGACCCCAGCCCCCCTCTTCAATGACGGTGCCCGCTAGCGAGCGGCCGATTCCCGCGGGTCTACCCTCTGGTGGCCCGCGTGTTTCGGTTGAAGCTACAGAGGATGTAGCCATGTCTGTTGCAGCATCACTAGGTGGGTTTGATTCTTCTGGAAGTGAGGGCTCGTCACAGCTGCCACCTTCCGGTGTGCATACGGCTGTGCTCGAGTCTGATCCGGAGATGACGGCCATGCTTTCCCGGGCAGCCGCGAGCATCGGGCTTGAGTGGAGGCCTCCACCCTGTCCTGAGCGCTCGCGACTTGACGATTGGTTTTTGGGTAAGGCCGCCGACCCTCGTCCTCGGCAAACCCCAATACCTTTCTTCCCGGACGTGCATGATGAGATCTCGGAAGATCTCCTGGAAGACCCCGTTGTCTTCTCGGGACCGCTCGTTGATCTCATCCGCCTTTCCTCCCCTCGATGATGCTGTCGCCCGTGGGTACACTGGGCTCCCCCCGGTTGAACGCTCTGTTGCCATGCAACTATGTCCTCAGAGTGCTTCTTCTCGTGGCGAGCCTAAGCACCCATCCAAGGCCTGTAGATTTTCGTCTACTCTGGTGGCAAAGTCTTACAGAGCGGCGGGACAGGCGGCTGCGTCACTGCATGCTATGGCCACTCTGCAGGTCTACCAGGCCCAGATGCTCAGAGACATGCACGAGGGTAGGACAGACCCAGGGCTCTTTGATGAGCTGCGCGCCGCTACCGACCTCGCTCTACGGGCGACGAAGGTTACCGCGCGCTCCCTGGGTCTGGTGATGTCCACAGCCGTGGTCCAGGAGAGACACCTGTGGCTGAACCTGGCTGACATGCGGGACGCGGAGCGGACCCGTCTGCTTAACGCCCCCTTGTCCCAGGCCGGCCTCTTCGGCGGTGCGGTTGAAGAATTTGTCCAACAGTTTTCAACCGCCCAGAAACAGGCCGAGGCCATCAAGCACATTCTGCCCCGCCGGCCAGCTGCTGCCTCCACCCAGCCGGCCGGGCAGAAGCCTCGTCCTGTTTCCCGCCGAGGACGCCCTCCTGCGGTTCCCGCCCCTCCCGCCCGGCCCACGCAGCAGCCTCCACAAACCCGGGCCGGTCGCGGAGGAAGCCGCAAGAAGGCGCCACAGCCCTCTCCCGCCCCGCCCCGCGCTAAACGCCGGGCCAAGCGGCGCTCCTGAGACGGGCTGCTCAGGGAAGATGGTCGTTTTTCAGGAGGTGGTAGCAGGACCACTCCTTCCCCCGGTGGAGGGCCGGGGGAGAATCTTTTGTTCTCCGCTCCCCGCTGCTCAGCCACGGGTGGGCAGCACCCTAAAGTGGTTAAAGACAGAAACGACCCTCTCTTCCCTGAGCCCACAGAGTTCTCGGGCGACACAGAGCGCCGCCCACAAGCCGTGCTCTCCTCGCCCCCCTCTGTCCCAGAGGCGGTTGACACGGCGTGCCGTCCACGGACCGCTTCGCCCCTGTCCCCCTCTGTCGCCAGACCCCTGGCAGAGCAGGCCCCCGCGGGACAATCAGCCTGGTCCTCCCCTGGCCCCCTCTGCCAGGGCGCGGTTGCTAACTGTGCCCCCACACTGGGCCGCTATGCCGTCCACGTCTGGGCCAGTTACTCCGCTTCACTGCCCCTCCGGGGGGGACGCCTGTCGTCCGCATGATCCCGCTGGTTCAGTTCCTGGGAGCCTGGTTAGAGCTTCCCCGTCTGTCCCGCTGGATCGCGCGCACCATCAGGCTCGGCTATGCGATTCAGTTCGCACGGTCTCCTCCCCGCTTCAGGGGAGTCCGCTCCACTTTGGTCGGTGGCAATGCCCCCATCATGAGAGCAGAGATTGCCACCCTGCTGGCGAAGGGTGCAATCGAGACTGTCCCTCCAGCCGAGATGAGGTCCGGCTTCTACAGCCCTTACTTCATTGTCCCCAAGAAAACCGGTGGGTTACGGCCATTCCTGGACTTGCACGTGCTGAACCACTCCCTTCACAGGCTGCCGTTCAAGATGCTCAGCGCCAAACGCGTTTTCGAATGCGTGCGGCCCCGGGATTGGTTTGCAGCGATCGACCTGAAGGACGCCTACTTCCATGTCTCCATTCTTCCTCGCCACAGACCGTTCCTACAGTTTGCTTTCGAGGGGCAGGCATACCAGTACGCGGTCCTCCCTTTCGGGCTGGCCCTGTCTCCTCGCATCTTCACGAAGGTCGTCGAGGCTGCCCTTGTTCCCCTTCGGGAGCACGGGGTCCGCATCCTGAGTTATATCGACGACCGGCTGATCCTAGCTCACTCTCGAGATCAGGTTTGCGAACACAGGGACTTAGTGCTCCGGCACCTAGCTCGTCTGTGCCTTCGGGTCAACTGGGAGAAGAGCAAACTTTACCCCGTGCAGAGGATCTCTTTTCTCGGTATGGACATCGACTCGGTCGCCATGTCCGCGCAGCTTACGAGCGAGCGCGCGCAGTCACTGCTGACTTGCCTGAGACATCTCAGGAGCAAGAATGCGGTTCCACTGAAACATTTTCAGAGGCTCCTGGGGCATATGGCATCTGCAGCCGCGGTCACGCCGCTCGGATTGCTTCATATGAGACCGCTTCAGCTTTGGCTTCGCGACCGAGTCCCGAGGTGGGCATGGCATCAAGGCACGCTCCGGGTACCAGTTACTCCGACCTGCCGTCAGTTCCTCACCCCGTGGTCGAACCTCAGTTTTCTCAGGGCGGGTTTCCCCCTGGAACGAGCTTCCCGGCATGTTGTTGTCTCAACAGATGCCTCCACCACGGGCTGGGGCGCCATGTGCAATGGACATGCTGCTGCGGGCTCCTGGACAGGACCCCAGCGGCTATGGCATGTCAATTGCCTCGAGTTGTTGGCAGTACGTCTTGCCCTGCACCGCTTACGGGCGTTGCTCTGGGGTCAACACGTGCTAGTCCGTTCAGACAATACCGCGACTGTTGCGTACATCAACCATCAAGGTGGTCTACGCTCCCGCCGTATGTCACAACTCGCCCGCCACCTCCTCCTATGGAGTCAGAAGCATCTGAGGTCGCTTCGAGCCATTTTTATTCCCGGAGCGCTGAACTGTGCAGCCGACGAGCTCTCACGGCTTCAGCCCCTCCCTGGAGAATGGCGACTCCATCCCCAGTCGGTTCAGCTGATTTGGGACCAGTTCGGGGACGCACAGATAGATCTGTTTGCTTCTCACGACTCGACCCATTGCGCCCTGTATTTTTCCCTGACCGAGGGCACGCTCGGCACGGATGCACTGGCGCACAGCTGGTCGCCGGGCCACAAATATGCGTTTCCCCCAGTGAGCCTTCTTGCGCAGACCTTGCGCAAGGTCAGGGAGGACGAGGAGCAGGTCATTCTGGTCGCGCCGTATTGGCCCAACCGGACCTGGTTCCCCGAACTTGTATTCCTCGCGACAGCACCTCCCTGGCCCATTCCTCTGAGGAAGGACCTTCTTTCTCAGGGACGGGGCACCCTGTGGCACCCTCGCCCCGATCTCTGGAGCCTCCACGTGTGGCTCCTGGACGGCTCGAGGTAGGTTTGAGTACCCTTCCACCAGCGGTGGCGGCTACCATCACTTCCGCTAGAGCGTCGTCCACGAGACACGTCTATGCGTTGAAGTGGAACCTCTTCGTCGACTGGTGCTCTTCTCACCGAGTAGACCCCCGGAGATGCTTGATCAGCGTTGTGCTTTCCTTCCTTCAGCAAGGGTTGGAGCGAAGGCTGTCTCCCTCCACCCTTAAGGTCTATGTTGCCGCCATTGCCGCACATCATGACCCCGTCGAAGGTAAGTCGGTAGGGAAGCACGACCTGGTCATCAGGTTCCTGAGAGGAGCGAGGAGACTATATCCTCCTCGCCCTCCTCTCGTTCCCTCTTGGGACCTCTCAGTGGTTCTAACTGCCCTGAAGAGTACTCCCTTTGTGCCTCTGCAATCAGTTGAGCTTAAGTTCCTGTCTATGAAGACAGCGCTCCTGGTTGCACTGGCCTCCATCAAGAGGGTCGGGGACCTGCACGCATTCTCCGTCGACGAAGCGTGCCTGGAATTCGGACCGGCTTTCTCTCACGTGATCCTGAGACCCCGGCCCGGATATGTGCCCAAGGTTCCTACCACTCCCTTTCGGGACCAGGTGGTGAACCTGCAAGCGGTGCCCCCGGAGGAGGCAGACCCAGCCTTGGCACTGCTCTGTCCAGTACGCGCTCTTCGCGCCTATGTAGACAGGACGCAGTGTTTCAGGACCTCAGACCAGCTCTTTGTCTGTTATGGTGGGAAGCTGAAGGGAAAGGCTCTCTCCAAGCAAAGGTTGTCTCACTGGATAGTGGACGCCATTGCCTTGGCATACCAGCAGCAAGGTCGACCGTGCCCCCTTGGTGTGACGGCCCACTCCACCCGGAGTGTGGCATCCTCTTGGGCTCTAGCGCATGGCGCCTCGCTAACAGACATCTGCAGAGCTGCAGGCTGGGCGACACCTAACACATTCGCCAGATTCTATAATCTCCGAGTGGAGCCAGTGTCCTCTCATGTACTCACTTCAACTAGCTAGTACCGGACCCGCTCAGGTGTCTTCGCTTGCTCGCCATTCCACCCAACGGACTGGATACGTGCGATATTCTCCTCAGGTGAGCTTCCCCGAAAGCCCTGAGTTCCTCCAGCACTCCTGACGTCGGCGCCAGTGTCTCTTGCCTGCGCGTCGGCTAGGTGCCTCCCGTGTGCATGGTCCCTCCCCTGAGCGACCCCCACATGTGTATTTCCACTGTAAGCCTCTCTGAGCATGTGTCTTTCCCTCGGCAAGCCACCTTGCCACCCCTGGGGTTGAAACATTCCACCTGCGGCTGGACACCCCAGTGTTCTCCATATGTTCCTTCGGGCCATATGTGTACTCTCTAAGTCCCCCCCCCCCTCTGGGTTGGCAATAATTGCATATTTCCTCTAAAATCGTGGGATATGCTCCCCAGTGTACCTTGGTATTCCTGTGTTAAATAGGAGTCCTTCGTCCGTGCTAGTCTCACAACAGGGATCTCAGATTTACGCAGGGCACTGGAAGACAGCTGAGAAGGTGGCGTGATTAGACTGGTAACCCCATTCGTCGTCATCCGACGTACCTCGGAGTGACAACGAAAGGGAACGTCTACGGTTACGTATGTAACCCTCGTTCCCAGAGTGGGGAACAGAGACGTTACGTCTTCCTGCCACTTTCCGCTGTACCGCGGGGATCACCTGAGCTCAGTCTTGGCTCCTCAGCGAAGAAACATAAACTACTGTTGCGGACTTCTTCCTTTTATACCCACGAGGTGGGGCGGAGTTACGTCATGCAAATTCCGCAGACCCATGGCATTTCTTTGCCATTGGCTCGTTTTGTAATACTCGAAGTTGATAGGCTTTCTAAGCGAAACCCCATTCGTCGTTATCCGACGTAACGTCTCCGTTCCCTACTCAGGGAACGAGGGTTACATACGTAACCGTAGACGTTTCTCTGGGCATACAAACATTTTACGAGCGAACGCAAAGTTTCCGCAAACATTTTGCAAGTGAACGCAAAGTTTTTTGGGGGAACGCAAACGTTTTGCAAGTGAACACAAAGTTTCTCTGGGAACGCAAACATTTTACGAGTGAAACGCAAAGTTTCCACAAACATTTTTGCAAGTGAACGCAAAGTTTATTGGGAAAACGCAAACATTTTGCAAGTGAACGCAAAGTTTCTTACGGAAACGCAAATATTTCACAAATGAATGCAAAGTTTCCACCAAATTTTTTGCAAGTGAACATAAAGTTTCTCTGGGAATACAAACATTTTACGAGCGAACGCAAAGTTTCTGCAAACATTTTGCAAGTGAACACAAAGTTTTTTGGGGAACGCAAATATTTTTCGAGGAAATGCAATGTTCCCTTTCAAGGGAACTCGAGCTGCGTTTGAGTCGCGGTGGGAACGCTCTGCGTGATTACGTCGTGAAGCACGTGTAAAATCAGTCCAATGGAAGCCCACTACGACATAGGTGACGTCATAGACCAGGAAACTATAAAGCAGCCCTGAAATCAGACCGCGACAGCTTCTGTACCTTTAGCAAGCGCTCTCTGTATATCTGTCCTTGTCTATTTATTGTTGTCTGTCAAGCCCAATATATCTATCATTATTATGGCGAGCAAGCAAGATTATAGACGGTGTGTTGTTCCCTGCCCTCGTTATATTACGGGTGGGGACACACATCAGCTTTGTGTTGCTTGTTTGGGAATGGAGCATGCCCAGTCAGTCCTCGAGGGGGCTGATTGTGAGCATTGTATGAGTCTATCTATGAAGACGCTCCGCTCTCGCCGATCGTTCTTTGAGGAGGACGGTTCGGTTCGCGCTCCCCGCGCGGGTCCCGCTGTTGCCTAGACACGGCGGCAACTCGCATTTTGGGGTTCGCAAACAGATCTGACAGCGTGGGTTGGGACGGGCCCCGCCCTATCTCAGCTTTCACCTGCAGATCCAGTGTGCTGCGATTTCCAGTTCCGAGGAATTGGTATCGTTAGTGTTTTGTTAAGAAAAAGTGAACAAAACAAATAAAAATATTAAGTAAAAAGGCAGATGTTTGATTTTTCAATAAATAGGCAGCTCATAACTCTGTTGAATAAAGAGGAGCTTTTAAAAGGAGTTTTTTCTAATGCTGTTGCTAGTTAAATATTTACTGGCCAGCTGAACATTATGAGAGTGAAAATAAAAAGAGTTTATTAGATGAAATATATCTAAAAAACAGGAAAACTCTGTATCTCAGCCTCCTCGTCGGGGACTATTGGTTTTTCCCTATCTCCACACTGAGGTGTCGAGATCGTGGAATAAACCGGTTTCTATTAATACCCAAACGTCTAACTAGAGTAATGTTATGGGTATTAAGTATCATGGTATGACAGTGCCTTGGATTATAGAGACGCTTGCGAGCTTTCTCTCTCCCGAGTCGGCGTCATAATTTTTAACCCCGACGTTACCCACCAGCCATCTTTAATAATAAATTAATTTTATTAGGCAGTACTGGTGGGTAAAGTATTTAAGGACATAGATGAATGTGAGGATGTCAGCATTTACTCTATTCGAGAATATATTCGAGAATATATATATATATATATATATATATATATATATATATATATATATATATGTTTATATGTATACGTTTTTCTGATATAAAAATAAAGAAAAAGAAAGATAAAAATGTCTGTTCTTCTGGACGCTCCGCTTTCAAGAAAACTATTCCAGAAGTTTCTTCCTCACTAATCTATATTCCTGAAACTGGCATAGAGTGCAAAGAAGAAGACCTGATGCCGAGGCTATCAGGCTTCTAAGGGTGGTCCCCTCCGGGTAGGGACGGTTTTGAGAAATCGTTTCTCCTCGCCGCCCTCTGGGGTGCGACTCTCTGAGGAGGGTCGCAGCGCTGCCAGTTCGGTTGTTCCCTGCCGGTTCGCCGTTCAGGGCACCGAGGTGTCAGCGTCCCCATGCGATCCTCCGAGGAGGGTCGTAGAGCAGTCAGTTCGGTCTCCCTGCCGGTTCGCCGTTTCAGGGTGCCGAGGTGCTTGCTTTTTCCTATGATCCTCCGAGGAGGGTCGTAGGAACTAAGCTAGTTAGAGGTAACATCTGAGGACTGTCGTCATCTCTGATAAAGCTTAGACAAGAAGTCCTGTCGAAAAAAAAAAGAGGGACGGTTTTGAGAAATCGTTTCTCCTCGGCGCCCTTTGGGGTGCGACTCTCTGAGGAGGGTCGCAGCGCTGCCAGTTCGGTTGTTCCCTGCCGGTTCGCCGCTTCAGGGCACCGAAATGATTGTTCAATCAAATCCAGAGGCCAGTCTCGAGAGACTGGTTCCCTTATCGGAATTTCTGGCAGCGTGGAAACTTCTGCCAAATATTTCGCTATGGGTCCTGCACATAATAGAAAAGGGTTACAGAAATCAGCTCGGTTCTCGTCCGCCCAGATTTCAGGGGGTCCTCCCTACGGTAGTGGACTCACAGCAGGCTCTGGTTATGGAGCAGGAAGTACTGACACTTCTTCAAAAAGGAGCTATAGAAAGGGTTTCTCCTCCCAGCAGAGAGTGAGGGTTTTACAGCCATTACTTCATTGTTCCAAAGAAGGGTGGAGGGTTGCGTCCTATTCTAGATCTGCGCCATTTAAACAGCAGAGTTCAGAAACTCAAGTTCAGAATGATCAAGTTCAGAATGACTCAAACAGATTGTATCACAGATTCAGTCCGAGGACTGGTTTGTCACAATAGACTTGAAGGACGCGTACTTCCAAGTATCTATCCATCCTCATCACAGGAAGTTCCTGAGGTTCGCTTTAAAAATGGGGGAGAAGCATACCATTATCGGGTTCTTCCATTTGGCCTAGGTTTATCACCCCGCACCTTTACAAAATGCGTGGATGCAGCTCTGGCTCCTTTGAGACTCCAGGGCATTCGCGTATTATATTATGTCGACGATTGGTTGATCCTAGCTCAATTTGAGCAAATGGCAGTTCGGCATCGAGATGTCGTTCTGTCTCATTTAAAGATGTTGGGGTTGCCACTCAACGCCAAGAAGAGTGTGATCCTCCCAGCTCAGAGGACCACTTTTCTGGGTGTAATATGGGTTTATCTAGGTTTTTCAGAGTGTGGGTCTCATGGCAGCTGCGTCCAACGTAATTACTTTTGGCCTTCTGTACATGAGACCCCTGCAGTGGTGGCTCAGGACCAAGGGGTTTTCTCCGAGGGGAAATCCGTTTTCGCATGACCAAGGTCACGCGGCTATGCCTACGTGCCTCGGTCATGTGGAAGAACCTTGGTTCCTCGCCCAGGCCCAGTGTTGGGGGTTTCTTGTCGACGCATAATGCTATCGACGGATGCTTCCCTCACAAGTCGGGAGTGATCATGAGTGGTCGCTCGGCGGAGGGTCCGGACAACACACTGACGATCTCGTATATCAGAGCAGATATCCTGTTGAGGCAGGGGCTGAGGCCCGGGGAATGGAGACTTCACCCCGAGGAAGTGGAGCTCCTATGGAGATCTTTGGTCAAGCTCAGGTCGATCTTTTCGCATCATACGATACAACCCATTGTCCGCTATGGTTTTCCCTCACATATCCAGCTCCTCTCGGACTGGACGCTATGGTGCAGGTGTGGCCGAGGCTGCACCTGTACACATTCCCCCCGATATCAATGCTTCCGGGAGTTCTGCTGGGGTGCGACTCTCTGAGGAGGGTCGCAGCGCTGCCAGTTCGGTTGTTCCCTGCCGGTTCGCCGCTTCAGGGCGCCGAGGTGTCAGCGTCCCCGTGCAATCCTCTGAGGAGGGTTGTAGAATGGTCAGTTCGGTTGTTCCCTGCCGGTTCGCCGCTTCAGGGCACTGAAATGATTGTTCAATCAAATCCAGAGGCCAGTCTCGAGAGACTGGTTCCCTTATCGGAATTTCTGGCAGCGTGGAAACTTCTGCCAAATATTTCTCTATGGGTCCTGCACATAATAGAAAAGGGTTAAACGGAGTTGTGGAAACGGTGGGCTTGGCCTCTGAGGGGGCCCAGCTCATAGAATCAGGTCTCTCGACTGAGGTCGTTGAGACCGTCCTTCAATCCAGAGCTCCTTCCACGAGAAAACTATGTACATTGAAATGGAAACTGTTCTCTACATGGCGTGGAGAACGTTTTTTAAATCTTGTTAACTGCCCGGTTGGTACAGTTCTCGATTTCCTACAAGACCATTTCTCTGCTGGATTATTTCCCTCCACCTTAAAGGTGTACGTAGCGGCTATATCTGCTTATCACCCCTCGCGGGGCTTCTTCTCTTGGGAGATATCCTCTTATTATTTGTTTTCTCCGTGGTACATTGAGGCTCAGGCCTGCACGGCAATCTAGAGCACCGGCTTGGGATTTGGCCATTGTACTTGAGGGTCTGGCCTTGGCTCCCTTCGAGCCCATCGAGGAGGTTTCAGAAAAATTCCTCACTCTAAAGACTATACTTCTCCTTGCTATTTCGTCTATCAAGAGAATTGGTGATTTACATGCTCTGTCGGTTGCTCCTCCATGTCTGGAATTTGCACCTGGTATGGTGAAAGCATTCCTCTACCCTAGACCGGGTTATATTCCTAAGGTCCCACTAAATGTTGGGGGCCCAATAGTGCGGCAGGCCTTTTTATCCTCCACCCTTTAATACCCCAGATCAGGAACAGCTTAACCTGTTATGTCCAGTCCGGGCTTTAGATGCCTACGTTCACAGAGCTGCCCTGTGGCGTAAATCTGAGCAACTATTTGTTTGTTTTGGGTCACTCAAGAGAGGATGCCCTGCATCTAAACAGGTTATGAGTAAATGGATAGTCGAGGCTATTTCATTAGCTTATGAAGCGGCCGGACAGCCTTCACCTATGGCTGTACGGGCCCATTCTACTCGGAGTATGGCGGCCTCTATGGCCTTAATTTCGGGAGTTTCCCTTCTTGATGTGTGTAGTGCGGCAGGATGGTCCTCTCCGCATACATTTGTCAGGTTTTATTACCTTGACCTCTCCACTCCTGGGGCGAGGTTGCTTGCTTCTTAGTGTGCGCAAGGACTTCACACAGAACGGGCATTTGTCACTATGGCTTAGTGGGTATAGGGTTCCCACCGCATCTCAAACGCAGCTCGAGTTCCCTTGAAAGGGGACGTCTCAGGTTACGTATGTAACCCTGGTTCCCTGATAGGGAACGAGACGCTGCGTTTGCCTGCCATACTTCCTGCATGCCCTGATCGACTTGCTTCAGGTTTTTCAGAAGCTGTCGCGGTCTGATTTCAGGGCTGCTTTATAGTTTCCTGGTCTATGACGTCACCTATGTCGTAGTGGGCTTCCATTGGACTGATTTTACACGTGCTTCACGACGTAATCACGCAGAGCGTTCCCACCGCGACTCAAACGCAGCATCTCGTTCCCTATCAGGGAACCAGGGTTACATACGTAACCTGAGACGTTTACTCACCATCATGTTGTTCCAAACCTGTACGACTTTCTTCATTTCTGTGGACACAAATCGTTTAATGAATTTCTTTTTTTGGTGAATTTACTACAAAACAGTGCATCATGACTCATGTTAATGATAAATAAAAACCCAAGAGTTTAGTCACGTAAGTCTTATTGATCATTTATCAAGTATTCAGTTTTCATGAAAAAAACTGCACAATATTTGAGTAAAATCGTGAAGATCACCACTGTTCTTCTGTACACCATGTCTAGGTGGCAATGTTTTGGACAAACATGCACCAATGAACCAGTTACAAATGGGGTTACTCAACATTTTGATGTCAGATTGACAATATATTTATTTTGTGCTTTTATTTCATGGACAGATCAAAGACAAGGAATTTAAGATCACACTGGCAAGCAAGCAACCTCAGCCTGAGTCTCTGTTCTCTTCAATGATTTGAGCCGTTGTAAACACTTCAGTCTGCTCTTTGAAATCGTTTCAATGGCTGAGAGTAAGTGCATGTGCCACGGTGTAAAAATAGTGACGAAAGGCAGTTTCTTCATGATTTGATCATATTTCAAGAGGCCAAATCCATGGATCCCAATCCAGTGGCTGAATGTGATTTATTTTCACAACAAGCTCTATCTCTCAATCAGAAATCTCCAGCTTTGCCATTTGCACCATTTGCATCATTTGCATATGAACGTGATTGTTTAGTGCATGAGAATGAGTTCTATTTATGATCCTCTTTTCATGAAGCTGTTTTCTAACCATGCACAGAAAATATGTCAGTCCACAAAATGACAGCTCAAAAATCATGGCCTGTTTGTGAATTGGAGAATTTAATATCTAAATGAAGATATGCCAGGCATTTGTTTACCGTCAAATGAAACGTGATGGTTTAGCATTCACTCCTGAAAAACATAAATGTGAGATTAAGTTATTTTTAATTATCTTGCGGTGAATGAATTCAAGAAAATTTAAATTGCTTGTTTAGAGTCCATCTTTCCTGTCTGCACAATAAATGTGGCAGCAAGTTTACATTTCCTCCCTCAACAGACTCTCATGACAACATAATAATATGTATGAGATGGTACAATTGCATGATATTGTGAGAAAAAAGGGAATTAAAGATGAACAAACAAAAAAGCTATTAAAGTTACTATAATCTAACATTTAACATTTTTTATTGTTTCCCATTCTAGGGGACAGAAAATGTCCTCTAATTGAAGAATTACCCATTACATCTGTTTCTACTTCTCATAATATCACATGTATTTCTATCAAGGTTGTGTACGGAATGATATTAAGGGAATGAAACCCCTAAACACAAATAGAACAATGAGTTCCCATTAGACAGACCGATTGCTCTTTGTCTCCTTGTGAAAAAACACATTTAATGTAAAATAGAGTTTTGCCTCATTTTCCTTCACCCTTCCCAGAGATTGGATTGAGTTGGTTCAGTTTTCATTAGCTCTGTTCACACCACAAATGAATGTGACAGATCTGATTTTGAATCTGTGAAAAGCAAAAGTGGCTGATTAAATTGAAATCCACAATACACAATTTCATAATGTCAAAATTATAACCCAATATATAATTTCATTATGACGATAACATTCCCATGTCCAACGCGCCTGTGTATGAAGCCAAAGGTTTCTCATTGAAATCAATGGAGTTCCCTGTTCGTCGATACCGTGACGCCTAGGATTAGCTTTAGCGTCTAATTTTAATGCGGAAGGCACTTGATCATGCGTCAGTTTTTGACGCCTTGGGAGTGAGAATGGTTTGACAATGGGTTGACTTTTTTTCTCACAATAGCAAGTTTATATCTCACAATTCAGATTTTATTTTGTGCAATACTGAGTTTATAACTCACAATTCAGACTTTTTTCCCCCTCAGAATCGTGAGATATAAACTTGCAATTGTGAGGAAAAAAGTCAGAATTGTGAGATAAAAAGTTGCAATTACCTCTTTTTTAATTTTTTATTCCGAGAGGGAAACAAGCTTCCATACCTATGACACCCCTCTGTCTTGATCTAGTTTAAAACTCCCTGTTGTATGAATCCACTGTGATGATGTAAAACGCACTCTTGGGACTCTAACCCGAGGTTGATTGAAGTCTTCTGTCATGGTATTTTAAATGAGCAATAATAACTTAAGCTTTAATTAAATCTCCTGTAGAGAGACTGAGAATGGAGAAGTTGTACTGTGTTTTCAGGTGGTGTGAGTGAGCAGTCATTTAACTGCATGATTACAGTTCATAATTAGAAACTGATATTACAATTATGGGAGGAGTGTAAATCTCACACATCATGGATTCACTTCTGGATTTACGGCCTTCCCTCCCAGAGATTTGCTTCGGGATTAGTATTGAGTGGGAAGAATTGAGCCCCGTTATGAAAATGAGTCTTTTCATTTGTTTTTGAGGATGTTGTAAATCCATTTGGGCAGTTGCTCACTGACACTGTGCGTAAGTAAGCCTTTTAGGTGCGATTATGTAAATTGCGTCTCCGATTGTAGATTACGCACTGATATGTTATTGCTCTTCCCATGGGGACTGAAGCATCTAACGAGAAAGAAATCCTATCTGGAATTTCTCTGAATCTCATTATTGCTTAAGCAAATGTTTATCGGGTCCTTCATCGAGACTTAGATACTGGCTAATGCGTTACATTAATTAGAGATACATTTCATTAGCTTATATGGATTGCTTGCAGAGAGCAGATAATGCAGAAGGACACGGGGTGCGTACTGGATCAACAAGGGAAGCTTGCTCAAACCAAGGAGGTGTGTAATAGCTGGAGAAAGCAAGGTATGTTGGCATTTCCATCAATTGGCATTTCCATCAATCTCGACTGGCGCGTGTCTGCCATCTTCATGTCAAGTCCATTTCACTATATGTCAAAAACATCTATGGTTACATAATAAGATATTAGTAATTTACACTTTGCTTGCAATAATAATAAGTATTATTTTCTAGTGCTTTCAAATCGATTAATCGTGTCTAACATAAAAGTTTGTTCACACACACACACACACACACACACACACACACACACACACACACACACACACACACACACACACACACACACACACACACACACACACACACACACACACACACACACACACACACACACACACACACACACACACACACACACACACACACACACACACACACAATGCGATTATAAAATAGCTTCATGATCTTCTTTCTGGAATAGTTTGTGTATATCAGTTTTGTTATGGAGATCATGGAGATCATCGCGATTAATCAATTTGACAGCACTAATTGTTACTGTTATTATTAGTACCATCATCATCATCATCATCAACAACAACATGTTTGTCTGTCTGTCTGTTTGTATGTGTTACAGTTTTTTACAATCACTTTGTTACTATTTTCAGAACCTTGATGTCATTTTTCACAACTCTAGACACAAAACTCACAACCAATTATCAAAATGCACATTTTTCAAAACTCTAACCATTTTCTCAATTGTTTGGATACAATACACATAAAACTTAGATCATTTGTTCATTCAACAAAAATCACTTGTTCAATATGACACAACTTAACATCAAAGTACTACTATTTCAAAAGGCAATTCACACATTACATTTCAAATGAATGTCTATTCATTTCCTTACACTGATCTAACTATCAATTGATACAACTGCTCAAAATGATAAGTAACTGTTGCGTTACTCTTAATGTATAGTTGTATGGAAACAGACAAACAATCTTCCATGTTTACAGTAAATCATGAAAGTTTCAAGATAACGAGATTAATTGTCACCAATTAGCGTGGAGCATGAACCAATTAGACTACAATATCCATGGATGTAGCCTAATATTTTATATCATACTGTAATGCTTTATCAGACACTGTGTCTATGGTCCCAAATACTGTACCACCTTTTCAGACTATTTAAAGTATTGACAGTACTGCACTGTAGAGATGCAGGCCCTTGGAATTGCTTGTCCAATTCTGCCAACTCGTTACTGATGATTGAGGGCACATTGTGGAATGAGTATATAAAGAGTTGATTGGGATCCAATTGCAAGAGCATAGTGATATGTAACATGGAGCCAGCAGGTGATCCAGGTCACAATGGAGGTCAAGCAGTGGTGGGAGGAAGACGAGGAAGACGAGGAAGACGTGTTGGTCAAAGGAATGGTAGGGGACAGGCAGCCCTTCTGAGAGGTGGTCGTGGGCCTCGTTTGAGAGGTGTGGGGGAACGTGGTAGAGGACAGGCACCCCTTCTGAGAGGTGGTCGTGGGCCTCGTTTGAGAGGTGTGGGGGAACGTGGTAGAGGACAGGCACCCCTTCTGAGAGGTGGTCGTGGGCCTCGTTTGAGAGGTGTGGGGGAACGTGGTAGAGGACAAGGCCACGGACCAAGACAGCGGCAGCAACAGCATAGAGTGTCCAATGAAATTCGGGCAATAGTTGTAGACCATGTCATAAATCATGGCATGACAATGACTGAGGCGGCTACAATGATACAACCAAACCTGAGAAGGTCAACCGTGGCCTCAATAATCAGAACTTTCCGCAATGAGAACCGGTAAGTTATCAGCATGCACTAAACATTATGCTACTCTCAATTGTCAAATGACTGCATACCAATGTGTATCACAGAATAGGTGATGTGACCAAGTGTCTTCTTACTCTAATGTTCCCTGTAGAATTGTGACTAGGCCAAATAGTGGAGGCAGAGGCAAAATTCTAACTGACCAGCAAGAGCAGGCTGTGGTCGATTTGGTTCGGGCCAGAAATGATATTCGCCTTACAGAAATTCGCCAGCATATCTTGGACAATGAAGACATGTTCAACAATGTGGGATCCATAAGTTTGCCGACCATTGCACGCATACTGAAAAGGCACCAGGTATCTATAAAACAACTATACCATGTGCCTTTCGAAAGAAATGCAGACAGAGTGAAACAAATGAGGACTGAGTATGTTCAGGTAAGTTCAGTTTCAAGACGGCTGTTGTAAAAACATTCCCAAAAATTCTACATTGTACGGTAATCTCTAAATCTCTTTCCAAAATGTATTTTTAGAGGGTGATGGAGCTGGATGCTGATGACGACCATCACAAATTCATATATTTGGATGAGGCAGGTTTTAATCTGGCCAAGACAAGGAGGAGAGGTCGGAATTTCATTGGCCAGCGGGCAACCATCCAAGTACCTGGACAACGTGGGGCCAACATTACCATGTGTGCGGCTATATCAGAAGATGGTGTGGTGGGACGCAGACCTCATATTGGACCATATAATGCAGCTCTCCTTGTCACCTTTCTTGATGAGCTCGAA
Source organism: Gila orcuttii (assembly GCA_026230005.1). NCBI lineage: Eukaryota > Metazoa > Chordata > Actinopteri > Cypriniformes > Leuciscidae > Gila > Gila orcuttii. Next base: position 39,929,496 of record JAPDVR010000015.1, on the reverse strand, counting down.
CAGGTTTGTAGAGCTGAAGGTGTGACCTATGTCATTGTCTGGGACAATGTCAGGTTCCATCATGCTCATGTGGTGCAAGCATGGTTTCAGGCCCATGCACAATTTACCACCCTGTATTTACCCCCATACTACCCCTTCCTTAACCCGATTGAGGAATTTTTCTCCGCATGGAGATGGAAGGTTCATGATAGGCACCCTCATGAACAAGTCACTCTTCTCCAGGCCATGGATGACGCCTGCAATTACATCACAGCAGACCAGTGTCAGGCCTGGATTCGCCATGCCCGAAGGTTTTTTCCAAGATGTTTGGCTAATGAAAACATCCATTGTGATGTAGATGAGAACCTGTGGCCAAATCCACAACACAGAGTTGATGACAATGTAGAAGTACAGTAATCACTGCTGTTTTATTTCTTACAGTGCAAGCAAGTTGAGGAACACTGCATTTGATGGTTTACAGTACTGTCTTTTCTTTTCTATTTCATTGCATTTGATGGTTTACAGTACTGTCTTTTCTTTTCTATTTCATAGCTAATTACTGTATTTTTGCTTTGATTAAAATAAACCAATGTTGTGATTGTACTGTAGTGTTTTGCATCAATATATTACAAACTTTGTTCAATGATTCCACTTTGTCTGTATTCTCTCTACTACTGCAGTACTTTACAGTAACAGAGGTATTTACTGTACATGTAGTACCATAATGAAACCTGTATCACCTATTTTGTTCTACAATAGTTAATGATTGTACGAACAATGACAGAGTGAAACTATCGGTTGCTTGTGTGTGGGTGATCTATAGTTGTGTTTCAATGGTATTTCACAGTAAATTTGTTTTTTGAACCAATGATTGTGCAAGTGCAAGATTTCTTTAAAGATGTGAATGCACAATGCAATGTTTTGAACATTAGACAACCTGTGTTACAAGTGATAACCGTTTTGAGTTTTGTGTCTAGAGTTTTGAAAAATGACATCAAGGTTCTGAAAATAGTAGCAAAGTGATTGTAAAAAACTGTAATATTTATTATGTATATTAATAGTATTAATATTAAGTATTTTTCAGCAAGTTAGTTTTGTTAAATTTAAAGTTCTCCTAAATTTAAGGTTTTAAGTAAATAAATACTTTACAAATAACATTTATTTCTATTTGCTTTATACAATACATATAGTTTCAAAGCAGCTTCACAGACATAAACAGGAAAATTGGTGTTGCAAACTTAATTAATTATGAAATGAAAATATTATTGTAGTCATGCTACAAAAAGGGGAAAAGAAACTTTGATGACTTTATTGATGACATGGGCTTAAGTATTTTAGTCCAATCAAATGCCACTGAGTAGCAAATAACATTTCATGACTGCAAGCCCTTTGATATGATCAATAGAAAATGTATCTGGAAATACACAAAACTGCACTATTCAATCCATTTCAAGGGACAATAAATGCCTGTGTGGACCTCTGGTCACTAGCAGACTTCATTTACTCTGCAAGAGTTCTTTGGTCAACCGTCTTCACCAAAAACACTATGCTTGTTTGAACCAGCCTGGATCTGTAGAAATTCAAGGTGCTCTTTTCATCAGAGTACCAGATTTATATAAAGGGTAACTTTAAAAAAAAACACACAAGCCAGCCTTATCCCACCGTTCTCAACATTTGCTCCTCCCTTTTCAATGCAAACGCAATCTCTTTCACAATTGACTTGCATTTGACAACAGGTTTGTAGTGGCAAGGTTATTTTCAAAGCAAATTTCAAAGCACTAACACATGGCATCCAAAAGACAGATGGCCGTACGCTTACCCGTGTGCTCACATTAACAGGGGAAAAGGCTTTGGCTCTTCACAGTTCTTCAAAGAGTCCCATGTCACATTTTGTCCAACAGACATAAGTTGGGCTTTGTAAACAGAGAGCACAAGGGCGTCTCGCTCCCTCCTGGAATAGCAAAGAGCCGGCAGAGCCGGAAACGGGGCAAGTGCTCTTGTGCTGAGCCGTCACAGATATAACAGGTAACCCTCAGTGCAAATACTGTCCCTGGGTAGGATCTAACTCAATGTCCTCTTCCTGCTCTCATTTATCTTTCCTCATATCAAGCTTTCCTCATCTGCTTTTCAAAGAGCCTCAAGAGGAACCCATAAAGCCCCTGGGACCCGCTATTCATTGTTGTCCTCTGTAAAGGACTTTTTTGTTGCTGTGGGCTTTTCAGAAATACCAAATGTTTTTAAAAATATATATTTATTAAAATATAAGTTAGTCATTAGGTACAAATATATTTGATATTTCTAAAGTATTGTAGCACCTGGAATCAATATTTGTAGTTTGTTTGTACTGTTTTTCACATTAATATTAGGGCCAAAAAAATAAAGTAAAACATTGCAATATATATATATATATATATATATATATATATATATATATATATATATATATATATATATATATATTTTTTTTTAACTATACATTAAACAAATAACAATAAAAATAAAAAAACATATTTAAAAGCTTAAAACCAAATGTCTTTGTGGGGACATTTGGGCTACAGAAAATAGGGTTTACCAGGAACACACACACATTTGATTTGCTTTACTTGTGGGGACTCTCCATAGTTATAATGGTTTCTATACTGTATATTCTCTCCCCTTACACTAACTCTACCTCTAAATCTGCCCATCACGTTCTGCATTTTCAAAAAAATCTACAATTTATTGTTTATTAATCAGTTTCCCTTGTTCCCAATCCCACAATGTCGGTATGTACTATCCTTGTGAGATAGATAGATAGATAGATAGATAGATAGATAGATAGATAGATAGATAGATAGACAGACACACACAGACACACACAGACACAGACAGACACAGACACAGACACACACACAGACACACACACACACAGAGACACACACACAGACACACACACACACACACACACACACACACACACACACACACACACACACACACACACACACACACACACACACACACACACACACACACACACACACACACACACACACACACACACACACACGGGGAGTATTTCACATGGTAACTTGCTGGAACACTAATTTTAAGATAAAGCTGCCCATTAAAAACAGTCACTGAAATCACATACACTCTTAAATATAAAGTTTTTTTATTGTCACTGATGGTTCCATGAAGAACCGTTAACATTCATTGAACCTTTCCATTCCACAAAAGGTTCTTTAGAATTTTTTGAATAAATCACTCTTTCCATAAAACATTATACAAGTCTAGGTTGTTAAGACTATATTTGCAAATCTCAAACACTCTTTTTGCAAAACTCTAAACACATTCTCACTCACTAAAACACATTTTGCAGTGTGATGCACTTATGTTTCAAAACACAGGCTAAAGTTAAACACATCTACAACACAGTTGTCATCAATTACACTCAAAATTGTTCACACTTATCTCTAATGATGTGACCAAACCAACTGTACATTGACAAATTAATTTGCCCATATAATCTTTAAGCTAATAAGGTTAAGCGTATTTGGCTTGCTGTCCGCAGTGTGGGGCTTGAAGAAGCAGCTTCAGTTCCAGCTTAGATACACCCCCCAGTGGGACTACTAAAGCTTGGATGATGAGTAAGGTCCCTAAATGATGTTGGTGGAGTTGAGGAGGTGGAGGGATGCTAAAACAGCTGATGCCGGAGCAAGGCGAGCGGCTACCTATATGAGATATATGTTCCGGTGGTTAATTGAAAGATTAGATGGGTTCACTCCTCCCGAAATTACGTTTGTGAACTTCACTAACACAAGTCAGTTCAGAGAGCCAAAATTGACTCAAAATGTTGCACTGAATGTTGATACCAACAATGGATGGCAACAATATAGTAAGAGGGAGAGGAGGAAGAGTATGTGTAAGAGGTGGTGAACGAGGAGGAGGACGAGGAAGAGTAAGGTGTGGAGAATGTTGTCAAGGATCCGGCACACCAGAGGATTTTCCCTTTGCCTGGAAGAAACAACATTAACTGTGATGTGGACTCAGACTGGACCCAACAAGAAGACGTGATGCTGAGGCAGAATTAATCTCTTGTTGAGATTTTGCAGTTGCACAACTCTTTTGAGTGACTGTAACATGCTTTACAGATTTTTTAGACCTTTTTGGCTTTTGCAGTTGGGTTACTGTATTTTCACAGTATGCAAGTGCTGAATAAACAGACATTCAATAGGCCTACTACATATATTCAGTACAATACTTGCAGTGCATACCTATAAAATGTATTCACCTTACTACTGCAAGATGTGTTTACTATACTTTTTTACGTACAGTAATTGCAAAATTTGTTTATTTTGTTACAATATACTTTTGATCTGTAACCGCATGCTTTGGATTCTGTGTTCTCCATTTTTTGATGTAGTGTCTGATGGATGATCTGTGGTGTTTATTGACTCATGTGTGTATGATCTGAAAGCGTTGGTTGATTTTGAGCACAGATAAAAGGGTTTTGAGGGAACTGTTTGATTTTGCCAGAAGAGTCAGAGGATCTCTGAATGTAGTATGTCATTTGAAGATTTGTTTTTGTGTTTAAGGTTTTAGCATATTTAGCATATTTTTTTTAGTATGAATATTACACAGGACATGTTTAATAAAACTAGCCTAAAAGCAAAAATAGATTTTTTAATGGAGAAACATTTACCTGTAGTGTCTTGTCTTCATTTCCTGAATAAATGAAAGTAGATGTGCATCAGGGAGAGCTGTGGTCACGATTCACTGTTTGGGATTGGAAGTGAATGAGAGCGAATAAATTATGACAGATTTTTTTTTTTTTGGGTTCCTTTAAACAAGCTAAAAAACGGGTGAAATTGCTGATCCTTGATATGGAGGCTCCGAGGGCCTCCTCATACCTTTTTCAGCCCGGAAAATATTAAAATTTCACAGCTTTATTTCATTTTCGTGACTCTTGGCATGCTTTAGCAGAAGAGCCATGACACAGCTCTCTCCAGTCGATGGGGTTAGTGAGTGTTTTTTTATGCTATAGTCTGCAATCTGATTTAGGACTCAGGGAAGGTCATTGAGCATCAGTGGATATCTCCAGATAAGAGCCACAATGGAGGAAAGTTAGCATAATAAAGTGAGTGACTGCTGCCCGCACTGCCAAGGACACCTCGTATCTGCACCGGTGAGACGCGCTCCACGTAGACCTTCATTAAGATTAATGCAATGCAAAGTTCTCAAATGAATGCGACAGACGAGAGAGATAAAGAGACAGATTCTCTGTCACGTATCCAGAATACCTTCTTTAAAATAGATTTGACCCCTTTCTCTAAGAGCACCGCTTTGACCATGAAGTGTATGTAATAAAATATAATCCTCAATATTATGAAGGTACTCAGCTATTAAACTGGAGCATTATTTCATTGTGCATGACACATCCTTGACCTGAAGGGCTGCTTGTCTTTGTTGAGGAATAAGAATGATTTTTTTTTTATTTGTAGGTTAATCTCTCTTGAGAAGTTTAATGCACAACGCAGCAGTAAAATCCCATCCATGATCTCCATAACAAAACGTCTCAGGTTACGACTGTAACCTATGTTCCCTGAGAACAGGGAACGAGACAATACGTCAACGACGTTATGGGGAACGCCTCAGGCGTGACAGGTGTCTGAAATCACTATCAAATCACGTCAATCATATTGACCGGCGACAGCCCGTGAATCATTAGCGTGAATGATTAACGTGCGACCTGGAAGTATAAAGGGGCGCCTTGCACACATGACAAATCACCTTATCGTCTGAAGGGACTGTACGGTAGGCAAGCCCCGAGGCATGGCAGGGAGACGTATTGTCTCGTTCCCTGTTCTCAGGGAACATAGGTTACAGTCGTAACCTGAGACGTTCCCTTTCGAAGGGAACTCAACAATACGTCAACGACGTTATGGGGAACGATATACCAACTCCGCCATGCTAAGGGGAGTGCATGCCAAGTGGCAGTGACAACTGTCAGAACCAGCAACTTCAAATGAAACGCTAGAACCACTCACCCTCAGGTCACACTGGGCTGTCAGTGACAGCATTCCCTACGGTCATAGCCCAAGCTACAGCCTCACAGAAAAACCTTCATAAACATGGTTAAATAAAAAGGTCTACCTGGGCCGGCTCCGGGCCTGGAACCACAGCTTCCGATTAGAAGGGGTCCCTTCTAGGGAATGTGGCTAGGGAACCCGAAGGAACCCCAGCCAGTCACTATTCAGGGGAACGTACTCACCCCGAAATGCCACCAGGACGGCCTGACCTGGCGTCAGTACATAGACACTAGTCTGGCCAAATCCTGTCTGTCTGAAGACAGAGCCTCTGGACAACAAAGCCTTAAGAAAGGCATCCAACCCGAGGGACTGCGAAGCTGGCAGTGAACCACTCGGCCCGGATCTCAGAGACGGGATATCCCGGAGAGTATGACTCAGCATAGTGCTTTCCAACCCTTGCTAGCGAGGGGAGTTTCTCTACTCGATCCACGGATCAACCCAGTGTCTGTGTTTCAAACACTGAGGAGGCCTGTGAAGGCCTAAGGGCTGATCTAACTGGGAGGCCTCACGAGAGGCCTACGACCGTCTGACCAGACTCAGGAAGCCGCATGCTCATAGAGACCCTCGGTGAGGGGAGCACAGGTCTGCCTGGTAGGCAAACCAGGCTGTAGGCAGAAAAAGTTCCGGGAGGGAACCAATAGCAGAGAATGAACACTTTAGCGAGCCAGGGCGCAAGCTCGCCTTCAGCAGCTGCCTATTAAGGCTAGCTGAAACTGATAGCAAGAGACCACTAGCTTCATAAACCCAGCACCACTAGGGAACGTTACAGGGAGGCCCGGAGAGGCCTACTACCTGATAGCCAACGTAAGTGGGAATTCACCTTCAGAGAGGCCCGTGAGTCCTACTACCTGATAACCACAGTAAGTGGGGTGCTCACCTTCAGGGAGGCCCAGAGAGGCCTACTACCTGATAACCACAGTATGTGGGGTGCTCACCTTCAGAGAGGCCAAGAGAGGCCTACTACCTGATAACCACAGTACGTGGGAACTCACCTTCAGGGAGGCCCGGTGAGGCCTGCTACCTTACAACCACAGTATGTGGGGAGCTCACCTTCAGGGAGGCCTGGTGAGGCCTACTACCTGACCGTACTCATTCAAGGAGGCCTGGAGGAGCCTACTACCTGATAATCACAGCATGTGGGAACTCACCTTCAGGGAGGCCTGGTGAGGCCTACTACCTGACACCCAAAATATTTGGGCGCTCACATTCAGGGAGGCCCAGAGCGGCCTACTACCTGACAGCCACAATATTTGGGAGCTCACCTTCAGGGAGGCCCAGAGAGGCCTACTACCTGATAGCCAACTTAAGTGGGAATTCGCCTTCAGGGCGGCCGGCTGAGGCCTACTACCTGATAACCATCTTAAGTGGGAATTCACCTTCAGGGAGGCCTGAGTGGCCTACTACCTGATAACCACTGTTAGCTTTGAGCCCTGAGTCCGGGTGATAGTATAAGGTGGCCTGCTAAGGCCAGCCAGCTGGGGACTCGCCTATCAGGGAGGCCTGGTCGGGCCTACTAGCTAATAGCAAGTCATATTCTGCTATAAAGTACACTGTTGGGAACCATACTACACAAGCATAATTTACTAATGGGCTTCCAGTAGCGCTATAAGGTATGTCCCACAATGTTGGGACTCACCTCCGAGGAGGCCTGTTTAAGGCCTACTACCCATCAGTGAGTCAACTGCCCGAACCACCAAGGCCAACCACGTAAAGTGAGCTGGCCTACAGTGCCCTCTAGGGGGCTGTCCAATCAAGGAGGCCTGCTGAGGCCTACTACCTAATGGCGCAGCCTTCGTTGGCAGCAAAGCTGTTTACGCAGCGCCTACAGCATCCTGGTGCCTAATCACATTGCCCATGGCAGTGTACTCCGCAAAAAAGCTAGCACCCTTAAAACAAGGGGAGTACAACATACGCCACTCTGCCTCAACGGAGGCCCCATTAGTCAGGGGCCTACCATCTATGCATGGGCGTCAGCTCAGGGCAATGCTCTGGCTTCAGGGGAGCGTACTTCGACCAAAGAAGAAGTGAAGCTTACTTCATACTCGACCCGAGCCATAGTGGTGCGAGGTAGGATAAACAGAACTGGGAGTGAAGTGCTCAGACCTACCCTGTATCACAGGGGGATACTCACACCTCACCCTGAGGTTACCAGGGTCCGGGCCTGCCAGCGGCTCTAGGGGTGACAGAAACTTATCTGTGCCCAACCTAGGGGAGTGGGGCTTGAATGAAAGCCATCCACCTACAACCTAGCGCTCGAGCAGTAGCTCAGCGAGGTGAGTGAAGCCTAAACTGGCGGCCTAAATCCGTAGGCCAGTTCTGCATGGCAGGGTCGGGCAGGAAACCCAGTCTTCTTCGTGAAGCGAAAGACGGCCTAACCCTGCTCAATAAAGACATATATACCACGGAGGCCTGTTTGAGGCCTACCATGTCCTTACAAACCATCCTCTGCACCATGCTGCATTACTCTAGTCACCCCAGAATGCAGAGAAGGGGGCGGGCCTTGGCCTAACGACTCCCATGGGAGGAGGCTGTTTATACAGGGATGCTAGAAACCTACATTCACAAAGTGAAGGTTCAGAGGAAGCAATGCTAAATTTTAGCAGAGCACTTCTATTATCCCTGGCACAGCCTAGGCCAGCTACAGAGGCGGCCCTGGTGAGGGCCAGCCTGCAGGCATAGATCTATCTGAGGGCTCGGAGGAGCCACAGCCTTACTAAAGAATATAGTCTGTATTATTCCATACAAAGGGCTGCATGATCGCTCAGCCTAATGAAAACCCAAACAGAGCTCAAGGGGCGAAATACTCAGGAAGAAGTCAAACGGACCCGTGGGCCGGACATAAGATCTATCTGAAGCTCTAGCGTCAGTCAACACTCTAAGTAAAAAATTCTAAGAGAGAGACCAACTACTCTACCCTGAGGTGGCTAACAGCCCGAAGGCTAACATAGTTATCGTTCTGGCCACCTAATGGGGAACTTCAGGGCCCTAATAATCCAGGAAACTTCTCTTACCTTATTACCTGATGACATAGCAAATGACATGACCCCATAGCTCTATACAGGGAACGAGGTCTGTAGAGAGATACATTTCGGAATTTTAATTCACAAAATTGACTCTTGAAAAGACCAGACAGCTCACCTGCGGCGTGCGGAGTGAAGACTCGCCAGATAGTTCTTTATGAACCTGGGGTCCACCACTTTACATGCCTGAAAGAGGCGTTTCTACTAACCAAGCCTAGGCGGGCCATCGGAACATCGTTCTTATCATAGGCCCAGCGCCAGGCCTGATGTAATGCACGTCTGGGGAGTCAGAAGAGAGGAGAGGGCTGGATTTCTCTTTTTAATGAAGCCCTCCGGGGAGATTATCCATCAGCGACGCTGTATGCGCTTGTGCTGGATAACCTCCCTCAGATCCCTCTTCTAGCGGGAGTCACAGCCTGAACTGCTGCCGTGTATGCTCTGCCATTCAAACGCGCTGTTGTCTCTAGCGGTTTGGATGGCAGAAATGGAGCTCTCAGTGTCGACGCCTGCCCAGACATGAGATAGTTCGCAAACGACTCGTCAAATGGGCGGCATCGACACATACCCATGCTCTGCGATCCCCTCAACATCAGCGAAATTAACCCGCTGATGTCAGTGAATACTGGCAGAGAATGGGCTCTTCCATGCCCTCTAGATCTCTGTGTGAAGATCAGGAAGGAATGGATTAGGCTCACCTGAGCTGGTGGTGTATGGCCGGGGAGAAACCGATCGCCGAGCCTACCGCGAGCGGTCTCTCCTCTAGTGCGTTGCCATGGCAGCTACAGCCTGTTGGCGGCGCGCTCCACAACATCCACCAGACCTGCATACACGGGGCAGGGTGGCTGAGAGGGTTCAGGATCTACCTGATTATAAACCTCCTCAGCCATCTCCTGCTCGTCCTGAAGAGCAGCAAGAGCACCTGCTTCGCCCTCGTCAGCCGTCGAATCATCTGAGAGGTTTACAGCACTCTCAAGATGATCGACGAGCTCTATCTGGAAGCCCATGATGCAAGTCGCCGCTCTGCCTCGGCACGAGCGGGACCACGAGAACCAGACGTTGAACCCCCTTCACTCGAGAAGAGGGCCAGACGAGAGCGAGCGTTTTAAAAGAAAAACGCTCACAGTTCACACAGAGGATTCCCTCGAGAATCTCCCGTGCGCGCTCTTCTCCCAGGCAGGAAAAGCACACTCGTGTGCTGTACATTTAATTTTCTTACCGTTTCATTGAGTAGCGTTTTCAAACAGACAGTCCCTGAAGACGATGAGATGATTTGTCATGTGTGCAAGGCGCCCCTTTATACTTCCAGGTCGCACGTTAATCATTCACGCTAATGATTCACGGGCTGTCGCCGGTCAATATGATTGACGTGATTTGATAGTGATTTCAGACACCTGTCACGCCTGAGGCGTTCCCCATAACGTCGTTGACGTATTGTTGAGTTCCCTTCGAAAGGGAACTGATATACACAAACTATTCCAGAAAGAAGATCATGAAGCTATTTTATAACAATAATGGTAATATATGATTTGAAATATGTATAAGCCTTAGAAGAATTACTTTCTTAATGAACATTTCTGGTTTTATTGGCTAGCAATGTGAAACGGTAACATTTGCTTAAATGCACACAAAAAAAGAATTGGTGTAGAAAAAATTTCGCTCAGAATTTGCTACTAAATTTCACAAATAATTACCAAGAAATGGCGAGTATAACTACGAAATATAAGATGGTAGGGGAAAAAATATTACTATAGCAAAAAACAAAAAGTTTCTCAGGGGAATGCAAAAAATTTGCAAGACAACGCAAAAGCATTGGAATATTTTTTGTTCCTTCAATCTCAATCCCCCCCCCCCCACACTACCATGTCCCTTTAGAGGCTCCGTAAGTAACACATTTAATTAAATATGAAATTTTAAAGTAGAAAGTAATATGTACTAGAATAATCATTGTTTTATATATAACTTCGAAAAATATTTTTTTACAGCGTAGTAGCGTAGTTTGGAGCAGAATCGAGGAAACCTGTTTGAAAATAATTTTGCAATTCTCTTTTGTGACTCTAGTGACGCTGAAAGTACTTCACTTTTAATAATTTTCATTTTTATCATTCGTCTTCATGCCATTTTACTGAAATCCTTTCTTGTTCCTCAGACATGGTATAAAATAATTTTCTTTGCTTTCGTCTGTCACTACATTTCTTTTATTACACTTATGCAATAACATCTTTCAAAGATGTGTGTGAAAGAGAAGATGACTTTGAACGGGCAACTAAACGGACGCATTTGCATTTGTTAAAACGAATGCTATAGACTCTGCTATTTGTTCCGTGAAAAGCTGTTTTTGAAACCTTTCTCCATTAGGCCCATTTTCTTTTTAATACTCCTCACTTTTGAAATTTTATAAGTGGGAATTTTTTGGTGGGGGAAAGAAAATCAATCCATCTTTAAGAACTTGAAGTAGTTTGTTTACTAGAGCAAATCTACTGCAAATCTATTGACGCATGATTTTTCTTGCTTTAAAAGGATGAGTCATTTTGTGTGTTGTACAATATCACACCGGATACAAGGTCTTGATGGAACAAAACTCAACTTCAGCAAAAACTTTGCAGGAAGTAAGCATGAAAAAAATCAAAACCTCTTATTTTTCATTTATATCCATTTTGACACTGTCCTCTTTCCACATACAGACACACCGTCATTAAACTTTTATTTTCTGCCTCAACACTGAGGCTTCTTCTACTTCAGTTTGTATTTATGCAAATTTATTTATTAAAAGCGATTCCTTCAGTACGTTGCATTCAACTACACTTTTTTTTTTCAAATCATGCATGGATCCCCTGAGAATCAATTTTTTGACTATATATCATTAATTTGTGTACATATATATCATTAATTTGTGGAAAGACATGCAAAATCAAAAAGGATGATTGGTAACACTTTACTTAAAGCCCTTATGTATAATGCATTATAAAGGCATTCATAATGTACGTTATAATGCATTATAATGTTTGCAGATTTTACATCTGAAATTGGTTGTCATGTGTTTTAATCAATTATACTTCCCAAAGGTGTAACAATGTATAGAACAGAACAGAAAATAATTATTATAATGTATTAAAACGGTTGTTACGATAATCCTGAGATATTAAAATGCATTGGAAGTTGCATTAAAAGACATAATTAATGCATTCAAAATACTTTTATAATGCAATATATAAGTTGCTTCATTTAATTTTCTTTTTTTATTCTTTACCAGTTGAGACTCTTCCACTAACTAACCCTGGCTCTGAAAAGTGTCCTGACATTGACTCGGACAGAACGAGAAGCCTTTGAAAGAGGACAAGGCGGGTTTAAAAATAAACCTGATGTCAGTAGGACTGGTGCCATTCTGTAGATCCTCACCCTGTCTGTCTGTTGCCCTGAAGAGTGATCGGAGAGGTGGCACAGCATTCTCGCTCAGTCTTTTTTTCCTTCAGCATCCCTGGGGAAATCAGCGCCTTTCAGAGCCGCCCTGCCAGGAGTCCCGTCCCTGCGACTGGCTGTGACAGGACCTCGTATACCGAACCATGAGGCAGCAGAGAGAGTGGGGAAGAGACAGCTGCCTTCCACTGCGGTACACCACCTAAAAAACAGTGCACCACCCGCCACTGATCCAAGCCATCAGTCAATCTGTAGATGTGCACTGGGCTCTGAACCCATCAGACTCCGGCTGCTGCATCCTAAATCACTCTGAACAGCGCCTTGAGATATAGGTGGTTCAACCAAGAAAGAAAAATCAGTCATTGTTTACTCATGTCATTTTAAACACATATGATGTTCTTAAAGGGGTGGTTCAGGATTTTGGACATCAGACCTCATTTCTAAGTTAGCCTGGGTGTTAAAAACAGTCTGTGTTATTTATCAGTGAATACAGTTTTCAAAAATTGTAACATTATTCTCTCAACAGACATTTACATCGATAGTCTGGCGTTATAATTTATTTGCTTTTGGTGTACTGTGGAGTGGGTGAAAGTGTTTTTAATGGCAGGCTAGCAGATACCGTTGACTCGCGCTAGCCTAGCACCGGCGAACTATGCAACTCGAAGGATGAAAATTTTGAAAACTGTAACCACTGATAAATAACACCCAGGCTAACTTGGAAATGAGGTCCGATGTCCAAAATCCTGAACCACCCCTTTAATTTTGTGAAACCATTCAATAATTTTGTGGAACCATTCATTTTTTAAAATAAATTAATACTATTCAACAATGATGCATTAAATTGATCAAAAGTGACATTAAAGACATTTATAATATCACAAAATGTTTATATTTCAATTAAAAACTGTTCTTTTGAATTTTATATTTATCTTATAATCCTAAAAAAATTTATTAAGCAAAAATATTAAGCAGCACGACTGTTTTCAACATTGATAGTTACTGTATATTATAAGAGAAGTTTCTTGAGAAGCGAATCATCATATTAGAATGATTTCTAAGGGATCATGTGACACTGAAGACTGAAGTAATGATGCAGAAAATTCAGCTTTGTTCACAAGAATAAATTACAATTTAAATGATATTCAAATTAAAAAACAGTTATTTTAAATTGTAACAATATGTTACTGCTTTTATACTGTATTCTTGATCAAATAAATGCAGGCTTGGTGAGCAGAAGAGACTTCTGTCTGAACCCCAAACTCTTGAATGTTAGTGTAGATGTCACGAAACTGCTCCGAGACACTAAGGTGGAGAATCCAAATGCAGTTTTATTAAGGGGTAATCCAAAACAGGCAAGGTCAAACACAGGCAGGCAGTCCGTACCAACAAACACACAAAGCAGGCAGGGGTCAGAGGCAAAAGAGTAATCCAAAACAGGCAAGAAATCCAAAAAGACCAAGAGACAAGAAAATGGGGAGAATGCTCAGAATTGCAGTGCGACACTAAAACAAGACTTCGCGGTGAGTGAATGAATGAACATGGTATAAATAGACAGACTAACAGGATGAGACACAGGTAAATGCAATCAGTAAATGAGGTACAGGTGAATGTGATCAGTGATAAGTGTTAGTGAGTCCGGGCAGTGAGTTATGGGAAATGTAGTTTGTGAGTGATAATAGTCCTATCTGGAGTGCCCTCTGGTGGCTCTCAAGGGCACTCCGGCTGGTGATCGTTACATAGCCCCCCTTTAAGGAGCGGATTCCAGACGCTCCTCAACTTGTCCAGGAGGGAGGTGGAGCGGAGGCGGACCTGGGGGCGGGATGGAGGGCCAGGCCCGTGGAGCGGAAGAGGACCTGGAGACTGCGGTGGAGCAGGCTGTGCAGGCGACCCGGGCGGAGCAGGCTGTGCAGGCGACCCATCGGGCGGCCAGGGCCAAGCAGACGACCCATCGGGCGGCCAAGGCCAAGCAGACGACCCATCGGGCGGCCAGGGCCAAGCAGACGACCCATCGGGCGGCCAGGGCCAAGCAGACGACCCATCGGGCGGCCAGGGCCAAGCAGACGACCCATCGGGCGGCCAGGGCCAAGCAGACGACCCATCGGGCGGCCAGGGCGGCGAAGACCCCTCGGGCGGCCAGGGCGGAACAGACACCGGCTCAGGAACAACAGACACCGGCTCAGGAACAGCAGAAACAAACACTGGCTCTAGCGCTGGAACAGACATTGGCTCTAGCGCTGGAACAGACTCTGGCTCCGGGAACAGGAACAGACTCTGGCTCCGGGAACAGGAACAGACTCTGGCTCCGGGAACAGGAACAGACTCTGGCTCCGGGAACAGGAACAGACTCTGGCTCCGGGAACAGGAACAGACTCTGGCTCCGGGAACAGGAACAGACTCTGGCTCCGGGAACAGGAACAGACTCTGGCTCCGGGAACAGGAACAGACTCTGGCTCCGGGAACAGGAACAGACTCTGGCTCCGGGAACAGGAACAGACTCTGGCTCCGGGAACAGGAACAGACTCTGGCTCCGGGAACAGGAACAGACTCTGGCTCCGGGAACAGGAACAGACTCTGGCTCCGGGAACAGGAACAGACTCTGGCTCCGGGAACAGGAACAGACTCTGGCTCCGGGAACAGGAACAGACTCTGGCTCCGGGAACAGGAACAGACTCTGGCTCCGGGAACAGGAACAGACTCTGGCTCCGGGAACAGGAACAGACTCTGGCTCCGGGAACAGGAACAGACTCTGGCTCCGGGAACAGGAACAGACTCTGGCTCCGGGAACAGGAACAGACTCTGGCTCGGGGAACAGGAACAGACTCTGGCTCGGGGAACAGGAACAGACTCTGGCTCCGGGAACAGGAACAGACTCTGGCTCCGGGAACAGGAACAGACTCTGGCTCCGGGAACAGGAACAGACTCTGGCTCCGGGAACAGGAACAGACTCTGGCTCCGGGAACAGGAACAGACTCTGGCTCCGGGAACAGGAACAGACTCTGGCTCCGGGAACAGGAACAGACTCTGGCTCCGGGAACAGGAACAGACTCTGGCTCCGGGAACAGGAACAGACTCTGGCTCCGGGAACAGGAACAGACTCTGGCTCCGGGAACAGGAACAGACTCTGGCTCCGGGAACAGGAACAGACTCTGGCTCCGGGAACAGGAACAGACTCTGGCTCCGGGAACAGGAACAGACTCTGGCTCCGGGAACAGGAACAGACTCTGGCTCCGGGAACAGGAACAGACTCTGGCTCGGGGAACAGGAACAGACTCTGGCTCGGGGAACAGGAACAGACTCTGGCTCGGGGAACAGGAACAGACTCTGGCTCGGGGAACAGGAACAGACTCTGGCTCGGGGAACAGGAACAGACTCTGGCTCCGGGAACAGGAACAGACTCTGGCTCCGGGAACAGGAACAGACTCTGGCTCCGGGAACAGGAACAGACTCTGGCTCCGGGAACAGGAACAGACTCTGGCTCCGGGAACAGGAACAGACTCTGGCTCCGGGAACAGGAACAGACTCTGGCTCCGGGAACAGGAACAGACTCTGGCTCCGGGAACAGGAACAGACTCTGGCTCCGGGAACAGGAACAGACTCTGGCTCCGGGAACAGGAACAGACTCTGGCTCCGGGAACAGGAACAGACTCTGGCTCCGGGAACAGGAACAGACTCTGGCTCCGGGAACAGGAACAGACTCTGGCTCCGGGAACAGGAACAGACTCTGGCTCGGGAACAGGAACAGACTCTGGCTCGCCCATCTTGTCCGTAGACACTGGCTCGGAGGCGGCCATCTTGTCCGTAGACACTGGCTCGGAGGAAGTGACGTGAACAGTCTCTGGTTCGGCCATCTTGTCCGTAGACACTGGCTCGGAGGAAGTGACGTGAACAGTCTCTGGATCAGCGGGCTCTGGCGCAGGATCGGACGGGACCAGCACATCATGGGACTCGGAATTGGGCTCATGGGCCATCATTGAGGTGTGTGTAGCCCACACACACACACAGAATCGCCACAGACATCACAATCAGCGCTGTATCTTGAGTGGACTCCCGTGCGGTGTGCTCAGGCTCTGGCGGGCAGGCGACATGGGTCTCTGGCTGGACGGTCTCTGGCTGGACGTGGCTGACGTGAAGCTCTGGCTGGACGTGGCTGACGTGAAGCTCTGGCTGGACGTGGCTGACGTGAAGCTCTGGCTGGACGTGGCTGACGTGAAGCTCTGGCTGGACGTGGCTGAAGTGAAGCTCTGGCTGGACGTGGCTGAAGTGAAGCTCTGGCTGGACGTGGCTGACGTGAAGCTCTGGCTGGACGTGGCTGACGTGAAGCTCTGGCTGGACGTGGCTGACGTGAAGCTCTGGCTCGGCAGGACTGAACCCTTGAACGATGGCCCTCTTGGCAGCGCGTGCAGACATAAGCGGGGGATCGGCCACGCTGGAAACCGGTCCTGTACGTCCATAGACCGATCCAGTGGCTGGCTTGATGGTTAGCAAGACGTGATGATTCCCAGGCCAGGCAGGCGAGACGTGAACTGACTCTGGCTGGGCAGACTGGACGTGGAGCTGTGAAGACCCTGAACTGGACGCGGCCAGTGGTGAGGGCTCTGGGGGTACTGTGAGCTTGCAGGGTGTTTCATCAGCCAAGCCCACAGTAAATGCCGTACCACTCAAGGAGAGGGCTAGGTCGACATACCCTTCTAGGGTCCAGCCGTTATAGTCCTCCGGCATCAATTGAGCAACGTCATCATCCAGCCCACTCAAAAACAGGTCCATGAGCTGGGTGTCATTTAACGTTCCCAGATGACAGCAAGACAAAAAGTCCCTTGCATACCTCTCAATAGGCTGGCCATCTTGGAACACCGAAGAAAGGAACTTCCTCAGGGCCTGGTTGCTGACAACTGCTGGATCCATATGCGGCGAAGTCTTCTGTCACGAAACTGCTCCGAGACACGAAGGTGGAGAATCCAAATGCAGTTTTATTAAGGGGTAATCCAAAACAGGCAAGGTCAAACACAGGCAGGCAGTCCGTACAAACAAACACACAAAGCAGGCAGGGGTCAGAGGCAAAAGAGTAATCCAAAACAGGCAAGAAATCCAAAAAGACAAGAAAACGGGGAGAATGCTCAGAATTGCAGTGTGACACTAAAACAAGACTTCGCGGTGAGTAAATGAATGAACATGGTATAAATAGACAGACTAACAGGATGAGACACAGGTGAATGCAATCAGTGAATGAGGTACAGGTGAATGTGATCAGTGATAAGTGATGGTGAGTCCGGGCAGTGAGTTATGGGAAATGTAGTTTGTGAGTGATAATAGTCAAGTTCCAAAAAGGACTAAAAAGCACCATAAATGTAATTCACTTGATATGACTCATGCACTATATTCCAATAATATCTTTTAGGTGATAAACAGAACAAACTGAAGTCATGCATCTTCTCACGGTTTTCATCCTTTCAGATGTATACATCCTTCCATGACTGTAAGACTGGACATATTGTGCACAAGTCATGTGACCTAAATATAGGAAAAGTGTTTTTGTCATATTGCGCTTTTCGATATCAAAGATATCGAAAATCTGTTGTGTTCCATTGAACAAAGAACGCCTTTGGAACAACATGAAGGTGAGTAAATGACTAAATCAACAGTTCCCAGGTTACATTTAGCAAATTAACCTGGAAATGTTTTTTTTTTTTGGAATATGTACATACAAACTTACGTCACACACACCTGTATTAGAAACATCTCTGTTTTCGCTGCCAAAGCAGCACTTGCCCCATCTGCCTGGCACATATGTGGTACTGACGCAAACCCACAGCCAGGAGGAACCAGTTTAAGAAATATCCAGAGGCCGTTCAGCCGTCTTACCTCCAGTGTCCTTGAATTATTCTTAGAAATTGTCCTTGTGACTTTGACATGTTCATGATAACATTACACATTCGCCACGCATCCCCAGAGTAAATGTGTCATAAGTGCAATCTGATTAGATGAATAGCATCAATACGGCCTAATTATTCCATGTAAACATTTGAATACAAATATCAGTGCAATTTGAGAATCAGACAATATTTGACAACATATAGAAGACTGTGTGCAAGAGAGCATCGAATTCATCTCACTGCAACAGAGCTCGGGAGCAAGTTAGCCTCCAAATTAGATATGCTGCATTCGTATCTCGTAGTATCTTGTAATATGCATAATATAGACTCAAATTGCTTTCGCCTCACAATTACATGATAGGACGTGTCTGCCACAAGTGCGTAGAGGAAAGTCTCTCATCTTCATTTATATCATTTGGGCTTTCCAATTTAAGTTTTTTATATAATTACCTTGACTGATTGTACAAAAAAGGGAGAATGTTTCAAAGCACTGAATGAAACTACTTTTTATTGCATTTGTGGCAAATGTAGTCAATGAAGCTGACAAGCCAGTAAAGCATCCTGTGAAAAAAGCAGGTCTCCATTAAATTTCAGAACTCAGAGGAAAACAGCTGAGGCTTAATTTAGATGTGATAAGAACAGCAGAATTTATGCAGGATAAATGACGTTTTGATCATACTTTAACAAGTTCAGGGAATAGGTCACCCATAAAATGAATATTTGGTCATTTTTTTACTTACACTCATGCTGTTCCTGTCACATTTTGGTTGTTTCTTCTTCTTTTGTGGATTTATTGGTGGGTTGCAAACCAACTGGAAAGCTGCATACCGCCACCTACTGTGCTGGAGTGTGACGAAGATGTAACACAAGGAAGATTTCCTTTTTTTCAGGTCACTTTTTCTCAAGAACCTCATTTAAGCTGAACTTATTCTACCAGATTCTAATCCTGTCTTTAAAATATTGTATTAGGTGAATTCTGTAATACCCAAGGCTTGCATCTCTCTTATAAGATCAATTATTTCCTGTTCACATATATATATATATACAGTATATATATATTACATCTAATCAAAACATGTTCAACAGTTTCTATTTCCTGACATAAACCAGAATTGTGTTTGACCATGATATGAAGTGTTGCATTCATTTAGTGTGACTTATTCTTAATCTTGTAAATACAATAAATTCCATCCTATTTATACTATGACTATAATTTTACCTCATTTTATGTTACTTTGTATTCTATAGAAAGGTCTTAGTTATCATGAACTTTTAGTTTTAGTTAGTTTCTTTGTGTTCTAGAATGTAGTTCAAAGGGCTCAAACATCCCTGAGTTTTCTTTCTGTCAAACTCTTACATGCAGCATCGCTTTTTAACGCAGTTATGAGGCACATTTACAAACAAACTGACTTCTGATCGGGCGCACTGTGCCGTAATGAAAGACAGGCCTCATTTTGTAAAACTGTGATGTGGTTTCGGAGCCATCGGGGGCAAAACCTAAGCCGTGTTAAAAGCCTTGACTACTGTATCAGCTCCATTTGGCTTGTGATCATCTCTGCCGATGCTGGAGCATAACAGACAGTGTGCAACTCAGATGAAAGTGTCAGGATTTCAAACGGTAGCTTTCATAGAGAATAATCACTCTTAATGTTTTGCATGGTGCTGTGGGTATAAACCAAGAAATGATAAACATCGCACCAATTATTTAAGGTGATATCTATGACATCAATTGGCATTTTATGGGAAGATGAAAGCAACATAAGATAAGAATGTTCCATTACAATCAGTAAAAAACTGTATGAGTTGTGCGAGAGAAATTGAAACGGCATGCATAATGCAAGTAGGAAGATGAGGGGGAAATCCTATACTGAATTAAATCAGAAACAACAAAGCTTTGATTTTTGCCTGTTCTGTGTCACATAAAGTGCCATAAGAACAATGAAAACCAAATAAAACAAGAAGTGTTATCTTGTGCATGTCACTCTGGTCATGTCATTTTTTATTGCAAAATAAATATATACTGCATTAATGCTATTGCTATTCATTGTATGACTTTGTGTAAATGCATGTGTTTAATTTAACTTATTAAATTTTATGTAACAGAATTAAAAAACTGCAAAATAGCTGTATATACTTACATGGCAGTCAAAAGAGTGGAATAATTAAGATTTTTTAAATGTATTTGATACAAGTCTCTTTTGTTCTTCAAGGCTGTATTTATTTGATGAAAAATACAGTAACAACTATAATATTGTGAAACATCATTACAATTTCAAATAACTGTTTTCTATTTTAATATATTTTAAAGCTTAATTTATTCCTGTCGTCAAAGCTGAATTTTCAGCATCATTACTCCAGTCTTCAGTGTCACGTGATCCTTCAGAAATTATATAGATGCATTATTAAATATATTATTTAAGATATTATATATTTATATCTTCTACACTGTAAAACAAAGTCTGTAAAATTAGGGCACAATGCACTTTATAAATATGAAGGAATTTTCCGTATTGATTTTTGTTTTTTTTACAGGTGTTTTACCTGTTGTTTGAATCACGCATGTCATTAAGGGTTACCGGAAATTTATGTAAAATTACTGGATAATGTCCTTTTATTTTTTAGTAGCAAGAACATTTATGAGTCCCAGTTACTATAACTTGCTACATTTAGTACTGAAAAAAAATGATCTTTTTTTCTTTTTAGCTTGACTGTTGCCTAAAGTCTTTTATCAGTCACTTGTAGTTTGACAAATATGAGTTTCAAAGCAGCTTCCCCATCACGTCTGTACATGAGTTTCATCAGTAGGGCAGATAGTCGAAGTTTTATCTGAGTTTCACCAAGGTCTTAAGCCGAACGTTTCTCCTCATACATCACTCTCACATTTAAAAGGATTCACTGTGGCACGGCGGTCATGTTTTCGCAGAGATACAGGCTCTTGAATTAGTCTCTGTCTTCTCATGAGATGGAGGAGGATAACCAGGTCATTCTGGAAATACTATGACAAACACCCCTTGAATTCTGTGATCTCAAACTGTCCCCACCACAAAAGTGTTTCTACACTCTTAAAAATACAGGTTTCAAATAGGGGTTTTCACAGTGATGCCAGAAGAACCATATTTGGATCCCAAAAGAACCATTCAGTGAACAGGTCTCAGAAGAACCTTTTTTTTCTTAGTGCGAAGAACATTTAATAAAATCTGAAGAGCCTCTTTTCCAAGAATGAAAAGGTTCCATTGATGTTAAAGGTTTTTCATGGATCCATCAAATAACCTTTATTTTTGAGAGTGTAGAGGAAAGAAACTCTTTGTTCGATTCTAACAATGTACTTGTTTGTCCAAACCCCTGAGAAACATGATGATGAAGCAATTTCTGCTGCGCCAGGAACTTCTGTCCGCTCTTCTTCAAAACTAGGTCCTGTGAATAAAGCAGTGGCAAATTGAAATCTAATAGTCAACAGGGACAGGGCTGTTACTCCCTATATAGTACAAAAGATATTTGTTAGCATGCTGCTATAAAGGGCTTGAGCATCTTTACTAGACGGGCTCTTTTCTGTCCTGTCCTCTGCTCACGGCTGCTTTGCACCATTGACGACTCTTTCCCCGAGGAATAAAACTTAATGGGCGAAGAATTCGAGAATCCTCAGAAGTCTCAGGGTGAGAGCCTAAATGTCAAATTGAGCGAGTACAAGCGTCTATGATTGAAGGTGATCAAACTGACAGCACAAAGCCAGAGGTTTTGATGGATGCACACGCTATAATGAAGTGTAATAGATGAAACGCTGTATTGAATGTGGAGGAATACATAACCATTCATCACCGACATGCCGTTTGTGCTTTTAACTTTAGCGGAGCGTACTTCTTGTTCAGGATTGGTGCATTTTAAACTTGCTGCATTCATTTGCTATGGATTTTTTTATCCCTCTGTTTCTTAATGGAATGACTGAATGCATGAAAATGAATATTTAAAATGGACTGGATGTGACAGAAGGATGCGATCTAGTGTTACAAACAGCGCAAGACACTCCTTTAACTTTTGTTACATCATTGCTAACATTCAATTGGCATGAATCATCATCAGATTCATTGTTTTAAAATGGAAAAACTATTTTTATAGCCCTATAATCTACACAATGAACGCATATGCTCATAGCTATGCAAGCTCAATTTCTTGTGTCATTGCATCCTAAAATGAGTCAGAACTCATTCACACAATTTTTTAACGCAACAATTACACGTTGCAGTAATGTAGCATGTGTTTCTGTATTCTTCTACCATCAGTTTTCTCTTTCAGGTCAAATATTGTCATGCCGGAGAGATAGTTTGAAGAGAATCTTGCAGAGGAATTTTATAGCTACTTGAAACACACAACAATTGCACAAACATTTTAAGAAAATATTATTGTGCACTGCCACAGTAACAAAATAATGGACTTTCAAAGGGATATTTGCACAATTACATTTAGTTGAACTTCCTATGCCTTTTTAAAAACATGGTGCTCATGGAGTCACACGGTGAAAAAACAACAAAACGTTCAACAGTGCAAAAACACATAAACAGCCACCATGTCTTTATACTCTACGTGTATAAGAGCATGTTATGCATAATACGAGATCAACGTCCTCAAAATAGAGAAAATAAGAGACGGACAGGCATATTAAAAAAAAACAAATTTACGCTTTATAACTGTTGAATAGACAAAATGAAATATATCGACCTCATTGCTAAGATACAGGAAAACACAGTCAAATGCTTAAAATAATCATCACAATCTTGGCATCAGAACTGAAATGGGTCATTCCGCTCTACAGACGCAAATATTGCAAAGAAGGGGTCGGGAGAATGTAAAATGTAAAAGTATATACTAGTTATCTTCTTTTTTTCTCACATAAATACTGGTATAAAAACATTTGGTTGGAAAATCACTGTAATCATTATTAGAGGACAGGTGTTTGACGCACCGTGCCACTTGACAGATGCTTCGAACATATGTTGCAATTATGTAAAATCGCTAAGGAAAGTAAAATTTTTTGAAACCAATGTTCTTTTCAAACAGCAGGCTAATATTCAAACACAGCCATCTTCTCTTTCTTTTTCCATTCGCACTTTCATTTCATGCACTCGCGCTAACATACGCACACACACACACACACACACACACACACACACACACACACACACACACACACACACACACACACACACACACACACACACACACACACACACACACACACACACACACACACACACACACACACACACACACACACACTTCCTCCTGGATTAAAGATAAGGCTCCTCTTCTAGGTAACAAGATTGTGTTTCTGTAGAAGCAAAGACATCCTTGTTTTAATTTACAAATGTACAAGACAAGTAGTCCAGTCTGGGAGGAGCTTCCTCTCACTTTATAGCGTCTCTAGGTCCCTCCAATGGTCTTTATTTGTACAGTTCCAGCTGGAATGTGAGTTGTGGCAAAACGGAAAGAAAAGGAATCCATTTCCATGTCATTTAATGGATCGTCCAGGCCTCTGCGAAATACAGCACAATGTCCAAAGGCTGTGTTACATGGAACAAAGGGGCAAGATGATGATGGTTAACAGTTTATGGTACTAACGTAGTACACTGTAGCATACATCCACTTTCTTAATGGGTACGAAAAGGATGCGACCAATAGGCTTCAACAACAGATGTGAGTGGGTCATTCCTGCTATGCTGGACATTTTCATGTCCCCAAAAACAAGTTGTTTTAATTGTTAATTTCCATGTGTCCTCGATTTCCATTCTGTTAATCTGTAAAATGCTTTTTACAAAAAACAAAACAAAACAAAAAAGGTATTTAATGACATCACCCTCCAGGAAGTGACATCGTTTTGTAGGGAAACAACATCCTGCTTGATAAATGTCTTGGTATTGTTATATTAATTATGTTATAAGTGCCTGATCTTGACCCGATTGTCTTCAAGACACAAAGCTTCCACAAAGTCAAGGCCTAACAGGAATGACCCTGGTGTTAACATCCTATAAGTGAAAGGGAACTCAATGTGAATACCTCACAGATTGTGTCCGACATTTTCCACAGTCGGTGTAAAACAGCACTGATAAATGATGTCACAGCTGTCAGTGATTTTCAGAGTAAAGTCAGCATGGCGTGATGGAGTCTTTCATCATAATACCAAACCATCAAGACTCGTTTAAAAGATTTACAATAGAGAAGCCGTCAAGTGAGGGTCATATTATCATTTACAATTCAAATTCGCCAGCTCACCTTGAGGAATTAAATTTGGAAAATTTTATATAAAGCAATTATCGCTGACTTCATGGGGCAGGAGTCCTTTTGAATGGCCTTATTAGAAAGAGATAAAAGAGATTTTTTTTTGCTCAGAAATTCCTTTGCTTGCTGCTGCTCTGGTTTCTTGAATCCATTTAAGGGACGGCGTTTTACTTTTAATTACTTCGGGTAACATTTAGTTACCAATGTTTCAAAGTATGCATGCTCTTGAGTCAATAAAGGCCTTGATGTTTATTTCTCGCGATGCTTTTGAAACATTTAGAGGGCCGAGCTCACAAAAAGCCTAAAGCATCAGGATAAAATGCTCCCCCACCCCCCTAAAAAAACATCCTGTTAGATTATTCCAAACACATCGATCGTACAGTACAATGATGATCCTTGCGAATGACAAACCAGAGTGTGTTTTAACCCACTTCACGACAAAGACAGAGTCGATCCTGTCCGCTCCTGAGAGTCTGTAGTCTATCACACTGGCCCATATATCTCTACATCAGTCTCGTGGCGGGTTCATGTTGAGAGCGTAGGCCCTCCGGGGACATCCAGGCGACAGGGACGAGTCCATCTCCGGCTCACTGCGGGAGGGTGCGGATGTCTGACAGAGGGGCTGCAGGCACGGAAGGAAGGCGGCCAGCGGACGGGACGGCGCAGCATTCTCGTGCCCCCAGCCCCTCCAGGGCCTGGGACGGGGGCTCAAAGCCCCTGTTCATGTGCAGGGGCTGGTGAGCCTGGCAGTAGTCCACGATGGGCTGCTCATACCTGTAGAACGCCAATGTGCCCATCTGTTGAGGGGCCTGAGAGACAGAAAAGACAAAGAGGAACATGGTTAGAATTAAGGCTGTGTTTCATAGAGAGATCTGCTCTAGGATCAAGGATGCCGGCTGTATCTCGTATATGGTGTTGCAAAAATTACTATTAATTTAATCAGGCATTCAATTTCAATCATTATAGATTTCATGAAATTTAATTGATTAAAAAGAAAAAATAAATATATATGTATGCATTTATATATATTTATACATAAATACAATTAGGAAAAAAATATTTTTATCCAATAAAATAATTGTAATTTTCATGAGTAATTTGTTTCATAAATCTAAAACAATGACATTAATAAAAGTGATAAATATATATGTAATATATATGAATATTATATTTATTATTTATGTATATGTATATATGAATTAGTATTGTACACATAAATAATAAATATAATATTACATTTGGATCCTGGCTGTTTTGTGACGTATTCATGTAAAAACACTTTTATATCTTGAAAGAATGTAAATAGACAGGGAAAAAAATTGGATATGGATCTGTGCCTTAGTGTAAATGCAGCCTTAAATTGTGGCAGTGTCCAACCGAGTGCAGCGTGCACAGATAAAACCTATCTAAAGTGTGTGAAATGTATTTTCAGTGGACTGCAAATGAGTTCCCCTCTCTCGTAAGAGGCCCATGAGCTCTGCAATCAACCCCATAAATACATTCTCCATTTGCAGCAACAGGCCAATCAAAAGTTTAACACACAGCAAATGGAATGAGATTGGCAAGCCGGCCACCCTCTCACTCACCACAATGGTGCCAATACAATGAAACATTCGCAAATAACAGGAAATGCATCTGACAGGTGGAGAATGCTAATAATATTAGATACGGCATAAAGATCATAAGATCACACTGAAAGTGAAAAGAGTGTGCGGTCGTTTCAGTAATTAACAACACATTCAGATTCAGATTTTTCCCTCCAACAACCTTCACAAAAGAAAACCTAATTACTCCTTTGAGTCTAATTTGGTTGTAATTAGTACCTTTGGAATGCAAAATGTGATAACATCGTTTAGAGTTCATCATTAGGGTAACCAGGGCTCATAAATGAACCTTTTTATCCCTTGTGCAAGAGGTATTGTAACATGTCAAACATGCTTTTTATCAGATGACAGTGATGCTGCAATAGAAACACTGAATGGAAATGAAATGCTAACTACAGTGCAGAAGTAAAAATGTACATTCATTACCTTAAAGGGACAGTGCACCCATAATGAAGATTTGTGGAAAACAAAATAATTGTTTTGCAAAACAGAAATGCACCTTAACCTGTCCATATGACTTGTGTGGTATATTCAAAATCATATATAGTAAGCTTGATAGACAGACAGACAGACAGACAGACATACAGACAGATAGACAGACAGATAGATAGATAGATAGATAGATAGATAGATAGATAGATAGCAAATTAATGCTAGATGTTACCAAGTGAAGCAAAACCTTTTAAAGTGTACTGTACATTATATAAAATTTCCTGCTGAGGATTTGTAAACCTTTTCCATTCTTCCCTGAGTATATGTGTGTGTGTTGTTGCTGAGAAATTGAGGATAGCTGGCCGTACTGACATTTAAAGCACAGAAAACATGGCACAGACAGGGTTTAGCACACAGATGCATACATCTTCATAAGCAGCATCTGAACATGGCATCGGTTGGCCGGCCGCTCTGTAGACCTGATTTATATGCAGTCCCGGGCTCTAGAGAGAAAGCACTTACATACCACTGCTTTTATTCTCTTAAATGGAGGGCTTGACTCCATTAAGTGGAGACCACTTATTACATTACAGCCATTTTGCTGATACCGCGCGTTTGGCTTCCGCCATCCCAACCTCTGCCTCACTGCTGCTTTGAATTGTATATAATTATGTGCTAATTAAGTAATATTAGCTCCTGACTGTTTTAAAGGAAGCAGACCCCAGTAATAATGCGTGAGATAAGCAGGTAAGTTTGCGTATAACAAACTGCACAGGTTACTGCTTAGCTTCTTAGCTTATTAAAGGAACGTTCTGAAAGAAAATAGCTGGCGATGAAGACACTAATGATAAATGCAACCTGCAGCGTAATGATTGGTGCGAAATATTCTAATGGCGACGCCACTAATGTGGACAGGGAGTGATATAATGGTATTGTCAATTACACTTTTTAATTGCATCACAAGAACAAGTTCCTCTGAGCGATTAAGAAAGATAGAGGAGCATTGTTTGATAGCTAAGAGAACTGAAACGCAATCTGTTGCGATTGATTAGCAGCGCATTCACCATCTGTAAACTCTCTAAACCGATTGCGTTAAATTCGCGGACGCTAACGCCATGCAAACAGAGAGAAGAGACGAATTGTCCAGAGATCATGGTGCATGTTCCATCAGTCCACAATTGGATTGTGCTGCATTACCCAACAGAAGACAGATCGATTTACAACAAATGCTTGTCAGATTAAATACGGCCCCTCCCTCTCAGTCGCAATGACAGCGACTGAGATAAGTTTATGAAATTCACTTTAGGAAGTGGACAAAGGACTGTGTGTGTCCATACTCCATTTGTGCGTTTGTTTCCGTCTCCTAACCTGCTTCATACAGCACATTATGGCATGTACACTGGCACCAAAAAATGTTCAGACACTTAAAATAAATGTCAGTGCATTAGTGTGAGGGAAGACCGACATTGTGGATGCGTTGTCAGTTCATTTTTAAATAAATCATATTTGCATAAAATATTAAAATGTGGGCATAAAGTGCCTACGGAATATGGTGCTCCAGTGGAAGGGCATGTGGTGTCCGTGTGGTTCAGCTTCCCTCGAGCATGAGCACACTTATCGAGAAAACATATCACATAAAGATATTTAAGTTTTAAAACATTAAAAATAGATATGCTGTTGAAAAGTATTTGTATATAAAGCCACACTTATGGGCATCTGTGTCTGAAACCGTTTTGATCAAGGATTCAGTCTCTCTAAACTCTCCTTTCCCAGAGCCTACTTTGCTTTGATTGGTCAGAGGGCCCAGTCTGTTGTGATTGGTCTACTCTGCTCTGATTGGTCAGATGACCCAGTCTGTTGTAACTGGTCTACTCTGCTCGGATTGGTCAGATGGCCCAGTCTGTTGTGATTGGTCTACTCTGCTCAGATTGGTAAAATGGCCCAGTCTGATGTGATTGGTCTACTCTGCTCGGATTGGTCAGATGGCCCTGTCTGTTGTGATTGGTCTACTCTGCTCTGATTGGTCAGATGGCCCTGTCTGTTGTGATTGGTCTACTCTGCTCTGATTGGTCAGATGGCCCTGTCTGTTGTGATTGGTCTACTCTGCTCTGATTGGTCAGATGGCCCTGTCTGTTGTGATTGGTCTACTCTGCTCTGATTGGTCAGATGGCCCAGTCTGATGTGATTGGTCTACTCTGCTCGGATTGGTCAGATGGCCCTGTCTGTTGTGATTGGTCTACTCTGCTCTGATTGGTCAGATGGCCCTGTCTGTTGTGATTGGTCTACTCTGCTCTGATTGGTCAGATGGCCCTGTCTGTTGTGATTGGTCTACTCTGCTCGGATTGGTCAGATGGCCCAGTCTGTTGTGATTGGTCTACTCTGCTCGGATTGGTCAGATGGCCCTGTCTGTTGTGATTGGTCTACTCTGCTCAGATTGGTCAGATGGTTGGTCGACCACTTACAGCACATGCCGGAAAGGAAACAGGCATTACCAAAACTCAACTACAGAGGTTTCCTCAGCACTTGATACACAGAGATACAAAGAGTAACGATGGCATCAGTTTTAACGTATCAATTCGACGAGTCCTCATGCTTTGGAAGTGCATGCAAAATGGATTTGCTTTGGCAGCGCAGAAAACAGAAACACATGTCGACAGAAACACAAGACAAAACATGTCGACAACACCAACCAAACTCTCAACTACTGTGTTTGAGGGCAGGTCAAAGAAGACGTTGTTCGTAATGCAGACCATAGGCTGGCATTCTGCTAATTAAATATACAAATCTAAAGGTTCGTGCAGGAAGTAAGACTGGAAATAGCTCAGAATCAATTCTTTCTTTTGGGAGACAATAACTTAATTTATCTGCACTTTGATCTTTGAAACTTTGCAGACCTTTTAGATTCACAAACAGCTATATTGAACATACAAAAAAGGTAATATCTGAATAGGGGCACTTTAAATCAGCTTGTGTTTTGGTGATTTTTAGTGGATTTATGAAGACAGTTCCTCAAGAGGAACCACAGGTGTAGAAAAATCACATTGACTATCAAAATGTTTCACTAACCTCAAACAAACACAAGTCACACAATACTTCATTTTTGTTTTAATAATTCATCTAATATTTTCATTATTTAAAAAACCCTGAAAACACCTGAATAGTTGTGGGCAGGTGCGTAAGGCCACAGTGAATTCAATGAAAAATGCAAATTCAACCACACTTTATTAGATTTACAACAAAATTACTTATATTTACTTTACATTTTTTATAATGTATATATAAGCATCTTTGTTTGATGTTTTGTCTATTTTTTTCCATATAATGCAACAACATTCATATGTTTTTAAGTGGGACTTGCGTGTTCAAATACCTTTCGGGGCCACAGTAAACCCTAAATGAAGAAAACAATTATGCAAATTTGCTTAGTTGGGGGCCCATATTAAAGGCCCGCAGAATGACTTCAAGGCTCAGTTTGCCTAATTACATAGCTGGAAATAACGAAGTGAAAATGTTGTCTTAGAAGCATTTAAATGAGCGTATGGCTCTTTTGTGTTGAACAAATTGCCACTTTTTGCACGTTTACAATCGCATTGAGAGAGGACGGGTCTATTTCAAGTGCATATAATCTCTTGTTAATTTCCTTGTTTTGCATGTCCTTTTACACGCTTCAACTGCATCTGCATTCTCGCTATTTAACAAAAGTGTTTTTTAGTATTGTCCCAAGGGCTTTGGCATGCCTTTTGAAAGCTGCCCTCTTCATAGGCATCTAAATCACATCGCATTGTTTACGTAGGTGCAGATTTGTAAGATCCACAAGGTTGGATTAATCTTCATGCAGCGGAGTCTTCATTGCACAGCTGCGTTTCACCGCATTCATCTGGGAACAAGGACTTAGAGTTAGCGATCGACCTTTGCTGGATTCAAACCCCATTTGTACAGCCTTGTCAATCCTATTTCTCTGTTTAATGGACTGCTGGAGCGATCATTCAGTTTGCAACTATGCAATCAATTATACATAAATGCAAATGGGATTAATATTTAACTGTTCCCTTTCCTTTTTATACCAACGTACAACGAGTGTAAAGGGAACATAGGGGACAACTCCTAACAAAAAAAGATGCATATGCATAAAACAACATTTCTAATCACATTCCCAATGAAGTGTTTGACTATGGTGTTGTTTCCTTCACAAACACCCTTCCGCCCCCGTTTCTTTTGAAAACAGGATTAAAGATGCTTGGGAGTGATGAATATTTTAAAAATAAAAGGCTTTTTGGCTTCGCATGCCTGTTGTCAATCTCGGTTTAATCACAAATATTGGGAGCTTTTGCTTTTGGCTGCTGCGGTCAGAGCTTTTAAAGACGTGACTCATAGCGGGTTGCGTCTGGGCTCTTGCCAGCGTTCTGTGTTAAGAGCTAAGTGCAGTTGATGCACAGGATTGAGTCTTAGAAACTCCTCTTCTACACAATACAGAGCTTTGGAGTGCATATCCACTACGCTTCCGATTGAGAGGTGAACACAAAACAAATATTGGCTATGTTTGGATGAATCCTTATGCTTACTACTAGAAGTGGGCGATATGACCATAATCTCATGGCAAAATATATATATTTTTTTCTGAAAAAAGTTATTTATATAATAGCAGGATTATTATTGTTAAAGAGTTAGTTCAGCCAAAAACTACAATTCTGTAATTGATTACTCACTGTCATGTCGTTCCAAACCCGCAAGACTTTCGTTCATCTTGAAAACACAAATGAAGGTCTTTTTGATTAAATCTAAAAGCTTTCTGTCCCTTCAACACTTTGACATTTCAAACAGTTAATAAAGAGATTGTAAAAAACGAATCCATATGAAATTAGCATTTTACTCTAATTTCTGAAGAGACAAGATCGCTTTATAAACAGATGAACAGCTTGAATTTAGGCTTTTATTCACATATAAACATTGATCAGCGAACATAAACAAAAGCTTAAAGCGGCGCTATGCAGTTTTGGCAATTTCTTCGCTGTATTCTTGCTTTTTTCTCACAGGTTTCTCTATAGAGCTCCCCCTACAGCTTCGAAATGGATATTTGACAACACTGTCGTAAAAAGTCGTTGGTGACTCTCCCCACTCCCATCTTCTCCCTCTGGTCATGTGCATATATTTTCGAAGAAGCCGGCTCAGCCATGACGATAGTGTGAAAAACTCCATCCCTACCTTGTTCATATAGCTAGCCGGATCCTGGATGGGGGCGTGTATGTGTGCAGTGCCGTAAAGCAATTCGTTACATCGCGAGACCTGATATCACGCGATACTTCCTGACGCTGATGCCGGCGGTCCGCTGGCCCAAAGTTGCAAGGGTGGTTTTTCCGCTCACAGGCGCTAAGGGGAAGCGAGACAACCATTCAACCTGACAAAAGTCATATAACCATTCCAATGACTCCGAAGCTGTTCAGTTTAGGTAAATTAAGCTAAAACAACTGCATAGTTCCCCTTTAACCGAACCTGCTTGATGCGTGAGAATGAACCTCATTGGTTCTTGCAGAAGCTAAAACGTGCTGTGTAACACGAGAATGAACCTCATTGGTTCTTGCTGAAGCTCAAACGTGCTGCGTAACACGAGAATGAACCTCATTGGTTCTTGCTGAAGCTCAAACGTGCGGTGTAACACGAGAATGAACCTCATTGGTTCTTGCTGAAGCTCAAACGTGCTGCGTAACATGAGAATGAACCTCATTGGTTCTTGCTGAAGCTCAAACGTGCTGTGTAACACGAGAATGAACCCTAATTGGTTCTTGCTGAAGCTCAAACGTGCTGTGTAACACGAGAATGAACCTCATTGGTTCTTGCTGAATCTCAAACGTGCTGCGTAACACGAGAATGAACCTCATTGGTTCTTGCTAAAGCTCAAACGTGCTGCGTAACACGAAAATGAACCTCATTGGTTCTTGCTGAAGCTCAAACGTGCTGCGTAACACGAGAATGAACCTCATTGGTTCTTGCTGAAGCTCAAACGTGCTGTGTAACACGAGAATGAACCCTAATTGGTTCTTGCTGAAGCTCAAACGTGCTGCGTAACACGAGAATGAACCTCATTGGTTCTTGCTGAAGCTCAAAGGTGCTGCGTAACACTAGAATGAACCTCATTGGTTCTTGCTGAAGCTCAAACGTGCTGCGTAACACGAGAATGAACCTCATTGGTTCTTGCTGAAGCTCAAACGTGCTGTGTAACACGAGAATGAACCCTAATTGGTTCTTGCTGAAGCTCAAACGTGCTGCGTAACACGAGAATGAACCTCATTGGTTCTTGCTGAAGCTCAAACGTGCTGCGTAACACGAGAATGAACCTCATTGGTTCTTGCTGAAGCTCAAACGTGCTGTGTAACACGAGAATGAACCCTAATTGGTTCTTGCTGAAGCTCAAACGTGCTGCGTAACACGAGAATGAACCTCATTGGTTCTTGCTGAAGCTCAAACATGCTGCGTAACACTAGAATGAACCTCATTGGTTCTTGCTGAAGCTCAAACGTGCTGTGTAACACGAGAATGAACCCTAATTGGTTCTTGTTGAAGCTCAAACGTGCTGCGTAACACTAGAATGAACCTCATTGGTTCTTGCACGTCAAGTGAACATGCTTGAGTTTCCGTATACCACAACTGATGTGTGAGTTGATTAATGTTTATATGTGAATGAAAATTTGGACAAATCGCTCAATTCATATGGACTCGTTTTATGATCTCTTTATGAACTTTTTGAGGCGTCAAAGTGGTAGTTGCGTGGACTGTCAATGGAAATCAAAAAGATCTTCATTTGTGTTCTGAAGATGAATGAAAGTCTTACGGGTTTGAGTACGAGGGTGAGTAATTAAAAACAGAATTTTCATTTTTGGGTGAACTATCCCTTTAACTAAAATTAAAACTGAAACCATAAACATTTTCATTACTTGAAATAAAATTGTGAACATTTATAAAGATACGTTCGGAAAAAGATACGTTTTCTCGCGTCATTATGCAAACACATGAGGAGAGTTCACCGAAACGAAAGACCCACGACTGGCAGATCATCAACGTCCTGCTACATTTCTCTCCGATACAGTATGAAATTAAATTAAGTTGAATGTGGAGGATTCTGACGTTGAACATTTTTGTCAGTTTTACAGTGACAGGATGCACGTAAGCGTTCTGTTAAAGACTTCACTCTTTCTTCACAAAAAGAGTATATACTTTTAGTAGGTGAATTGGGATGCAGGATGAAACTTATTTTAGTTGCCATGGGAATATTTCTCATTTTCGTTACATTTAAGTAGTAAAATATCTGAAACTAAACAAAATTAAATTAAAAACTAAAACTTTATAAAAACTAGACATATTTCACCATAAATGAGGTAAATGTTTGTACAATCTGAATCAGGGTAATTATCATTAACTAAAACATTAATTTGAAATAAAGTTGAAATAAAATAAATTATAAAGATTAGTTAAAAAGATTATGAATGAAGATTACTAAATGAAAATTGGAAATGGTGCCTTGGCATAAAGTTTAAGTTGAAGCACTACAATTATTAACTAGAAATAAATAAAAACTAAAATTTACTAAAACTACAACTGAAATAAATATAAATTAAACCTAAATTAAAACCTGTATTAAAAAAACAAAACAAAAAAATAATACTGACAAACGCACATAGCGAAATTACTACAACTTAAACTAAAATGAACATGAAATCTACAAATACAAAAATAAAAGCTAATTCAAAATATTTAAAAAACTAAAATAAAACTGATCTGAATAGCTTTTTGAGTGTCAGATTAAATCAGTATTACTTAAAATATATATACATATTCAGTAGCATGGTTTCTTTTCTGGAGAATCTGCATATATGGATGTGGAATTAAGTCGTTGAAAAAACAAAATTAATTGAATATATGTGAGTCTTTTTGAGCTACTGTGAAAAGAAAAAAAAAAAACCAGTGGAATGGCATCAATTTCTCATTCACTTTATGTAAGTCACACCTGTTATAATAAAATAACTGTAAATGTAGCCATAGTCATTTTTCCATTAACAAAAGGTTTTGCACATACAGTAATGAATAGTATGTCACACCTATTGACATTCAAATCCACTCACATGAAGAACAGCTTATTCTGTATGAAGGTGATTCCCACCTCCATGTTGAAATCACATGACCAGCTGGAAATTGCTCATACTGGAAATATCAGGCAGGCACTTTTAAGAAAGAATAAACTCATAGTGGGTGACTATTATGCCTGTGAATCTGGTATTTCCATTTTCAAACACCAATAACTGAATGTTTTTGCTTTTGTGTAAAGCCACACACACACAGAGGAAGTCAAAAAGGCACATTCATGATTGTTAAGCAGATTTTTTATAATAGTGAAGCATTTTTGAATGGTTTAATTGTGTTTTCTTGGAAAATGTCTCCTAAAAAATAATTGATTCATTCAAAGATTTTCAGTAATTACCTTCTCTCTCTTATAGGCTGCCATGTTTAACTTTTCAGCATTGCAAATGTGTGCGTACAGTACAGTGTGCTAAAATATCATGCCAACTCTCTAATTATCTTACTTTGACTGATCACTCAGTGAAATAACAAACATTCCCATTAGCAAACACCACTAAAATTATTAGTATAGATATTGCAAAGAAAGATTTGTAGTAGAAAGAAAGAGTTTTTATTATGGAAATAATATACTTTAAAGGTGCACTATGTAATTTTTTTTTTTTTTAAATTAACTAAATTTAAATAATGGGTCAATACATCATCAATCCTTCTTCCAAAACGTGGTTTTGTCTTACCCTGATTCACTATGGTAAGGCTATTATAAGTTTTTATATTCTAGACCTGACAGGATGGTTTTCGTGGGAAATTGCACACATGCATCCCTCGCCTGTGCGTGTCTCGTCATATCTGTAAATAGAGAAAAGTTGCTCTAGCTACATTGACGCGTTTGCTGTCACAATGAGTGAGAAAGGTTGACAGCCGCTAAATCTCCAACTTCCAGAGAATCACCCGTTTAAAAAACGCCAAACAGAGGAGAGTCTGCTGGAAAAAGAGAAGGAGACAGAGCTCGTAATAAAACAAGAATCAACACTGGCTTGGCTTTTCTGAGAGGGTGAGAACTGAGTGATTTGAAATGTAAATGTAACTTGTTTTTATTACTCAACAGGAGAATAAAGAATTTTATTGAACACATAAAATGCCATATGTAGCTCTCTAACAGAGTTTGAGACATAGTAAAGCGTTATCTATTGTGAAGGGCCATTTATGGTTGTTGTAGCACTGTGCTGGAATTTATTTTCAAGGAAGTATAGTGGCTACTAATGGGCAAAGCTACAGTAACTTCTTCAGCTAATAATAAACTGTCTATCTAAACTGTTTATATCTGTAGCATAACCTTTCTCTCTTTTTTTTGTTATGATAAGGAACCATATTCATCTGCACAGTCAAGCAGAGCCAAAGCACCACCAAAACAATGTTCTTCCACAAAATGCATGCAGTTTTGTTTTTTAACAGCTAGAGGGACACATGTTACAGTGTAACTTTAATATTATATTATTTGCAAGTATATATATTTTTTAGATACATACTTTTACGATTTGAAGTACACTACAAGTGCACATTCAGTATAATTAAGTGCACTTCTTTTCCTCAAGGGAACAGTAATTTTGTCATTCTCAACCCAGCCTGTTCTCGTTTAATTTCCACTGTGGAATATTTGATATTTCTACGCAGATGTCCATGTTTCTGCTAACGTTCCCTTTCAGATTCACCCTGAAAGCACCTTCATTCATCCAGCGCGCTCGTCTCCACAGCTTCAGAAGGCTGTGTCTGAGACATTAGTATGCCACGCTGCATGCTGGGACACGTGATAGCCAGTGATTCTAATGGCAGGCTGTCCAAGTTTCTTCGCTGCGGCAGCGGACAGGCCCTACACAGAGCGACCGCACACTGAATGATCCCACAGACTAAAGGACAGGCCAGGAACGCCACAGCACTCCGTTAATATGCAGCGTAGTGGCCGTGGTTGTCACTGGAGAGCCCGGCACACGCAAGCTGTCTCGGATTAGTTTCTGCCTTTTTAGTCCGTCCTTTATTACCGACGTCTTTTTCCTTTAGCGTTTCTCTTAATCACTTAGGCTTATGTTCGCTGTCTCTCTTTCTATCTTCACCCGGGAAAAGCGTTTCGCTGTGACCCCTGATGCAGCGCAGAGGGACACGATCTGAATGAGCAGTTTGATAAGCAATCTAAACCTAATAGCTCAGAAACTGGAATTAATTGTGTTGCACAATGACATTAAAGTGTTGATCGCCTGTGGTCTCTCGGGTCCACATGCAAATCTACACACTGTATTTTT
This sequence comes from Gila orcuttii, assembly GCA_026230005.1. Lineage (NCBI taxonomy): Eukaryota > Metazoa > Chordata > Actinopteri > Cypriniformes > Leuciscidae > Gila > Gila orcuttii. The sequence goes on along the minus strand of JAPDVR010000015.1, from coordinate 39,892,472 downwards.
CGTTCCCACTACAGACACATGGACAAATCTTTTTTTTATTATTCTTATTAGTAGTAATAATTAGTAATAATTTGTTACATTTATATACTGCTTTTCTGGGTACTCAAAGCGCTTTACATATGGAAGGGGGAAATCTTCTCAACCACCACCAATGTAGTAGTAGTAGTATTATATTTAGTATTCTTGTTTCCACTAAAAATATGCAATCCCTTAAAAAGATATATTTTTTTCAGAATACAACTTATTTTTAGAGAATATATTTTTATTTGGTATCCTTACAATTTTTTTTTATTTTTTTGATGGCAAAGCTGAATATTCAGCATCATTACTCCAGTCTTCAGTGTCACATGATGCTTCAGAAATCATTCTAGTATGTTGTGCTGTTTATATTTTTGTGGAAACCATGATACAGATTATTAGAATGAATTCTGAAGGATCATGTGACACTGAAGACTGGAGTAATGATGCTGAAAATTCAGCTTTGCATCACAGGAATATATATTTTCAAATATTTTCAAATAGAAAACATTATTTTTTAATTGTGATCATATTTAACAATATTACTGTTTTTACTGTATTTTTGATCACATAAATGCAGCCATGGTGAACACGAGAAACATTATAAACATTAAAAAATCTTAATTATTTCAAACTTTTGAGCAGTAGTGTATCTTAAACCAGAACGATACTGAATTTACATTTATTCTCCCTCATGTTCCAAACCTGTAAGATTCTTTCTTCCATGGAATACAAAAGGAGGACGTACTGGAATCTCTTTTGCATACAATTACAATAAATGAGGACAAAAAAGACTCAAATCATCATAATAGTATCACAAAAATAGTCCATATGACCCTGTGCACTATATTCTAAGTCTTCTGAATCCAAACGATAGCTTTGTGTGGGGAATTTTTGTCAGGATATACTTTCATGGTGCTTTTCCATCCTCTTTAAAGCATGAAAGCCTTTTTCAAAACAATTCAATTTTACGAACAATGGGGCTAGAAAAACATAAGAAAATGTATCTGAAACCAAGAATTATTATATTACACATTTTTTCTTTGCACGCTTTATAGTGAGGTCCCATTAGATAATGTGGGTTAATGTGTTAACTAACAATGAGCAATATTTATTACAGTAATTATTAAGATTTACACATAATATTAGATAACAAACAAAAAAATACATAGTCATTGTTAGTTTATGTTAGCTCAGGTTCATACTGCTAACAATTACAACTTTTGATTTCAATAATGTATAGTAAATGTTGAAATTAACATGGAACCTTATTGTAAAGTGTTACCAATTTATCTTGTTATAAGGACGTTTAGATATCTTTTAGTGGAAAATAATATTTTTTACCCCAGCTCAACTCTTGACCTACACTTGCCCTGTCTCAAACAGAGCGTGATGTTCTTGTCTTGAGCAAGATAGCATGTGATATCACTATCACCCATGTGCATTTGCTACAGATGAGCAAAAATGAGTGTACGGATACATCAACTCTCCACTGGCCTCATGCCGAATCTGATAGTGGGACTATACATATGATAGGTGATATATACATATACCAAAATCAATGTAAGGTTTTTGTATATGTTAATATTAAAATATTTTATAAAATGGACACTCTTAGAAGAAAAGGTTCTATAAAGAATCTTGAAGGGTTCTGTCATGCGCTTCATATAGAACCTTTTAGTTCTATATAGACCCCACTGAAGTGTAAGCTTGTGTAAGCGTGTTGGGGAAAGTTACTTTTAAAAGTAATGCGTTACAAAATAGTGTTACTCACTAACTAACTTTTAGTTAGAAACTAACTTTTTATGGAAAGTAATACATTACGTTACTTTTTGGGTTACTTTCTCTCTCACCTGGGCTGGGTTTTGCTTGTTTTTATTTTGGGTTAAAAAAAAAGTTCTATTTTTGAAAAGAATAAGCCTAAGGCTGAAGGAAATGCAAATTCACGCCTGTACAGTAGAGGGATCGTTCTGGTCTGGATCGCAGAAGAATTGGACCCAGGAGAAGAAAGTTCAACCCTTTTACTTCAGCAATAAAAAAAAGAATCACAAATATGATGTCATTTTGGTTGAATTGGATCATCAAAGGTAAGCAGCAAATACATTGGTTAATAAAGTGAGAAATAAAGTTGTGTAAAATGTTACGCACAATGTCCACCTTGCAATTTTTCTTATAAAAAAAGCATCGAGTGACCATGGCTGTCAAGTTCAAACAAAAAAGCAAAATAGAATTCATATATTAGCTTTGTGTGAAGAATAGACCCATTGAAAGTCTTGACCTCCGCTTAAATTCTCCAGTCGTATGCAAGCAGTGTGAACATGCATTCAAATATCTCATTTTGTGTTCAGCAGAACACAGCAAGTCATACAGGTTTGGAACGGCTCAAGGGTGAAAAGACGATGACAGAAAACCATTGCTTTGAAACGACTCTGCAGTTGCTGCATCAACGTTCCCACCATGTTTAAATATTCAAGCAGTGAATGAGCAAGTCTGTGAAACTAAACAAAGAAGTGCCCACATTTGCCAAAGCCCCGGAGAGAGCATGTCATGTATACGCAAGGCATGCCAGCAGAATGAAAATGCAGGTCTGAAAGCTGTTTTTTGTGTTTGTTTGCTTTATTTTTTTACTGACATTCTCCTTATTTTGCTCCTTATATTAATCAGGCAGATGGCTCAATATCTCTAAGTGGCGTCTTGTTATTTCCTAAGTAGATAAAGAGAAATATATTCCAATATATCAGAAATCCCAGTAGAATACACAAGAGATTGCAAGCACTTCTGAAAAACATTTTTATTTGTTCTTGCGACATGCATCGCTGTACCTGCAGATTGTTATAAAGTTTATTAGCCAAGATGGAGGAGGCAGTGGGTGGACATTTTGGTATTTTTTTGTTGCTTCTTTCCCCCCTCTTCATTTTAGGTTTCTTTTTTGTTGTTCTCCAATGCATTTGTCCTGATAGGAAAATTCATGTCCTTCAGTAAACTGATATTTCTTATATGTTCTGTGCTGTCTGCTTTGGATTTGTCAATATCTATCACCTCATGTTGTGCAACGGCTATTAAAAAAAGCTCTTGGTAATTCAGATAATTTGATGCAAAGTTTGAAGGTTTTTTTTTTCTGAAATCATGCTCAACAATATTACATTATTTTGTGTTGCTTGTGGCACTATATGCATATGACATTTTGATTACAATAACCCGGTTTTACAGTACATCTAAAAATATGCTGTTTATTTAGTTGCATTTGCCAATTGTCACTCTTACTATTGGTCATATTAAACAAACCCCTAAAGGTAAGTACTAAACTTTGTATGTAGTACATGATGTCATTAGTCCCACACATTTTGTGCTACAGAAATGCATGATGCCTCAAAATATACGGTTTGTTAAAAAGAGTTGTGCTGTTATCATATCCATATCCATATCTCCACCCAGACTTATAGAGATATGGAAGCTTGTTTCTGCCACAGAATAAAATGTTTTAAAAGATAATTGCGGCTTTTTATCTCACAATTGCAAGTTTACATCTCACAATTCGGACTTTATTTAACAGAATTGTAAGATACAGCATAAACTCGCAATTGCAAGTTATAAAGTCTGATTCTCACAAAAGTTTATATCTCACAATTCTGACTTTATAACTCGCATTTGTGAGCTTATATCACGCAATTCTGACTTTTTCTCGCAATTGCGACTTTTTCTCTTGCAATTGTGACTTTATAACTTGCAATTGAGACTTTATATCACACAATTCTGAGATAAAAAGTCAGAATTGCGAGATATAATCTCACAACAGAGAGAGAAAAAAAACATATTTATTAGTTCTGGGCAACGTTTAAAATTTTTAATTGCATGATTTTCTTGCGATTAATCGCGATTAATCGCATTGTTATGCGCAAAATTGAATAATGACTTCTAAAGTAGTGTATTGCGCACTTTTGATTTAAATGTACTGCTATATACACAAAAGTGCAATAACTTTAAACAAATAAGGTGCTTTTATACCAGCAGTATTCCCTTTACACAGTAATCTCAAATCTCAACTTAAACATTAATGCAATCGAATCAAATATTTAAACAAAGCTATTTGCCACTGCCAGGGCATTACCTTTTATCTAGTTAGTTAAAACGAGTCCAGTTTTCTTGTTTTTTTTCTGAACAGGTATCAACAGGTATCTTTTATCAGGGAGCAGCAGAAACAGTCTATGTAGTAGTCAGAGGTCATGATCACTACTACAGATATAAGTTGACCAACGTTACTTATAGTAGCTTAGGTTTGGTCATGCCATGGTTTCCCATGTAAGATTACATTAAACAGAGTAAAAAAACAATTTATACTTTATACTCACGCCGTAGCTGTGTAGTGCGCGTACACTTCGGCGTACCCTGACGTGCACCTCTCCAAAAATGTAACGTCAATTCTACGCGTACCGCAAGCGCTGTGATTGCTAGAACCGCTCCCCGGGTTTCACATGCTCCCTCTGCATGTGTAATTGCGCGTCAACGCGGACAACGACGCAGAGATATAAATGAAAACCAACGCGTAGTCTATAGCGTATAGTCTTCGGCGTAAGTCCGACGCAAAAGTATAAATCAGCCAAGAGTGAGGTGAAGTGGTCGAGCACAAGGTGCAGCGACAAGCGGGTGCGTTCATGTGAAACGTCTACGGTTACGTATGTAACCCTCGTTCCCTGAGTAGGGAACGGAGACGTTACGTCGGATGACGACGAATGGGGTTTCGCTTAGAAAGCCTATCAACTTCAAGTATTACAAAACGAGCCAATGGCAAAGAAATGCCATGGGTCTGCGGAATTTGCATGACGTAACTCCTCCCCACCTCGTGGGTATAAAAGGAGAAAGTCAGCACCAGCAGTTTATGTTTCTTCGCTGAGGAGCCAAGACTGAGCTCAGGCGATCCCCGCGGTACAGTGGAAAGTGGCAGGCAGACGTAACGTCTCCGTTCCCTACTCAGGGAACGAGGGTTACATACGTAACCGTAGACGTTCCCTTTCGTTGTCACTCCGAGTTACGTCGGATGACGACGAATGGGGTTACCAGTCTAATCACGCCACCTTCTCAGCTGTCTTCCAATGCCCTGCGTAAATCGAGATCCCTGTCAAGACTGGACGAAGGACTCCATTTAACACAGGAATACCAAGGTACACTGGGAAGCATATCCCAAGCTAGGGGAAGTATGCAATTAATGCCAACCCAGAGGGGGGGGACTTAGAGAATACACATATGACCCGAAGGAAGCATATGGAGAACACTGGGGTGTCCAGCCACAGGTGGAATATTTCAACCCCAGGGGTGGCAAGGTGGCTTGCCAAGGGAAAGACACATGCTCAGAGAGGCTTACAGTGGAAATACACATGTGGGGGTCGCTCAAGGGAGGGACCATGCACACGGGAGGCACCTAGCCGACGCACAGGCAGGAGACACTGGCGCCGACGTCAGGAGTGCTGGAGGAGCTCAGGGCTTTCGAGGAAGCTCACCTGAGGAAAATATCGCACGTATCCAGTCCGTGGAGTGGAATGGCGAGCAAGCGAAGACACCTGAGCGGGTCCGGTACTAGCTAGTTGAAGCGAGTACATGAGAGGACACTGGCTCCACTCGGAGATTATATAATCTGGCGAATGTGTTAGGTGTCGCCCAGCCTGCAGCTCTGCAGATGTCTGTTAGCGAGGCACCATGCGCTAGAGCCCAAGAGGATGCCACACTCCGGGTGGAGTGGGCCGTCACACCAAGGGGGCACGGTCGACCTTGCTGCTGGTATGCCAAAGCAATGGCGTCCACTATCCAGTGAGACAACCTTTGCTTGGAGAGAGCCTTTCCCTTCAGCTTCCCACCATAACAGACAAGAGCTGGTCTGAGGTCCTGAAACACTGCGTCCTGTCTACATAGGCGCGAAGAGCGCGTACTGGACAGAGCAGTGCCAAGGCTGGGTCTGCCTCCTCCGGGGGCAGCGCTTGCAGGTTCACCACCTGGTCCCGAAGGGGAGTGGTAGGAACCTTGGGCCCATATCCGGGCCGGGGTCTCAGGATCACGTGAGAGAAGGCCGGCCCGAATTCCAGGCACGCTTCGTCGACGGAGAATGCGTGCAGGTCCCCTACCCTCTTGATGGAGGCCAGTGCAACCAGGAGCGCTGTCTTCATTGACAGGAACTTAAGCTCGACTGATTGCAGGGGCTCAAAGGGAGCACTCCTCAGGGCAGTTAGAACCACTGAGAGGTCCCAAGAGGGAACGAGAGGAGGGCGAGGAGGATTTAGTCTCCTCGCTCCTCTCAGGAACCTGATGACCAGGTCGTGCTTCCCTACCGACTTACCTTCGACCAGGTCATGGTGTGCTGCAATGGCGGCAACATAGACCTTAAGGGTGGACGGAGACAGCCTTCGCTCCAACCCTTGCTGAAGGAAGGAAAGCACAACGCTGATCGAGCATTTCCGGGGGTCTTCTCGGTGAGAAGAGCACCAGTCGACGAAGAGGTTCCACTTCAACGCATAGGCGTGTCTCGTGGACGACGCTCAGCGGAAGTGATGGTAGCCGCCACCGCTGGTGGAAGGGTACTCAAACCTACCTCGAGCCGTCCAGGAGCCACACGTGGAGGCTCCAGAGATCGGGGCGAGGGGTGCCACAGGGTGCCCCGTTCCTGAGAAAGAAGGTCCTTCCTCAGAGGAATGGGCCAGGGAGGTGCTGTCGCGAGGAGTACAAGTTCGGGGAACCAGGTCCGGTTGGGCCAATACGGCGCGACCAGAATGACCTGCTCCTCGTCCTCCCTGACCTGCGCAAGGTCTGCGCAAGAAGGCTCACTGGGGGAACGCATATTTGCGGCCCGGCGGCCAGCTGTGCGCCAGTGCATCCGTGCCGAGAGTGCCCTAGGTCAGGGAAAAATACAGAGCGCAAAAGGTCGAGTCGTGAGAGGCAAACAGATCTATCTGTGCGTCCCCGAACTGGTCCCAAATCAGCTGAACCGACTGGGGATGGAGTCGCCATTCTCCAGGGAGGGGCTGAAGCCGTGAGAGCTCGTCGGCTGCACAGTTCAGCGCTCCCGGAATGAAAATGGCTCGAAGCGACCTTAGATGCTTCTGACTCCATAGGAGGAGGTGGCGGGCGAGTTGTGACATATGGCGGGAGTGTAGACCACCTTGATGGTTGATGTACGCTACAGTCGCGGTATTGTCTGAACGGACTAGTACGTGTTGACCCCGGAGCAACAACCGGAAGCAGTGCGGGCAAGACGTACTGCCAACAACTCGAGGCAATTGACATGCCATAGCCGCTGGGGTCCTGTCCAGGAGCCCGCAGCAGCATGTCCATTGCACATGGCGCCCCAGCTCGTGGTGGAGGCATCTGTTGAGACAACAACATGCCGGGAAGCTCGTTCCAGGGGGACACCCGAACTGAGAAAACTGAGGTTCGACCACAGGGTGAGGAACTGACGGAACTGACGTGCCTTGTTGCCATGCCCACCTCGGGACTCGGTCGCGAAGCCAAAGCTGAAGTGGTCTCATATGAAGCAATCCGAGCGGCGTGACCGCGGCTGCAGATGCCATATGCCCCAGGAGCCTCTGAAAGTGTTTCAGTGGAACCGCACTCTTGCCCTCGAGTTGTCTCAGGCAAGTCAGCAGTGACTGCGCGTGCTCGCTCGTAAGCTGCGCGGACATGCCGACCGAGTCGATGTCCATACCGAGAAAAGAGATCCTCTGCACGGGGCAAAGTTTGCTCTTCTCCCAGTTGACCCGAAGGCCCAGACGAGCTAGGTGCCGGAGCACTAGGTCCCTGTGTTCGCAAACCTGAACTCGAGAGTGAGCTAAGATCAGCCAGTCGTCGATATAACTCAGGATGCGAACCCCGTGCTCCCGAAGGGGAACAAGGGCAGCCTCGACGACCTTCGTGAAGATGCGAGGAGACAGGGCCAGCCCGAAAGGGAGGACCGCGTACTGGTATGCCTGCCTCTCGAAAGCAAACCGAAGGAACGGTCTGTGTCGAGGAAGAATGGAGACATGAAAGTAGGCGTCCTTCAGGTCGATCGCTGCAAACCAATCCTGGGGCCGAATGCATTCGAAAACGCGTTTGGCGGTGAGCATCTTGAACGGCAGCCTGTGAAGGGAGCGGTTCAGCATGCGCAAGTCCAGGATTGGCCGTAACATACCGGTTTTCTTGGGGACAATGAAGTAAGGGCTGTAGAAGCCGGACCTCATCTCGGCTGGAGGGACAGTCTCGATTGCACCCTTCGCCAGCAGGGTGGCAATCTCTGCTCTCATGATGGGGGCATTGCCACCGACCAAAGTGGAGCGGACTCCCCTGAAGCGGGGAGGAGACCGTGCGAACTGAATCGCATAGCCGAGCCTGACGGTATGCGCGATCCAGCGGGACAGATGGGGAAGCTCTAGCCAGGCTCCTAGGAACTGAACCAGCGGGATCACGCAGACGACAGGCGTCCCCCCGGAGGGGCAGCAAAGCGGAGTAACTGGCCCAGACGTGGACGGCATAGCGGCCCGGTGTGGGGGCACAGTTAGCAACCGCGCCCTAGCAGAGGGGGCCAGGGGAGGACCAGGCTGGTCGTCCCGCGGGGGCCTGCTCTGCCAGGGGTCTGGTGACAGAGGGGAACAGGGGCGAAGCGGTCCGTGGATGGCACGCCGTGTCAACCACCTCTGGGACAGAGGGGGACGAGGAGAGCACGGCTAGTGAGCGGCACTCAGTGTCGTCCTGAGAACTCTGTGTGCTCAGAGAAGGGAGGGTCAGTTCTTTGGAGAATAAGGATTCCTCCCCGGCCCTCACCGGGGAAAGGAGTGGTCCTGCTACCAACTCCTGGAAAGAACTGAGTCCCATCTCTGGGGCGCCCTCGGCGGTGGGCAGACCGAGGGACCTGAGCGGACGGCGGGGCCGTCGGGACAGAGTCAACCTCAGCCTGCTCCATCCCCGAGGAGCCCGTCTCAGGAGCGCCGCTTAACCCGGCGTGTAGCGGGGGGCGGGGCTGGAGAGGGCTGTGGCGTCCGCCCGCGGCCCCCAGAGCCGGCCCGGGTGAACGGGCGGGGTGGGAGCCACGGGAGGGCGCCTTCGGCGGTAGGCAGACCGAGGGATCTGAGCGGACGGCGGGGGGCAGACCGAGGGATCTGAATTAAAAAAAATTTCAGGGGGACAAACCCCCTGACCCCTCCTAACATGATCCATATCACCCGTCAGAAAACAATTGCAACGTCTCAGATTGTGCCCCCCCAGAATTTTGGCTTGCATGACGCCCCTGCACACACACACACACACACACACACACACACACACACACACACACACACACACGCACACACACACACACACACACACACTCACACACACACGCACACGTCTGGATTACATAATATGGATTATATAATGAGATTTAAAAAAATAAGTAGGCCTACTTAATGCACTTTATGTTGTTGATCACAAAGAATGGAATATACTTTCTTTCTCTTTGTATTTTTATATCATGGTATAAGATTCATCAATGTGATAAACAAGTTTGTTCAAATGTAATCTAAAAGTAATCAAAAAGTAGTCAAATTATATAACCTTAAATGTGTATTGTAATGGATTATATTAATAAATATTTTTTGTCAAGTAATATCTTTAGCACTGGTAGTACGCCAGACAGTGCACAAGATTTACTATACAAGCGCAGTGCTGACCATTAAACAGAAGCAGCAACGGCTCCCTTGTTGCTAGGCAATAACATGAGATAATGACAAGATAAATAACTTATACCTAAAATGTAAACCAGGTTGCTACTGTGTGGCCTCATTTATATGATGAATATAAACACCATGCCCTTAGGGTCACTGATTATTAGAGGAACAGCAATCGATCGTAAAGCATTGAATGATGAAACTTAATATCTGTCAATATCTGAACATGAATGCAAAAGAAAGGACTAGTTATCATTATATAAAATGCATATGCATGCATATAGTCTTTACTAATCACATAATATTAATATATGGGTATTATACAATAGTAAGTAATTAAATATTAATTCAATAATTTTGATCAAAATATTTAATTGTGATTCTTCTAAATTTTAGAAGATTTTTCCTAATTTTTTGTATAGATTTTTTTTTTCTACCCACAAATTGAGTACCATTTTTAATGGAAGAAACCAAACTAATTATTTTGGTCTGATTCATGCAAAAGTGCTCTTTACTCGTCTCGCATGCAAAAAAAAAAAAAAAAAAAAAAAAAAAAAATATATATATATATATATATATACAGTATATATATTCTTTACATCTAAAACAACATCAAAACAAATACATTGAATGATTTACCTTTAGTTGAAAGTATATTCCTCAAAGTCACTGTTAAAATGAACTAACACTGCATTAATAACAGCTGTTAACCTTGTCCACCTTAATTTAAAACCAGTTCCTGAACATTACAGCATGGTATCAGTGAGTGTCACACATAGAAAAATCTTTTGATGGCAGCTGACAGTTAACAACGTTCTGACAAGTCTTCAGCCTCTGGCAAAATCACATTTAAAAATCATTTAAATCTATTATTCAACACAGCTCGATACGGTCTCTTCCTATACCGAAAGCCCTTTAGTACGCTTTTCTTCTTATTCGTCACAAGATTCTAAGAAACATCTGATATGCTTTTCTTGTCTCTCTGCTCTTAGATTGCATCGGCCTGAATGTGATAAACGTCAGACTTTATAAACTCTAAAACATGTTCCAGATAACATCATCCGTTGACTGTTAACTGCAGTGAATATTGTCTTAAATTGTGCATTTTATGCATTCTCTTCACCTTGCGGTGCAGAAAACTGGCCTTTAGGAATTAAATGGAGGTAAACAGCTGCGTGGAAGGATGCGGTCCTGCATTATTGCTGACTCGGCTGCTTTTTTAATTTACAATTTGATTTATAAATGTCAAAGTGGCTTTAATCCATCAGATGGGCGGGTTTATCTCCCTGTAATGCCGTTCATCCCATTTACAGCTCACCAATGTCCCCAAAGCTCAGCCCTTCTTGACCTGCTGTTTCCACTGACACAAGCTGTCATCGTCATATTTCAGGATACCTTCAAATCAAATAATCCATTTCAAATTGCCGAATGCTCATCTAGCCAAAATCTGTGCAGTCAATAAGGGAAATACTCCACATTAACCTGGATAAACATAGGCAGGATTAAACTCATATATTTAACTGGATTTCCCTTTTTAATTATAGAATAATATTATCTCCATCCCTCCATCTCTCCCTCCATCCCTCCCTCCATCCATCCATCTATCCATCCGTCCTATCTATCTATCTATCTATCTATCTATCTATCTATCTATCTATCTATCTATCTATCTATCTATCTATCTATCTATCTATCTATCTATCTATCTATCTATCTATCTATCTATCTATCTATGAAAAGTGTTTAAAACCCTCATTTTTTATTTTTGCTAATTTTTTTTAAGCATATCCAAATCCATTCCTAAATTAGTTTACCTTTAATAAAGCAGTTTAAGGAAGTAGATTATCTATAATATTCTGAAGAAACATTTCTTATTATTATCAATGTTGAAAACAGTTTATGCTGTTTAATACTTTCACAGAGACACTTTTTTTAAAAGAAAGAAAATTAGAAGTATTAAATAAATTGAGGATTTATTGTTAAAACAAACTTTTGCTCAGTTTACATCATCCTTGTTGAATATATAACTGAGCAAAAGTGACAGTAATGACATTTATAATGTTTACAGCAAAGCAAAAAATGCTATTCTTAAGTTTTTGTTCATTAAAGAATCCTGAAAATTATCAGGTTTTCCTCAAAATATTAATCAGGACAACTATTTTCAACATTGATAATAATAATAACCATTGTTAATAATTGAGCAGCAAATCAGCATATTAGAATGATTTCGGAAGGATCATGTGACACTGAAGACTTAAAATTATAAAGAGGCCGAAGATGCTGACAATTCATCTTCGCATCACAGGAATAAATTACATTCTAAAATATATTTACATAGAAAACAGTTTATTTAAATTGTAATAACATCACTGTTTTCACTATATTTTTGATCAAATGAATGCAGCCTTGGTGAGCATAATAGACTTCTTTAAAGGAACACTATGCAAGAATTGTACCTTAATATAACAGCTTCAAAGTCATTTCGGTGGTAAACAAACTCATAGTAGGGCGAATCATACTGGTAGTAAAGCTCGCTGGAAAAACCAGCAATGCAAGTTTGAGAGGAGCGCCCCCGACAAATCTTGCGAGAATCACGACATGCTTTATGGCAACGACGTCACACACATCAACAACAACATATGAAGCACGAAGACACTTGCACGCATTTCAGACGCGACAGTTTTTTGTTTTATTTAATTTAAGACAGTGCAAGTATTCTACAGTGACTCTAGGGGTCGCTGTTTGACTAAAACACAATTTCTACATAGTGTGCCTTTAACAAATATTAAAAACATTAATTATTTTGTCCATGCAGCCTACATTCAAATTCAATTCTGCATCTTGCTTTCTACCTTAATTCAAATTCAGGAATTGGAATTTAAAAAGCCATTCTCAATTGCAAAACCCTGACACGGACACACACTTCAGTGTTTACGGCATGCACAAGGACACACACCCCGCCGCACAGCCCAACACAAATGACACCGGCAAACGCTGACTGGCAAGATGCAGCCATTTCATAAATCTACAGAGATGCCTCTTTAGCGAATGGTAATTAAAATAGCCTCAATCCACAAATCCCTGATAAATATTTCATTAAGCCGCTCTTGGTGGCTGTTATTGTTATGGCGCAACTATATTTCAAAGGCTCTCTCGCTGAAATCATTCCAAACGTTGGGTGGGCTGGAGGGGAATTAACTTTTGGGTGAATCGAGGGTGCGGCCGTGATTTATTCTGCGCTGGACAGGGGGGAAAATTCAGTTCGACCTCTTACAAAATAATGAATGCGTACACAGACCCCGGCACTACATTACTGATGGCCAAAAAAACAATGAACAGAGCACAGACCTTTATATTTAAAAAGCACTTGTGCATTATTTATTAAACATCTTGCCTTTAGCCCGAAACATGTGGAGGGCCTGAAAGATGCAAGAACTTTTTAACTGCATAAAACATGACAAAATATGATATAATACAGATTGTCCAGAGCATAACATTGTCCTAAAAGAGGTTCTTGTGGATCTCAAATTCCTCATATTGTTCAGCACTAAGAATGTACTTTTGTAATCCATAAAAACTCTATTGCCCACTCACCACATTTTGCATATACATTAATGTTTTATGCATACTTAACAAAACAATGCAATGGTTTGTGCTCTGGTCTTGACATTCAAAGCAATTCTGGTTAAATGAAAGCCTACATGGCCTTTAAAATATGCTTTATATTCTCATGGAACAGACCAATTTCTGTTTAAATAAAAGATTTATGATTTCTAATTACTGTTTCTGTGATATTCTGGTCCCTAGATATGAGTAACTGAAAGTATAAGTCTGTGGGACTTTTTTGCGTCTGTTTTATTGTCTGCCAAGCGAAAACCACACCTAGTGCACCTCTCCGCATGATTCGAGGTATTATTCAAGTTCAGAGCAAACATGGCGTGGGAAGTTCAACTGGGGTTTGTTGAAAACTGCATTAGCACCTCAGCTGCTTTAGGTTTTTAGCACATCAGATACTGTACATCTGCAGTTCTTGCAACATTACAGAACTGAAAAACAAAACAAAAACATGAATTACCCAGTAAGAACAGTGTTTATGTCAATGTTGGGCTTCCCAAGGAAATATACCACAAAACAAACTCCCAATATAATGTTTAGTTCTTTGTTTTTTTTTTCACATGTTCTTTGTTGCTTTTCAAATTCAGTTGGATGCTTTGATGCCTTTTCTCCATGGAGAGCAACATGTGAACGCTTTCTGGCATGTTTCGGCTTGTTGCGGGAAACCGCATCTGCAGATAAACCGCTTCCTATCACAGTCAAAAACTGCAATGCATAAATGAAGATTCCGCAAGCGCTGTATGTCAACACGACTGTCACGATTTGGTTATGTTTCATGTTCCTGTTTTATGTCTGTCATGTGATCCCCTGTTCAAGTCATGTGATCCTGCCATGTGTTCCCTTGTCTGATGTGTCATGTTGTGTTTGGTTCATTGTTTCATTGTTCACAAGTGTCCCTTGTCTTGTCATTAGTCTTGTTTGTATTTAAGCCCCCATGTTTGCCATGTGTCTGGGTCAAGTTTTGTTCCACTGTACCACTGTTTGGTAAGCTTTATGTCCATGTCCACATCCACATCCACGTCCATGTCCACGTCCATGTCCATGTCCATGTCCTCTTTTAAGTTCATGCCACACCATGCTTTTGTTTTATGTTGGTTCACATTATCCTAAATAAACTGCACTTGGGTTCTCATCTACACTTTCCTCCAGTGGACTGTTTCTGATGTTAATCACAGACAGAAAATGAAAAAGTCTTTACTTAAGCCAAAAGGAGACTTTAAAGAACCAATGAAATTACTTTCTTTATAAATGTGTATGTGTGCAAGTATGTATAAATCCTTGTATACAGATTATAACTAAGCCAACATTTTAATTTCAGGGGATCTTTACAATATCAAGAATAATCTGACTAAAGTATAGACTATAATTTACTATCCACACATATTTACTATCCAACACACATGATTCCTGCAAAAAGGGCATGTGTTTGCTCATCAGTTATAGGATTACACCAGCTTCTTCCATTGGCCCAACTTTCTATAATCTTTGCCCATTTTTACTTTGGAAGGATAAAAACTAACATGAATGCATAAACATAAAATAATGACTAATTATTAAAAATATTACCAATAAACTATTTTTAAA